>RPFO01002246.1:0-21491 GCA_009746045.1 Mesostigma viride | reverse complement strand
GAGCCACGGAGATCCATCTCGATGAGCAGGTGGCAACCCTGCCCGTCGTATAGTCAAGCACGGTATAATGTCGGGGCGGTGGTTGGGTGAGTAGAGGCGGCCCCATCCGCGTCCTCGCACTTGATGGTGGAGTGGGGAAAGACCGACCGAACCATGGCACACACCACCCGGAGGAGAGCGGTATGGAGATAGAGGAACCAGTTCTGGTTCTGCTGGCCACCCATGCACGCGATGTAGTGCGTCCCAGTAGTATCCAGAGCAAGCCCGCAGCTGCCGCAGGACGCACCCGCCGTGATGAGAGGTTGCGGGCAAAGAGCTGGTGGCGGAGAGCGATGGCGTAAAGGGCCGGAACCAGCGTGAACAAAGGGCTCATGGGGAGGGCGCGCAGGAATGCGGACCCCACGCTCCCTCAAGGGAAACGGAGGGAAGCCAAGCCTTCCCCTGATCGTTCAAGCTCGCATGCAGACCATCCAGTCGGCACAGTGTAGTATACCCGCGTAGGTCTTTTGTTGTTTTTCATGAACGCAGGCAGGGAAGACACTAGGACTGACGACAGTGGACACGCCGGGCGTGCCCGGCCGGGGCAGGCGACGGTGGACGGCCTGAACGGGGCGGACGAGGTCGCAAGCCTGCTGGATCCCGAGGTAAGAATCCTGCACAGCCTGCACAAAGGGAAGGGGGATGGGTGACCAAGTCGGGAATGGCGCTGACCGCGCTGGGGACCAACCGGCGGATCTCCGCCCAGGCCTGAGCAACAGAGCCAAGGAAGGCGGCGGGGGCGAGGCGGGCGGAGCGGGTGAGCCCACACCCGGCCGCCCATGCGGCAGGGGAGGGTGGCCAAGCGCATGGAGTGAGCTGGCAGGCTAGGGCCGGGGAGGAGCACCTGCAAGGCGGCTGAATGCGCTCGTCATGGCCTTCCGCGGCATGCAAGCCGCACCAAGTGGGGGGGAGCGCCACGGAGCCAGTGAACCACCCGCGGGTGGGCGCAAAACCACAGGAGGAGCCCTTTGGTCTGGGGGTCCTTGAGGGGCGCCCAATTAAGTCGCGAGGACATGGGTGCGCTGTTCCACGGTGGCCCGGAGCTCCTCTTCGACGTAGTCAGGGTCGATCACCCACAGGGACGCCCATGCAGGCACGAGAAACCACACGCCCGCGCCAATGCCCCGGGATAGCCGCGGGGAAGCCAGAGCAGTCCCCCTGGGGCGAAAAGACTGCACACTTCCAAGGGAGGGTGAGCCGAAGGTTGATGGCCGCCATGGCCACTTCAAGGGCAGCCAGGGCGGCAACCACAGCGTCGGCCGGGCCAAGGGCATGAATATCGTCCATATAGGCGAGGAGCACGACATCCGGGTGCGCAGCGTGGACACCTTGGAGAGCCTTGTGCAGCGGGGCAGACAGGTAAAAGGGGCCGAGGGGGTCACCTTGCTGGGTTCCCGTGCGGGAAGCGACGTCGGCGAGTTACGTCCCATTCTCCATGAGGAAGGAGAGTTGAGTGGGTTAATGCGCCGTAGCAGGCTGCGGTCCACGCAGAAGGTCAGGGAACGCCTCGCCGACGGCCTCAAAGATGCTAGCCTTGGTGACAGCATTGAACGCATTGTGGCAATCCACCTTCAGCGCCACATGGGTCGGATGCGTCTCTAGGTACAGTAGGCCTGAACTGTGTGCACGATGATGTCGCTGCCCCCTTTGGTGGCGACGCCAAGCTGGGCCGCGACGGACTCCTCAGTATCACTCCGGTTGGGGCAGAAGTAGTTAACGTTCCTAGCAAACGCAATGTGAAGGATATGGTTGCAATGCAGCAATGTGTGGATATGGTTGGAAACGGAGCTTTTGTTAAAATTGGATAATGTTACAGCGCTCACACACTTGAGGCTTGTACACGCGCTTGCCAAGTCAAGGCACAACACGTGAGGCGGGCTCGCAAGAGATCTGCCCAAATGGCACTGGCCTATTGTTTATATACTTGTGCACTGTGCTTGCTAGTCCTGAGCAACCTAAGAGGTATGCTCAGTAATAACACTCCGGTACAGTATTCACTACCTGAGTTAAGCTTTCTTCGCACACGCAATGTGAAGGATATGGTTGCAATGCAGCAATGTGTGAATATGGTTGGAAACGGAGCTTTGTTAAATCGGATAATGTTTACAGCGCTCACACACTTGAGGCTTGTACACGAGCTTGCCAAGTCAAGGCACAACACGTGAGGCGGGCTCGCAAGAGATGCCCATTTGGCACTGGCCTATTGTTTATATACTTGTGCACTGTGCTTGCTAGTCCTGAGCAGCCTAGGAGGCCTGCTCAGTAATAACACCCCGGTACAGTATTCACTACCTGTACAGCGCCCAGCTCCTATACAGTAGGTCTGCCATACAGGCACAGTGACCACAGAGTACAGTCACCACAGTGACTATTGCATCTGCACCTAGAAGTCCAGGACTAAGCCTGCGGTACCAACAGACCACAGGTTAAGGTTCCTATTTCCTGCGTACGACGTATTAATCCAATACCGTCGTAGGTACAGCACCTAATTCCTGTCAGCCCAGGAATTACTGTCGACCCCATATGTCGTCGGCAAATATTCACGTCCGACTTAGAAGAACAGCCGGCTCGCGCTCGCGCGCGACCGGGAAGTCGGAACGCCATAACTTTCTTGATACTTGTCGGAATGAACTCGTTCCGGTGCCGCTGGAATCGCAGAGATATGCCGAATCAGGATCACGCCAATGCGCTTGGCGTTAACTCCAATCCTTTCTTTTCTTGAGCTGTAGCAGCTCACACAAGTCTACATACAAACACACACAATGGGTACTGGATATCCTCCCCAGACTACAAGTCACAACCCGCTGGGCATGACAGTCAGCTTGGATTCCTTATTATATGTACATAGCACCCATACTGGCTCAGGAGCACAAACAAATTACAATGAGTCCCTATCCCTTCACGGGAGGCTCGTTGTGTTACCCATGTACAAGAGGTTGGCCAACTGTGGCAGCCCATAGGTGTTCAGTTAAGAACTTGAGAAGTATGTACAACCTTCAGGACCTTAGGCGAAACCCCACAGATCACCCACAACAGCTCATCAGAAAACATTGCTGACCCCCAGACGGGAGTCGGCGCCGGTCTGCTGCCCCTTATCGAACCAGACACAACATCTACGCGAAGCACATGCAAAACACAAGCTCCCATACTCGTTCCAACCGTGGAAAATCAGGGGACCTGTCGCCACCTCACCAGCATGGTGGATGGGTCAGCCAGTCCGTGAAACTCCGCCTTAAGACGGCACCAGGGAATCGAACCCCGCCCACAAACCACAGATCTGGGGAAACCTCAGACTGAGATGAAAACCCCAGATAGACATCTCTCCATCAGAGACAATGTCAGACATTCCCACACCAGAGACATGTCTCACCCCTCAAGGTGTGCTCAGGATTATGTACAATCAAGCTCCCAGCCTGATATCCAGAGACTTAAGCACCCAGCTCTCAGCTTTTAGACAGATAGACCGACTTGACAGTCAGCATTCATGAGCTTCCTCAGTACATTGTACTGGGCTGGGGCCTTGTGTGGCAGCTTTGTCAATGCATCAGCAGGGTTCTCCTCGCCAGGGATATGCTTCAAGTCAACCAAACTGGCCAACTCCTTCAGCAACAAATAATCCAGGTCCCGGCTCCTGGCCAGCTGCTTGTGAACAAACTGGACCATACCCATGCTGTCTGTTAGCAACAACGTCTCCATCTGCAAGGTCCAAGGGGTAACTGAAGCCAGCTCCAGCATTAACTCCTTTATGTACAGGCTGGACTGGATCCCCTCGCATATGGCCCTGCATTCTGCCACATCTGAACTGATACAGACCCTCTTCTGCAGTCTGCTGTACCAGCTGAACAAACTTGCCCTGCTCTGATAAAAAGCAAACAGAGCAGCAGATCTCCCCCTGACCTTGGTAACCTGGCGAGCATCCATGGAACTGTCAACAAAGATCTCCAAGGTGATAGGCTGGGCAAAGTCAATCCCAGACAAAATCAGATCAGGGGTACTCTCCACCAACCGGGCTATGACTCGAGGCTTCTCATCCTCAAGCACCTCATCAGGCATTCTGCTATGGACCATCAAAGACGGACCACAGATGCTGGCAAACCAGGCCCACATGCCTCTCAACTCAGGTCCTGCAGCCTGGGTGATCTTCTCTGGCAAGGCCTTCACAATGGTCTGTTTATAATCTCCTCCAGCCTGAAGCCTGATACTCCACTCCCCGTCCCTCCTGAACAGGGTAGCCTGCATTCCACAGAACACTACAGGCTTGTTGGGCTCCTGCCACAGCTCCTTGCCCAGTGAAAACTTGCCACTGATGACAGGAATAAACTTCTTCAGCCAGGTCGTGGGGGCTAGCAAATGCAGATCATCTCCATGCAAACTAGCATACACTGGCAGACCCTCCCATTGGGCCAGCAGCAAACAGGGATCAACTGAAGACACTCTCAAGCCACACTCACTGATCAGAGCTTCCTGCAGCGTGAGTCTCCAGATGATTGGGCTCGACCTGAGTCCTTCCAGGCCCTTCAGAATAACCAGGAATTGTTGATGCAGCTCCAGCTTCCAGATGGCAGGCACCTCAACACAGTAAGGCTCATCCTGCTTCCACACCCTCCTGGCCACTTCTGGATCAGATTTTAAAAATGCCCTCTTGAAGTCCAGCAGCACTGATGACATAGCTGCTCCCCTGTTCAGCAACCCCACGTAGAGACATAGCAAAATTCTCCATGTGTCGTGTAGCATCCCTGGCGTGTATAGCTCCTCTCCTGGCAGACTCCCCGTGCCGTGATACTCATTCAGGACAGGCCTGACATGGGGCACTGATACCTCATCCACAACCTTCCTCTTCAGCACAAATCTCAAAGCAAGCTTCCTTGATGCTGGGGGACGTCTGTCTGTTGGTGCAGCACACTCAAACTGCAACCACTCCTCCAATGCCTTGGAGAAGGCGAGCTTCCAAGCCTCAAACAAAGTAGGCGAGCTCATCTCTTGGACCAGCTGGTCATATGTCAAAGGAGAGTGTGCAGCAAGGCTCCTGTGAGTTATGCCAATACTGCTGGGGTGCAACACAGCTGGAATCACCAAACTGGCCGCTGGGGGCACCTCCCCTTCATCCCATTTTACACCCTTGACCGGCTTGGCCCTGCACCTGACTGGAAATGTTGTCCTGAAATTTTCTAGGGGAATCATCCCCCAGCCATCTCTTCTCAGAGCTGTAGCTCTGATAGAAATCCCAGGATTGCCCAGAAAATTCTGACCCAAAATCACAGGGCCATCATAGTCCTCTAGGACAAGGAAGGTCACATCCACACCCATGACAGGGGCAGTAACCTCTCCCAACACCCTTAGATGCGTCCTACCACTGAAATCAGACACCCAGGGGCAACTTGGTTCTCCGACCAGCAGTTCTCCTGTATGCTGAGGTCCCATGACAGAAACCTGTGCATTGGTATCTATCTCCATGGCAGCTACCTCAGGTTCATCCAACTGGACAAGCTTGGACACCTTAGGCTCCTTCTTGGCTCTTTGCAAAGCCTGTACAATATCTGATAGACGCACACCCCTAGGCCTGGTGTCGGGCCGTTCCGGAGGTGCAGCCTGTCCGCCTGCTTGCCCAACCACCGTATGTGAAGGTACCCCAGGGGCCGGGCCAGGGTCACCCTGAGGGCTCGATACAGCTGTAGCACCCTGATCAGGAAGCTCCACGTCACCCCCGCCTTGTACACCAGCGGGCACCTGGAAGAGGTCTCCTTGATTACCTCCCCGGGGACGGATCTTTGACCAGGACAGACGGTGCACTGCTTGGGAGCCATCAATGGCCACCCAGCACTTATGGCCAGCGGCTTCTACTCGGGTCACCACCCCATCATGCCAGCTGCCACGTTTCCCTGGAAAGCTTGGTTCCTTCCACACAACAACCTGTTGTCCAACGTTAGGTTCTAGGACACTCCAGCCCTTGTCTTTCTGCCTCAGCTTGAGGAACTTGGCCTCTAGCTTCTCCTTCCATGCCTGCTCAGCATCAGCTGGCAGCATCCTGGTATGCAGCATAAGAGGATTGATGGCAATGTCACCAAAGAACATGGGAGTCCTCAGGTTCAGCCTGTCCTCCACAGAACGTAGCCATGCAGATGTCACAATGGCAGATGACGTCCTTGGAATCCTCTCCACCAGCAGCACAGTCTTGATCTCTTGGATGGCTCTCTCCACCACCCCTTGCTGGCCGTGGCTCTCCCTGGGTGTAATCAGCAACTCTGGAAACTCTGGCAGGTTCTCACAGCACTCAAACTGAATGTCACACTGCAACAACTCCAACCCAGGGTACCTGCTCCTTGTCAACTTCAGAGCAGCAATCAATGTAGGCTTCTCCATGTCAGGCAGGATCTCTAGGGTCTTGTACTTGGTATATCTGTCCACTGCCACCAGCAGCTTCAAACCCCTGATTCTCTGAATATCTACCTGCACATGGCCTGGCTGCAAAATAGGAGTCCTGGCATGAGACTGCTTGGGCTTTCTAGCAACTAGCCTGCACTTGCAAGCTTGAGCAACCTGTTGGCAGATGGAGTACAACTCACTTCCTCCCAGCCGTCTAGCAACTTGCAAAGACTGAGCTGCATGGCCAAACATGGTATGCAACCTTGAGGCAATGTCATACAAGAGAGAAAACCTTTTATTGTCATTATTAGCACTCAAGGTATGTACAGATCCCTTATGTACAGGAGGCACCAGGGTCGTGCCTGTCAGACTGTCTCCAGCCCTATCCTCATCCTGACCATCCTGTGCCAGTCCTGCACGGTCAGAATGCTTCTGAGATCCACCTGGGTCCACATCACCAGGTCCTACCTCAGGCTCAGCACCGCCATGGCGGGCACGTTGGCGAGTAACCACTGCAGCTACAGCTGGCATACTCTCTGTGGTAACCAAGCTTGCCCCATCGTGTCCAATAGGCTCTTTCACTAGAGCATGGGGCTGCCCCTCACTGCTGTCACTAGCAGCTTCATTACACACCCCTGGGGGCACCCTCCAGGGTTCAGGGATGTGTGCAGGCTCAATCAATGATCAGCAGCCTTGCCCTTGCCCTTGTCCTGGGATGGACCAGCCTTGTCCTTGCTGCCACCCTGAGCTGGCTTGCTCTGACCTTCCTGCCTCAGGTACGAGGGACACTCATTCCTGAAGTGACCCTTCCCCTGGCAGAAATAACATTCCACCTGACTGATGTCCCGTGAGGTCCCACTGCTGGGCCCAGCCTTGGGAGGACCACCCACCCTCTTGAAGTCAAACTGGGACTGTGGATGTCCCGACTTCGGCGGGGTCCCCCGTCCAGCCCTTCTGTCACGCCCCCTCCTGGACCTTCCTCGACCCCTTGAAGAGGTCTCAGGCCCTCTCGAGGACGCTGGGCCCCCGTGGCCCGATCCCCTCATGGACTTAACCGTGGGTTCAGTGGCCTCCTCATCATTCTGACGAGGGCGCTTACCCCCACGTACTTGCCGCTGAAACACTCATACAACTGATCCGTCATGGCTGCCCAGCCATGGACCTGTCGCATGTGGATGGTCACATTATCCATGGTGACCGGATCCAGTTGCAGCGACTTGAGAAAGTCGCCCATGGCCATCCGATCTGCGACGAAGAAGCCCTTGGCCATGGCGTCCTCCCTCAGCTTGACGAAGTCTTCAAAGGCGTGGACCACTAGTTGCCCCTTGATGGGCTTGTAGTCCAGGTATTCTTGCTTCAGGTGGGACCCATCTATGGTCCTCTTGTCACTCAGGAACGACCTGAGTCGCGTCATAAACGCCGCCCAGGTGTCCCCCGCCGCGTGTCGCTCCCGAACAAACTTGAACAGCCGCCTCGCCGACTGCCGTATGTAGGCACTAGACGCCAGGATGCGAAGCTTGTCACCGTTGTATATCTCCGTGTACAAGTTCATGTCCTCTAACATCCTCTCAGCATCCCGGGGCTGCCAATTGTCCTTGATGGACTGAAACTGGCCTAGCACCGCGTACCCCTCAGCAACGGTTGGTCGCTTAGGCGCCGCTTGATCTGCGGCTGGCGCGTGCTGCCCGCCCTGCGATCCTTGGCTCTGATTATCTGGCACCTCAGCCTGGTCTCCCAGCGCCTGGCCGTCCCCGCGTCCATCGCGTCCACCGCGTCCATCGCGTCCATCTCGTCCATCGCCGCGCCGTCCGAAGCCCATAAAGCCCGCTTGTTGGTTGATAGCTCCATCCTCCATGATGGCCTCTGTTCAGATCTGCTACAGCCAGCCAAGTGGCCAAGCAGCAATTAAAGCAATATAAGCTACTGAACAAGAAAGGAAAGTGCCAAGTGTTACCACTCAGGCAAGACCACCACGGCTGGCCCCAGGCGCGTCCTGGTTCTCCTTGTCGCTGTCGTCGTCGCTGTCGCTCACCACAATCAGCTCTGGTACCCTGCTACCTGCTGCGCCGTCGTCGACCCGCTGTCGGCCCGCGATGACTGAATCGTCACCGTTGGTAAAGTAGACAGGTGACAACCCGTCGTTGGCACCTCGCGGATTGTACGTTGGCACCTCGTGGTCGCCGAGTGCCTCGTCGCCTAGCCCAGCGACACCCCCTGCTCCTACCTCAAGGTCACTCTCGTACCAAGAGGTGCAAACTCCTCCCAACGCGTCACACGAACGCGAAGGGGCGGGGGCAGTTCCTGAAAAGGAACTCTTACTCGCTCTGGAAACCTGCCGACTCTTGTCGCGCGCTGTCCTCCGGCGATGGCTTCCGCTGTCGCCCCGACCTCTGCAAGCCGCCTGTGATGCTCCGCTCCGCGTCGTTCACGCCTAACTGGCCCGCTGCAACACCCTCGTCGCCGATGCCGCCTGCGAAAGCACGTGGTACTCCCGCGCCCGCTACTGTCGGCACAAACTCGTGTCGCCCTGCGCCAGCTGCCTCCGCAACCTCGCCTCGCCTTGCTGCCAACTCCGTCCGCACTCGCTCTGCTACTGCAGTAATCACCGTCTGGATGCCGACCAACCCGTGAAGCTCCTGCTCAAGGTCGTCGATGCTCCGGTGCTCCGGAATGACGATGGTTTGTACGTGTCGCAGAATTCGCTCCCAATCTTCGACCTGGTCGTCGACGAATTGCACGAAGCTGCGATTTACAGGCGGACGATCTGCAAGCAACAAAGATAGATCCCGAACGACACGGCGTAATTCAGGAGAAATCGAACCCCCAGCAGACTGCCGAAACCGGAAATCCTGCTGCCGTTGTTCCTCCTGCACCATTCACCACCGGACGAGCTCCTCTCGTCGTCAACGCTGCACACCGCAACCGGCAACGACCCTCCTGGCCGTTCCGCTGAGACTGGTTGTAATTTGAGTTAAGCTTTCTTCGCACACGCAATGTGAAGGATATGGTTGCAATGCAGCAATGTGTGAATATGGTTGGAAACGGAGCTTTGTTAAATCGGATAATGTTTACAGCGCTCAACACTTGAGGCTTGTACACGCGCTTGCCAAGTCAAGGCACAACACGTGAGGCGGGCTCGCAAGAGATGCCCATTTGGCACTGGCCTATTGTTTATATACTTGTGCACTGTGCTTGCTAGTCCTGAGCAGCCTAGGAGGCCTGCTCAGTAATAACACCCCGGTACAGTATTCACTACCTGTACAGCGCCCAGCTCCTATACAGTAGGTCTGCCATACAGGCACAGTGACCACAGAGTACAGTCACCACAGTGATTATTGCATCTGCACCTAGAAGTCCAGGACTAAGCCTGCGGTACCAACAGACCACAGGTTAAGGTTCCTATTTCCTGCGTACGACGTATTAATCCAATACCGTCGTAGGTACAGCACCTAATTCCTGTCAGCCCAGGAATTACTGTCGACCCCATATGTCGTCGGCAAATATTCACGTCCGACTTAGAAGAACAGCCGGCTCGCGCTCGCGCGCGACCGGGAAGTCGGAACGCCATAACTTTCTTGATACTTGTCGGAATGAACTCGTTCCGGTGCCGCTGGAATCGCAGAGATATGCCGAATCAGGATCACACCAATGCGCTTGGCGTTAACTACCTGTACAGCGCCCAGTTCCTATACAGTAGGTCTGCCATACAGGCACAGTGACCACAGAGTACAGTCACCACAGTGATTATTGCATCTGCACCTAGAAGTCCAGGACTAGGCCTGCGGTACCACCAGACCACAGGTTAAGGTTCCTATTTCCTGCGTACGACGTATTAATCCAATACCGTCGTAGGTACAGCACCTAATTCCTGTCAGCCCAGGAATTACTGTCGACCCCATATGTCGTCGGCAAATATTCACGTCCGACTTAGAAGAACAGCCGGCTCGCGCTCGCGCGCGACCGGGAAGTCGGAACGCCATAACTTTCTTGATACTTGTCGGAATGAACTCGTTCCGGTGCCGCTGGAATCGCAGAGATATGCCGAATCAGGATCACGCCAATGCGCTTGGCGTTAACTCCAATCCTTTCTTTTCTTGAGCTGTAGCAGCTCACACAAGTCTACATACAAACACACACAATGGGTACTGGACATCCTCCCCGACTACAAGTCACAACCCACTGGGCATGACAGCCAGCTTGGATTCCTGGACATCCTCCCCGACTACAAGTCACACCCACTGGGCATGACAGTCAGCTTGGATTCCTTATTATATGTACATAGCACCCATACTGGCTCAGGAGCACAAACAAATTACAATGAGTCCCTATCCCTTCACGGGAGGCTCGTTGTGTTACCCATGTACAAGAGGTTGGCCAACTGTGGCAGCCCATAGGTGTTCAGCTAAGAACTTGAGAAGTATGTACAACCTTCAGGACCTTAGGCGAAACCCCACAGATCACCCACAACAGCTCATCAGAAAACATTGCTGACCCCCAGACGGGAGTCGGCGCCGGTCTGCTGCCCCTTATCGAACCAGACACAACATCTACGCGAAGCACATGCAAAACACAAGCTCCCATACTCGTTCCAACCGTGGAAAATCAGGGGACCTGTCGCCACCTCACCAGCATGGTGGATGGGTCAGCCAGTCCGTGAAACTCCGCCTTAAGACGGCACCAGGGAATCGAACCCCGCCCACAAACCACAGATCTGGGGAAACCTCAGACTGAGATGAAAACCCCAGATAGACATCTCTCCATCAGAGACAATGTCAGACATTCCCACACCAGAGACATGTCTCACCCCTCAAGGTGTGCTCAGGATTATGTACAATCAAGCTCCCAGCCTGATATCCAGAGACTTAAGCACCCAGCTCTCAGCTTTTAGACAGATAGACCGACTTGACAGTCAGCATTCATGAGCTTCCTCAGTACATTGTACTGGGCTGGGGCCTTGTGTGGCAGCTTTGTCAATGCATCAGCAGGGTTCTCCTCGCCAGGGATATGCTTCAAGTCAACCAAACTGGCCAACTCCTTCAGCAACAAATAATCCAGGTCCCGGCTTCTGGCCAGCTGCTTGTGAACAAACTGGACCATACCCATGCTGTCTGTTAGCAACAACGTCTCCATCTGCAAGGTCCAAGGGGTAACTGAAGCCAGCTCCAGCATTAACTCCTTTATGTACAGGCTGGACTGGATCCCCTCGCATATGGCCCTGCATTCTGCCACATCTGAACTGATACAGACCCTCTTCTGCAGTCTGCTGTACCAGCTGAACAAACTTGCCCTGCTCTGATAAAAAGCAAACAGAGCAGCAGATCTCCCCCTGACCTTGGTAACCTGGCGAGCATCCATGGAACTGTCAACAAAGATCTCCAAGGTGATAGGCTGGGCAAAGTCAATCCCAGACAAAATCAGATCAGGGGTACTCTCCACCAACCGGGCTATGACTCGAGGCTTCTCATCCTCAAGCACCTCATCAGGCATTCTGCTATGGACCATCAAAGACGGACCACAGATGCTGGCAAACCAGGCCCACATGCCTCTCAACTCAGGTCCTGCAGCCTGGGTGATCTTCTCTGGCAAGGCCTTCACAATGGTCTGTTTATAATCTCCTCCAGCCTGAAGCCTGATACTCCACTCCCCGTCCCTCCTGAACAGGGTAGCCTGCATTCCACAGAACACTACAGGCTTGTTGGGCTCCTGCCACAGCTCCTTGCCCAGTGAAAACTTGCCACTGATGACAGGAATAAACTTCTTCAGCCAGGTCGTGGGGGCTAGCAAATGCAGATCATCTCCATGCAAACTAGCATACACTGGCAGACCCTCCCATTGGGCCAGCAGCAAACAGGGATCAACTGAAGACACTCTCAAGCCACACTCACTGATCAGAGCTTCCTGCAGCGTGAGTCTCCAGATGATTGGGCTCGACCTGAGTCCTTCCAGGCCCTTCAGAATAACCAGGAATTGTTGATGCAGCTCCAGCTTCCAGATGGCAGGCACCTCAACACAGTAAGGCTCATCCTGCTTCCACACCCTCCTGGCCACTTCTGGATCAGATTTTAAAAATGCCCTCTTGAAGTCCAGCAGCACTGATGACATAGCTGCTCCCCTGTTCAGCAACCCCACGTAGAGACATAGCAAAATTCTCCATGTGTCGTGTAGCATCCCTGGCGTGTATAGCTCCTCTCCTGGCAGACTCCCCGTGCCGTGATACTCATTCAGGACAGGCCTGACATGGGGCACTGATACCTCATCCACAACCTTCCTCTTCAGCACAAATCTCAAAGCAAGCTTCCTTGATGCTGGGGGACGTCTGTCTGTTGGTGCAGCACACTCAAACTGCAACCACTCCTCCAATGCCTTGGAGAAGGCGAGCTTCCAAGCCTCAAACAAAGTAGGCGAGCTCATCTCTTGGACCAGCTGGTCATATGTCAAAGGAGAGTGTGCAGCAAGGCTCCTGTGAGTTATGCCAATACTGCTGGGGTGCAACACAGCTGGAATCACCAAACTGGCCGCTGGGGGCACCTCCCCTTCATCCCATTTTACACCCTTGACCGGCTTGGCCCTGCACCTGACTGGAAATGTTGTCCTGAAATTTTCTAGGGGAATCATCCCCCAGCCATCTCTTCTCAGAGCTGTAGCTCTGATAGAAATCCCAGGATTGCCCAGAAAATTCTGACCCAAAATCACAGGGCCATCATAGTCCTCTAGGACAAGGAAGGTCACATCCACACCCATGACAGGGGCAGTAACCTCTCCCAACACCCTTAGATGCGTCCTACCACTGAAATCAGACACCCAGGGGCAACTTGGTTCTCCGACCAGCAGTTCTCCTGTATGCTGAGGTCCCATGACAGAAACCTGTGCATTGGTATCTATCTCCATGGCAGCTACCTCAGGTTCATCCAACTGGACAAGCTTGGACACCTTAGGCTCCTTCTTGGCTCTTTGCAAAGCCTGTACAATATCTGATAGACGCACACCCCTAGGCCTGGTGTCGGGCCGTTCCGGAGGTGCAGCCTGTCCGCCTGCTTGCCCAACCACCGTATGTGAAGGTACCCCAGGGGCCGGGCCAGGGTCACCCTGAGGGCTCGATACAGCTGTAGCACCCTGATCAGGAAGCTCCACGTCACCCCCGCCTTGTACACCAGCGGGCACCTGGAAGAGGTCTCCTTGATTACCTCCCCGGGGACGGATCTTTGACCAGGACAGACGGTGCACTGCTTGGGAGCCATCAATGGCCACCCAGCACTTATGGCCAGCGGCTTCTACTCGGGTCACCACCCCATCATGCCAGCTGCCACGTTTCCCTGGAAAGCTTGGTTCCTTCCACACAACAACCTGTTGTCCAACGTTAGGTTCTAGGACACTCCAGCCCTTGTCTTTCTGCCTCAGCTTGAGGAACTTGGCCTCTAGCTTCTCCTTCCATGCCTGCTCAGCATCAGCTGGCAGCATCCTGGTATGCAGCATAAGAGGATTGATGGCAATGTCACCAAAGAACATGGGAGTCCTCAGGTTCAGCCTGTCCTCCACAGAACGTAGCCATGCAGATGTCACAATGGCAGATGACGTCCTTGGAATCCTCTCCACCAGCAGCACAGTCTTGATCTCTTGGATGGCTCTCTCCACCACCCCTTGCTGGCCGTGGCTCTCCCTGGGTGTAATCAGCAACTCTGGAAACTCTGGCAGGTTCTCACAGCACTCAAACTGAATGTCACACTGCAACAACTCCAACCCAGGGTACCTGCTCCTTGTCAACTTCAGAGCAGCAATCAATGTAGGCTTCTCCATGTCAGGCAGGATCTCTAGGGTCTTGTACTTGGTATATCTGTCCACTGCCACCAGCAGCTTCAAACCCCTGATTCTCTGAATATCTACCTGCACATGGCCTGGCTGCAAAATAGGAGTCCTGGCATGAGACTGCTTGGGCTTTCTAGCAACTAGCCTGCACTTGCAAGCTTGAGCAACCTGTTGGCAGATGGAGTACAACTCACTTCCTCCCAGCCGTCTAGCAACTTGCAAAGACTGAGCTGCATGGCCAAACATGGTATGCAACCTTGAGGCAATGTCATACAAGAGAGAAAACCTTTTATTGTCATTATTAGCACTCAAGGTATGTACAGATCCCTTATGTACAGGAGGCACCAGGGTCGTGCCTGTCAGACTGTCTCCAGCCCTATCCTCATCCTGACCATCCTGTGCCAGTCCTGCACGGTCAGAATGCTTCTGAGATCCACCTGGGTCCACATCACCAGGTCCTACCTCAGGCTCAGCACCGCCATGGCGGGCACGTTGGCGAGTAACCACTGCAGCTACAGCTGGCATACTCTCTGTGGTAACCAAGCTTGCCCCATCGTGTCCAATAGGCTCTTTCACTAGAGCATGGGGCTGCCCCTCACTGCTGTCACTAGCAGCTTCATTACACACCCCTGGGGGCACCCTCCAGGGTTCAGGGATGTGTGCAGGCTCAAGTCAATGATCAGCAGCCTTGCCCTTGCCCTTGTCCTGGGATGGACCAGCCTTGTCCTTGCTGCCACCCTGAGCTGGCTTGCTCTGACCTTCCTGCCTCAGGTACGAGGGACACTCATTCCTGAAGTGACCCTTCCCCTGGCAGAAATAACATTCCACCTGACTGATGTCCCGTGAGGTCCCACTGCTGGGCCCAGCCTTGGGAGGACCACCCACCCTCTTGAAGTCAAACTGGGACTGTGGATGTCCCGACTTCGGCGGGGTCCCCCGTCCAGCCCTTCTGTCACGCCCCCTCCTGGACCTTCCTCGACCCCTTGAAGAGGTCTCAGGCCCTCTCGAGGGCGCTGGGCCCCCGTGGCCCGATCCCCTCATGGACTTAACCGTGGGTTCAGTGGCCTCCTCATCACCCTGACGAGGGCGCTTACCACCCACGTACTTGCCGCTGAAACACTCATACAACTGGTCCGTCATGGCTGCCCAGCCATGGACCTGTCGCATGTGGATGGTCACATTATCCATGGTGACCGGATCCAGCTGCAGCGACTTGAGAAAGTCGCCCATGGCCATCCGATCTGCGACGAAGAAGCCCTTGGCCATGGCGTCCTCCCTCAGCTTGACGAAGTCTTCAAAGGCGTGGACCACTAGCTGCCCCTTGATGGGCTTGTAGTCCAGGTATTCTTGCTTCAGGTGGGACCCATCTATGGTCCTCTTGTCACTCAGGAACACCCTGAGTCGCGTCATAAACGCCGCCCAGGTGTCCCCCGCCGCGTGTCGCTCCCGAACAAACTTGAACAGCCGCCTCGCCGACTGCCTTATGTAGGCACTAGACGCCAGGATGCGAAGCTTGTCACCGGTGTATATCTCCGTGTACAAGTTCATGTCCTCTAACATCCTCTCAGCATCCCGGGGCTGCCAATTGTCCTTGATGGACTGAAACTGGCCTAGCACCGCGTACCCCTCAGCCACGGTGGTCGCTTAGGCGCCGCTTGATCTGCGGCTGGCGCGTTCTGACCGCCCTGCGATCCTTGGCTCTGATTATCTGGCACCTCAGCCTGGTCTCCCAGCGCCTGGCCGTCCCCGCGTCCATCGCGTCCACCGCGTCCATCGCGTCCATCTCGTCCATCCATCCCAGCGCCGCGCCGCGCAAAGCCCATAAAGCCCGCTTGTTGGTTGATAGCTCCATCATCCATGATGGCCTCTGTTCAGATCTGCTACAGCCAGCCAAGTGGCCAAGCAGCAATTAAAGCAATATAAGCTACTGAACAAGAAAGGAAAGTGCCAAGTGTTACCACTCAGGCAAGACCACCACGGCTGGCCCCAGGCGCGTCCTGGTTCTCCTTGTCGCTGTCGTCGTCGCTGTCGCTCACCACAATCAGCTCTGGCACCCTGCTACCCGCTGCGCCGTCGTCGACCCGCTGTCGGCCCGCGATGACTGAATCGTCACCGTTGGTATAGTAGACAGGTGACAACCCGTCGTTGGCACCCCGCGGATTGTATCTTGGCACCTCGTGGTCGCCAAGTGCCTCGTCGCCTAGCCCAGCGACCCCCTGCTCCCACCTCAAGGTCACTATCGTACCAAGAGGTGCAAACTCTTCCCAACGCGTCACACGAACGCGAAGGGGGGGGCAGTTCCTGAAAAGGAACCTTGCTCGCTCCGGAAACCTGCCGACTCTTGCCGCGCGCTGTCCTCCGGTGATGGCTTCCGCTGTCGCCCCGACCTCTGCAAGCCGCCTGTATGCTCCGCTCCGCGTCGTTCACGCCTAACTGGTCCCGCTGCAACACCCTCGTCGCCGATGACGCCTGCGAAAGTACGTGGTACCCGCACCCGCTGCTGTCGGTACAAACTCGTGTCGCCCTGCGCCAGCTGCCTCCGCAACCTCGCCTCGCCTTGCGCCAACTCCGTCCGCACTCGCTCAGCTACTGCTGTAATCACCGTCTGGATGCCGACCAAACCGTGAAGCTCCTGCTCGAGGTCGTCGATGCTCCGGTGCTCCGGAATGACGATGGTTTGTACGTGCCGCAGAATTCGCTCCCAATCTTCGACCTGGTCGTCGACGAATTGCACGAAGCTGCGATTAACAGGCGGACGATCTGCAAGCAATAAAGATAGATCCGAACGACACGACGCAATTCAGGCGAAATCGAACCCCCAGCAGACTGCCGAAACCGGAAATCCTGCTGCCGTTGTTCTTCCTGCACCATTCACCACCGGACGAGCTCCTCGCGTCGTCAACGCTGCACACCGCAACCGGCAACGACCCTCCTGGCCGTTCCGCTGAGACTGGTTGTAATTTGAGTTAACGTTCTTAGCAACGCAATGTGAAGGATATGGTTGCAATGCAGCAATGTGTGAATATGGTTGGAAACGGAGCTTTGTTAAAATTGGATAATGTTACAGCGCTCACACACTTGAGGCTTGTACACGCGCTTGCCAAGTCAAGGCACAACACGTGAGGCGGGCTCGCAAGAGATGCCCAAATGGCACTGGCCTATTGTTTATATACTTGTGCACTGTGCTTGCTAGTCCTGAGCAGCCTAGAGGCCTGCTCAGTAATAACACCCCGGTACAGTATTCACTACCTGTACAGCGCCCAGTTCCTATACAGTAGGTCTGCCATACAGGCACAGTGACCACAGAGTACAGTCACCACAGTGATTATTGCATCTGCACCTAGAAGTCCAGGACTAAGCCTGCGGTACCAACAGACCACAGGTTAAGGTTCCTATTTCCTGCGTACGACGTATTAATCCAATACCGTCGTAGGTACAGCACCTAATTCCTGTCAGCCCAGGAATTACTGTCGACCCCATATGTCGTCGGCAAATATTCACGTCCGACTTAGAAGAACAGCCGGCTCGCGCTCGCGCGCGACCGGGAAGTCGGAACGCCATAACTTTCTTGATACTTGTCGGAATGAACTCGTTCCGGTGCCGCTGGAATCGCAGAGATATGCCGAATCAGGATCACGCCAATGCGCTTGGCGTTAACTGTGCGCGGTCGCCGGAATTGCTGGGGATGCTCCGGGATCGAGGCCTGGCCCAACCGATGTGCACAGGCGCCCGCGTTCTGAGCCTTCTCGTACCCCGGCACCCGATGTGGGCCTGGCGCCAAAGGCCGCTGCCGAGTGATCCCGTGGTTGGCTTGGTACTGGGCAACGTACCCTGCCTCCCGCCTGGGGCATGTGCGTTTGATGTGCCCAATCTCCTGGCAGTATACATAGAAGCACTGCAGGCCAGGTGCAGCTGCATGGCGTCGAGGGCGTTGAGTTGTAATTCGCTCAGCGGGATGCCGGGCAGCTCGTCGATCATCGACCCGTCGTCGTCGTCACCAGGGATGCAGTCGAGACTATTCGCGCGTCTGGTCGAGTGTGCTGCCTTGCCGGTGTGGTTGTCCGCGGTCGTGAGAAGATACGTGACCTGGGCCATGTCCCACAAGTGCCATGGATGGAATATCCGTGAACTGCTTCCTGGCCTCTAGCTGCAGGTCGACCGGGATGGATTGCTTCCACATGGAAGCGAATCTTGTACTCGCTCGAGTACCAATTAATCAGGTATAGACACTTCTCGTCGGCCCCCCCCGCAGGGCTGCGGCCCGCTCAGGCGGGCCGCAGCCACCTCCCGGCCTCGTGAACGTGGTCCATGGGCCCAGCATTGTTAGCGCCGCACGACATTCAGGGAGCAGCTGCATGGTAGCAGACATATGGGGGGCCTATATGCCTCGATCTCTGTGATTTGGAAACTTATTCTCTCTATAGTTGTCAGGACATGGGCCAAGTGGGCCCAAGTTTTAAGTAGAGGACAATGACCCCCCCCTGTGGGGAAGAAGCGTGTTTGCCCTCGTGGGAAGAGTGCTAGGAGCGACCGCTAGGGTCTGGCTCCCTCTACTAGATAGAATATCGACCGGCGGTAGGATTGTGTGCCCCCATCCACCCATCCATCGGGGTTAATACTCGATCCGTGACGACCCAACAGGAGCACGAGTTTAATTAGCTAATTTATGAATGAATGAATGAATGAATGAATGAATGAATGAATGAATGAATGAATGAATGAATGAATGAATGAATGAATGAATGAATGAATGAATGAATGAATGAATGAATGAATGAATGAATGAATGAATGAATGAATGAATGAATGAATGAATGAATGAATGAATGAATGAATGAATGAATGAATGAATGAATGAATGAATGAATGAATGAATGAATGAATGAATGAATGAATGAATGAATGAATGAATGAATGAATACATTTCTTGTTTTTGGTCCATTGGAGTTCCTTCCCACCAAGAGAAACATTTATTTTACATTTTTGTGTGCTAGGCTTTATACGGACAGCCTATACCACACCTTCAAACTCAGTGCACATCATTATCAAGTTGGTTATTGTAGCACCATGCTGGGGGCCCAGCATACTCGAACACAAGGTGTTGCCCCCCGGCCTTAGCAGCGTGGGTGGGTGGGTGAGAGCTGAAAAGAGGCCTCCCTACGTCCCCTACACCACTCTAAGTACTGACTATCATTCACATTGCGCCACGCAGGCCTGCCGGCTGGCGCAGGTACAAGGTGTACTGACTGCCAATCACAGTTGCGCCACGCCTGGCGGCTGGCGCAGGTAACAAGGTCTAGTGACGTACGTTAGAAGCTACCTAGGCCTGCACTCCGGAACCACACTCAGCCTCGGCACAAAAAGGGCCGGACGGTGGAGTACCCTCGTGACAAGCGCTAGTCTTGCGCTACCTACGGCAGGTCGGTCCCCTTTGAGCCCGTCCACGCGTCATATATAAAATGAGCAAAGCTCAGCAAATACATTTCTTGTTTTTGGTCCATTGGAGTTCCTTCCCACCAAGAGAAACATTTATTTTATATTTTTGTGTACTAGGCTTTACACGGACAGCCTATACCACATGCACCTTCAAACTCAGTGCACATCAACATCAGGTTGGTTATTGTAGCACCATGCTGGGGGCCCAGCATACTCAAACACAAGGTGTTGCCCTCACACCTCCTTCCTGGCCACCAAGGCTGTCGCCAACCTTGGTGCCGAGTTTCTTTCCGCCCATGGCCCCCGGCCCTCCTGCACGCTGCCACGGCTGTACTGCGGCCCCCGTGTGGCCGCTACGGTTTCCCGGCGGACGCAGGGCGGCACCCATGTCGTTCCCCCGTTAGGGGGGCGGTTTCCAGCGGCTGCTCATTAGGCCTTACGCCCCCGGACCGTCTCTCACAAGCCTGCAGGACCCATCACCAGCCCCACCCCCGAGGCTGGGATTTCCCTGCATTGAAACCTTTGTGGCGATAGGCCCTCTACCCTACCAAGGCCTTGGCTTGGAAACTGCTTAGCCAAGGCCCCGACCAGGGCTTGTGTTTTTGTAGGAAATTTTTATGGCATAGATATGCCCCCCTGGCTGAACCGAACCGTCTTTATTGCTTTTCCTATAATGCATCATACAGGATAAAAACAAAGGCGGTAAAACAGCCAGAATTGCAGCCTCGCCAGGCGAGCATTCTTTGCTGAAAAAACTGGGCAATGATGAAGAGCGCGCTCCTCCTGACCAAGATTTGCTCCAGCCCCGCATCCTCCCCGAAACTCCCGTCTGGCCACAGGCCGAAAGACCGGGTCCGCTGTCAGGCTCCTGGCAGTTATGGGCTACCCTGGCACCCCGCGCTAGCCATCCCCACGTTTAAGGCTGATTCGCCTCCACCTGTGATTCTTTCCACCGTAGCCGCTGGCCCTGGCCTGTATGGCTCCTTCCCTGACGTTGTCTGACTTAAAACGCTGCTTCCCCAGTGTCAGGAAGCTGCTTGCCGCACCCAGGGGTAGAGGGGAATCGTCAGTGGGCCCAGCGCCGGAAATCACACCCTTTTACTCAAATCGTAGAGCCCCCCACCCAACAACCATTACCGTGGCCTGTAACGGTTGGTGGAGATCGAACACAAAGAAATTTATTCCAGGCCTCTCCACGCCTGGAGAGGCCGATAGCATCGTCTTACATTCAGCGCAGCCGCCGCATAGCGGCCAGCCGACCTTGCCAGCAAAATTATGCTGGGATCAAGTTGCGAAGCTGAAAAGAGGCCTCCCTACGTCCCCTACACCACTCTACGTACTGACTATCATTCACATTGCGCCACGCAGGCCTGCCGGCTGGCGCAGGTACAAGGTGTACAGTACTGACTGCCAATCACAGTTGCGCGCCACGCCTGGCGGCTGGCGCAGGTAACAAGGTCTAGTGACGTACGTTAGAAGCTACCTATATAGGCCTGCACTCCGGAACTACACTCAGCCTCGGCACAAAAAGGGCCGCCGGCCGGTGCAGTACCCTCGTGACAAGCGCTATAGTCTTGCGCTACCTACGGCAGGTCGGTCCTCTTTGAGCCCGTCAACGCGTCATATATAAAATGAGCAAAGCTCAGCAAATAAATGAATGAACGAACGAACGAACGAACGAACGAACGAACGAACGAAACACGAACGAACGAACGAACGAACGAACGAACGAAACGAACGAACGAACGAACGAACGAACGAACGAACGAACGAACGAACGAACGAACGAACGAACGAACGAACGAACGAACGAACGAACGAACGAACGAACGAACGAACGAACGAACGAA
>RPFO01001412.1:0-21498 GCA_009746045.1 Mesostigma viride | reverse complement strand
GGCAAGCGCCTGCGTTTGAGTGATGTCGTTGCCATGCTTGTCACGCAGCTTGACGCGGAGATACGCCGGTGTGCCCCCCGCGGCGGCCGTCGCGCCTGCCCCAAAGACCACGACCTGGTTCGGGTCGGGGTCCGTCACGACCGCCGTCGCTTGGAACCTCCGCCCGCTGCCCGCGAGGACTTCCTGCGCGCGCCCAAGGGCGCCCAGGGTAAGCCGGACACGCAGAGCGCCGGGCGCGGTGGGCGTGAACGAGACCAGGTGGCTCCCGCCATCACCATCAAACGCTACAGTGACCGGTAGAGTGACCTCGGGCGACGCGCCGTCGGACGGCGCCAAGAGAACCGCGAGGTTGGTCGGCGTGACGTCGCTGGCATTGGCGCGCAGGTTCCCGTAGACATCGGCGACGACCACATGGAACGAGGCGGGGACGTCCACGGGGAAGGACTGGAGGGCAAACCCCTGGAGTGAGGACTGGAGGGCTGACGGCTCCGCCGGCGAGACCTCCAGGGAGGACCGCCCGTCGCGGATAATCTCCTCCAAGACCCTGGTCTCAGTGACATAGCCCCCCGCGGCCTCGAGCTGGTAGCGCACGTTGTACACACCCGCGGTGACGTACGCCGGCTCAAGCTCGCGCACAACCTCGCCCGTCTCGGCCGCCTGGATCACAAACGAGAAGACCGCGTCGCCCGTGGCCAGGTTGTTGTCATAGCGGTCACGCGAGCGAATCGTGAGCCGTTCGTCCTCGCCCGCGACCGCCCGCGTGAGGCCCCCGCCAGAGATCACGCACGAGGGGGGCCAGATGGCGGCGGGGGTGACCTGCGCGGTCGCGGGGATAACCCCTGGGTTGACCCGCTGGCCCCTCAGCGTGATGTCGACGTGGACCGCGCCGGTCTTTAAGTACACATACGAGGTCGTGTACTCGCCCGTGGAGTTGATGACCGAGAGAATGCCCTCGGAGATCTCCCCCCTCGTCCCGACAATGAAGTACTCGAACTTGTCTTCCCCGTTGGTCTTGAACGACTCGAACGCGTCATAAGCTTGCACAAACACCGACTGCGACGCGCCCGCCACGCCCGACACCAAACCCCGGCCATAGGCAACACAGTCCTCCGGGCTGGTCAGACCGGACTCGTAGCTCACCAGGTAGGGCGACTTGGCGACCTCCTCGTGGTTCCACCGGGTGAACACTTCATGCTCTCGCAGGCCCAACGGGACGTACGTCACGATATACGTCCCGTCATCATTGTCCACGATCCGCGTCGCACGCAAGAACCCCCCCGTGGCCGTGGTCTTGGGCCGGACAAACACCTCGAACAGGTTCCCCCGATCGACAGCTGCTCGCCGTTGCGGTCGCGAGCAATCACCGTGTAGTTGACAGATGTCCCTGAGACGAGCTCGCCCTCGACGCCGTACCCAAAGACCTCGCAACGGCGCGGCTCGATCAGCCCAGCCGTCACTGTCGTCGTCACGTAGCCCTTGATCGTGAGCCGCGTCCCGTCGACAAAGAGGGCCAGGATCCACTGACCCGCGTACGGGGCGTTGAACGATCCCACCCACTCGCTGCGGTCCCCGTCCCAGTGAATAATCTGATCCAGTGCGAACCGGGTCCCCGACCCATCGAGAGCCGCAAAGTATCCCGTCACCGCGATGGTCGTCCCGTTCGCCGCGCCAGGGACCAAGGGGGACAGGATCTGGTTCCCAAAGCGGTCAAACAGGCGGACGTAGAACGGAGTCGTCAGCCCCGCGAGCGTCTCGTGAATGCTCCCTCCAACGACCGTGCGCGTGAGGTCATAGCGCGAGGGGAAGATCTGGAACTGGTTCGTCCCGTTCACGGGCACAAACACGCCGCCCGTGGCGTTGTTGCGGATGCGAGCCTCAATGTAGTAATCCCCCATGAGCTCGGGGAGGAACGTGGCCAGCAGCCGGCAGACCTGCCGCCCGTCACTCGCCGTGTAAGCCTGCCGGACGACGTCCACCTCGAGCACCTCCGGCCCGCTGACCACGACCATGACATTATCATCCTCGGCGACCCCGCAGTCCACCTCGTTCCCTGCAGCGTCTCGCAGGACCACCGTCGCGAGGACGCGGTCCCCTGCGATGAACGTGCCGTCGAGATACAGATACGAGTTGTTGGGGTCCGTGGGACCCGACAGGAGCTTGAGCACAAACGTGTGGCCGGCGCCGCCCAGCGTGCCAAACCCCTCAATGTCGATGATGATGCGGGCGTCGCCGACGATGTCGGGCGCGTAGCGGCACGTGTACGTCCCGTTCTCGTTATCGTGACAGTATATCCAGCTGCTGTTGTCCGGGGACCCGTTGGCCGGGTAGAACTGGAACCGGACGATGTCGCCCTGGCTCTCGGCGTACGCGACGTGGTTGAAGTCGACCAGGATCACGGTGAAGTACGTCTCCACGCCCACGCTACCCGTGGACAGGCCGGGCCCGTACGCGATGCTGTTCTCGGGCGAGATGCCCACATTGATGTCTCGGACAGAGACCGTCGCGGGGGACCGGCCCACGTCCTCCCCGTACAGCATCACGTTCATGCGAAGCGTGGGCATGCTCGGGTGGATGACCCGGTACTGGAGCGTGTACGTCCCGTCCGCGTTGTACACGGGGACCAGCACGCGGATGAAGTCGGGCGCCCGCATGCTCGGCGTGGCCACGTTGGTGTAGTTGACAGACAGCGCGTTGGTGGGCAGCGGGCGCAAGTATAAGTTCCGCAGCCGATCGCGCACCGTCAGGAAGTACGTGCTGACCTCGTTCCTCAGCGTCGCCAGCATGCCTGGCCCCGAGATATCCGACATGAAAGCCACCGGGGGGCCCGCCAGGACAGGTTGCTCGTACGGTGACGTCTCGATCCGGCTATTCTGGATCACGATATCCGTCAGCAGCGTCCCCGTCCTGTCAACAGTGTACCTCCCCTCGTACAGCCTCGTGGTCACGTTGAAGCTGATGCTGGGGCGGTCCAGGGGAGCCAGCCCCAGGCCGCCCTCCCTCTCCAGCTGCAGCTGCATCGTCGTCCCGGTCCGAATCGCCCCCGAGAGCGACCCGCCGTCGCGCGATGGGTTCCCAAACTCGTCGCGGGGGAGGATGAAGAAGAGCATCGGCTCGCCCGCGATCGCCGGCTCGCTGATGCCTTGGCCGAACGCGAGGAACTTGGTCAGGTCGTTGGCGCCAGGGAGCAGCCGCACGGTCACATGCGTGGGCGAGGGGATGCCATCGAATATTGTCTCGATGTCGTACGTGCCGACTGCGTGCGCGCGGAAGGTGCCCGTGTAGCTGCCCGTGCGGCGGTTGAACGCAAACGCGCGGATTGCCGGGTCAACCGCGCTGGGTCCCTCCACGGGGCCGTCCACGAGCAAATCAACCGCCAGCGGGGGGCGCTTGTTGTCGAACCGGCCCGTGTTGTTGAAGATGTCGCGCGGCAAGATTGAGTAGCGCGCGTCCTCGCCCACGCCAGCCACGATGTCCGTCGGCGTGATCGTGGTAAGGTTGACGTCGATGTCGCCGGGCAGCCAGGATATCCGGTACGGGCTGTTGCGGAGCGGGACGCTCTGGTTGGCCCCCGGGTTGCTCAGGTACACTTGGAGGATGTACGCGTCACCGAGCGGGCGGCGGTAGGTGATGTACGAGGCGTTGTACGTGCCGTCGCCGTTGGGGACCACGCCGAGCACACGCGGAGGCAGGTCCAGGCCCGGCCCGGGCGAGAACACAAGCGTGAAGCGGTCGTTGACCTCGCGCGTGAACGCCCCGCTGGCGTCCACCGATTGGATGACGAACTCCGAGACGTACCCGGCGACCGTTTCCTCGAGCCCGAACCCGAGCGCGTACGAATTGCTGCCATCCGTCACTGAGACGAGAACGTTGATAGGGTAGGGGCTCCCGGCGATGGGCACCCCGTCGAGCCTGATGTCGATGGTCGCGAGACCAGGATCCCTGATGACAGCAATCACCGTGTACGTACCGTCGCCGTTGTCTATGATCTGGATTGGCTTCCCCACGAAGTCCTCTCCCAGGATCGTGATGGCCACGTTGGCGCCGCCGCTCGTCAGCTGATTCCCGAAATGGTCGCGAGCGATAATCGTGAAGTTGAAGACCTCGTTCACAAAGACGGTGTCGGGGATGACGGCGGTGGAACGCGAGGGGTCCAGCTCCGCGGGGAT
The DNA here is from genome assembly GCA_009746045.1 of Mesostigma viride. NCBI lineage: Eukaryota > Viridiplantae > Streptophyta > Mesostigmatophyceae > Mesostigmatales > Mesostigmataceae > Mesostigma > Mesostigma viride. Next base: position 17,332 of record RPFO01001412.1, on the reverse strand, counting down.
GACGCGGATGACCGTGTCGACGACCGTGACGCCGCCGAGTGTCACCGTGATGTTGTACTGGCCGACGATGTTGATCACGAAATCGACGATCAACCGGCAGTCGTCGTCGTTGCTCGGGTCGTCGTCGATGCACTCGATTGAGGGGCGACAGGTGGCGTTCACTGGGACACCAGATCCGGAGATTGGCGTGATCGTGACCTGGCAGTCCAAGTCCCCTGTGATGATGTTCCCATACGAGTCCACCGGGCGGATCGTGAACGTGACGTTGGTCCCTGCGATCACCGTCCCAGGGAGCCCCTCGACTGTCGTCAGGCCAGGGTCCACCACGCCAGCTGTCACCTGCACGACGCTCGGCGTCCCGTTGCCCAGCAGGACGTCACGCAGACTCACAACCACGTCGTATTTCCCGGCCACAAACAGCGTCAGTGTCGCCAGGCTGGTCCCTGCCGCCCGGTCCAGCACCCGCGTTAGCCCCGTGATGACCACAGGCATCCGCACCTGGTGCTGGGCCTCCACGAGCCAATCGTCTTGAAGCAGCCGCCTCGGGTCGTACACTTGGGCGTTCCCAAACCGATCCCTCGCCTGGATCACCGCGGTGATGGCCACGCCCGCGGGCGTGCTCGGCGGCCAGTCCCGCGCATAGCCCGACTTGGACGCATCCGTGCGGGAGGGATACACGAGCAGCGGCGCAGGGAGGGCGATGTAGTCGCTGGGCTGACCGATACGCACGCCCGTGTCCGTGACGTTGACGTCAATCACGAACCGACCGGCCAGCGTTTCGTTATAGACCAGCGTCCATGTTCCGTCGCCGACGCGCACCGCGGCCTCGCGGCGGTCGATCCCGCTCCCTGGGGGACCCGTGAAGGTGACAGTGAACCCACCCGCCGGCACGCTGCTGTCGTTCATTTGGATGCCCTTGGCGCTCACGGCGATGATGGTGATGGTGTTGACTGTGCCGGCCTCGACCTCGGGCTCGAAATCCACGAGGCTGCGGCCAGGCTCAAACGGCCCGATGTCGCGCGTGACGATGATCGTCGTCGGGAACCAGCGCGTGATGACCATGCCCTCGTAGAACGCCGTGAGCGTGTAGTTGCCTTCCCGCGTGAGCGAGTAGTAGACGTCGTACCGGCCGTTGCGTCCGTCCACGACCGCAATGTCGCCCAGCAGGACGCGCGGGTCTGACCCGTAGATGGTCGCAAAGATGTCGTACCCGCCATCGGTGATGCGGTTGCCAAACGAGTCGAAGAGCAGAATCCAGAAGTGGGCGCGCTGACCAGGGACCGCGCCGACGTACCCAGGGCCGATCACGAGGAAACGGTTCGGGTCGGGCACGCCCGGGTTGACAAACGCAACGAGGGGGAAGCCCGGGAGGTAGTTGTCCACGTTGAGCGTGTCGTTGCCAAACCCGACAGTGATGACCAAGGCGCCCGTGACAGTGGGCGCCGTGTAGCGAATCGTGTACGTGCCCGTGGCCGGGTCAAACGAGATGTCCGTGGGGAGCAGGTCGGAGTCGTTCGCGCCCACCTGGATGAGCGCGAAGAGCGTGCCATAGTCTACCGTGACCAGGTTCCCGAATGCGTCGCGTGCGACAACGTAGATCACCAGCTCCTGCCCGGCCGTAGAGTTGGCAAGGCCGGACCCAAACGCGGTCGACGTGAGCGGGCTGGGCGGCCCCGCGACCACCGTGACGGTCGCCGGCGGCGCGCTGGGGACCAAGGGGATGCCGTTGGCAAACACCGAGACCGAGTAATTCCCCGACACCAGCGTCAGGTAGCTCACCGTGTAGATGCCCAGCTCCGAGGGGCCCGAGATCTGGAGGCCCACGCCCGTGGGCACGGCGAATAGCTCGGTGCCACCTGGCCCCACCATCGTGACCTCGAGCTGGTAGGGGTCGAACACGATGCTCGTGTTGGATAACAGCTGGAACTGGAACGTCCCGCGGACACCTGCCGTGCCGATGGGCACCGGCTCGACCAATCGGAACGCGTTGGGCTCCCCCGCGGTGACGGAGATGTCGTACGTGCGGACATCTGTCACACCCGCACGGTCCGTGATGTTCACAGTCACGACGAAGTCGCCCGAGTCCTCGTGCGTATAACGCAGCGCCCATCGGCCCTCGGCGAACACAAACTCGAAGTCGTACTCGCGGGGGCAACGCCCAGGACGGGGACGTTGGGCGTTAACAACAGGGACACATTCGTGTAGTGCTGCTCGAACGCTGTCACCGGGTTGAAGAAGGCGTCAAACCCACGCACAAACACGACCACATTTGCACCCACGAACGAATCCAGGATGCCGGACCCTTGCACGAGCGCGTTGGGCGCCGACGCGTTCCCAGGCACGACCTGGACTTGGAACCCGGACCCTGAGAGCACCTGGCCGAGCAGCGTCCCGACGACGGTGTAATTCTGGACGATCCCAAGAGCGATGGACGCGTACCAGCCGTCGGCATCGCGCAGGACGGCCGCCTCGCGCCGCCGCGAATCCTCGCTGCCTTCAAACGTGACGACGACCTCGCCCGGGAACGGCTGCGCGACGTTGTTGTAAATGTCGCGCAGGTCCATGCGGACGATGATGGTTTCCCCCGCGAGGTAGACGAGCCGATCCGGCTTGATGATGACCGAATAGTTGTAGTACGGGCGCTCTGCGACGACCAGGACCTTGGCGGGCGAGTTGCGGATGTGCGCACCCTCGAGCGTTGCGTTGACGGTATAAGTGCCCGAGACGCGCGTCAGGTTGCCGCCCACGATCCCCGTGAGCAGCAAGCTGTCCGGGTCGCGCACGACTGGGATGCGGGTCTCGTTCCAGAATAGATCAGGGACGAGGGGCGAGACGAAGCCATCTTCGAGGAGGATGTAGAAGGTGAGCGGGCGGCCCGTGCGGCCACCCTGCAGACCCGGACCCGCCAGAATGAACAGATCCGGGATCTCCCTCCGTTCGATCGCCGTGAACACCTGCGAGCTAATCAGGAACCCGTTCACCTCAACCGTGAGGCGGTACTCGCCGACCAGCGGAGGCACGAAGGACGCCGTGTACGTGCCGTCGCCGTTGTCGGTGATGGTGACAACGAGGCGACCCGAGAGCGGAGGGAGGAGCGACACCTGGACTGCAAACGCCGCCGCGTCGCCACCTGTCGTGATGCGGAAGCCCAGGATGTCGTACGCCGTGATCGTGACACTTGTCACCTCGTCCACGAACACGGGGGGACGATGTCCGAGACCTGGGACGGTGGGCCAGGGGCCCCTGGCCGCACGATCGTGGTCGCAGGCGAGTTGACCAGCGAGATGTTGTTGATGGACCCGAAAATCGTGAACACGCCAATCGTGAAGGGGAACGCTTCCGCGTTGTAGGTGCCGCTCGGGTTCACCGTGACAAGTGCCAGCGTCTCCACCGTCCCGTCCGGACAAGTGTCCCCCTGGGTCAGTCCGGGGGAGGGGAACTCCCCGCGGGCTGACACACTTGGATTAATATCTCGGTGGGCAAGTATGAGGAGTTACGATTGTTACCGTCCACCTGGTTCCCAAACCGATCACGTCCGATGATCGTGAAGAAGACGTCGTCCGCAAAATAGACGGGCCGCACGACAAGCTCCGATTTCTCGGGGACCATGTAGGACGCGATCACCGTGAACGCGCGGTCACCGTCCAGCTCGATGAGCGTGATGTCCTCCTCCACAAACACCTGGTAGATGCCGCTGATGTTGATCACAGGGACCGCGGGAAGAGGGATGACCGTCTTGTTGGGCCCGCCCGTGTCGACCTTCCCCAGACGCTCGATGGTGCCATTGGGCAGGATTAGATAGTAGGTGAAGTTGATAAGAGGGAATTGGGACACGGGGATGCGCGGGAAGCGGCGCTCCCATTCACCCACGTTGAGGTCCATGAACCAGTACGTCGGCTCGCCCGCGAGGACCCTCTTCTGGGCGTCCAGCCCCTCGGCACGTACCCGGAACAGCCCCGCCGCGTCCTGCACCTGCTGGATGTCGAACACGATCGTGTACGTCTGCCGGGCGCGGAAGTCCTCGCCAATCACCGTAATGCTCACGATCAGCTGGTTGGTGGTCACCGTGAAGAAGTACCGCGTGGCATTGAGCATGGTCACGCGGGTGTCCGGGTCCAAGTTGGTGGTGAAGTAGGCGGTGCCGACGCAAGCATCAAAGGTGGCCGCGAGCGACACGTTCTCACCTCCACCGTAGGGGATGTAGACGGTGTAGAAGAGCGTCGTGGGCCGGAAGGGGGGCACGAACGTGTACTCCTCCGGGAGAAGGTCCAGCGTGAGGATCTGCTTACAGATGTCCGGAAGCTCCGAGGGGGGGCGGGTGAGGGGGCGTGGGGGCGGGGAGGGGGGAGGGGGGAGCCGGCGGCGGGGAGGGCGGGAAGGGGGGAAGCGGTGGGGGGGCGGAGGGGAGGGCGGCGAGGGTGGGAAAGGAGGAAGCGGTGGTGGCGAGGGAGGGGAGGGTGGGAAGGGGGAAGAGGCGGGGGCGGGGGCGGGAGGGTGGGAAGGGGGGAAGAGGCGGGGGCGGGGGCGGCGAGGGGGTGAGGGGGGAAGAGGCGGGGCGGGGGCGGCGAGGGGGGAGGGGGGAAATGGGGGGAGAGGGGGTGGGGAGGGAGGGAACGGTGGCAGTGGCGGGATGGCGGTGGCGCCGGCGGTAGTGGCGGGGATGGTGGCGGCGGCAGCAGCGTGAACGTCACAAAGGGGACGAACCCACCCGGAGACTCGTTGAACGGAGGGATGCTGGATCCCTGGAACACAAACTTGCGGTCCCTTGCATCGGCGCCGTTCTGGTCAAACGTCTCGATGATCACACCAAGCCCGATCTCTTCGGTAACAAACCCAGGCCCAGGTGGCGGCCGGGCAAGGATCCTGTACCGCCCTGGCTGACTGTCATTATGAGCCGCCTGCACGACTTGCCCCGCGCTTCCTGGGAGCACGAGCGACTGCCCCTCGGAGAACACCATGCGGCTGTTGAGCCGCGAGTTCATCTCGAAGCGGATGCGCGTCTGCGCCGGGAGCGCCGGCTGGCTGGTCGTGTTGGCGATGTCGACGTAGATCACGAGCTCTGAGTTGGTGGCTGTGATGGGCACGTCCACATTCACGGTGACAAGCCAGCGGAACTTGCGGGCGGCAAAGCGCGCCAAGTAGACAATGTCCCCAGGGACCGCGCGCCCCGTCTGCGTCGGGTTCATCATCTGCAGCGCGCAGCCAGTCGGGTTGACGACCTTGTTCAGGTAGTACTGGAGCTGGAGCACGTCCGTGGCGTCGGCCAGGCCATCCGCGCTCGTGTCGCCGAACACGGAGCAGCCCTCAAAGTTGCGCAGGTCGACAGCCTCGACCAGCGACCGCCGTGCGAGCGACGACTTGGAGTTCTCGGGTAGATCTCGGGGAGCGAGGGCGAGGAGGCCAGACTCCAGCAGCGCCCGCGGGAGGACACCTGGCGCTGAGAGGATTGGGATGAAGCCCGCGCCCGCAAACACGACCTTGGGCACAGTCTCGTTACCGTCAGCGCGGATCATGACCTGGATGACACCGGAGAGAGGGCTGATGCCCGCGGAGATGCCACGCATGGTCATTCGGCCCACGGTGAGCTCGGGCCCACGCGCGGTGGAGCTGTCCAACGAGCCCAGGAAAAGGGCGCGGTTGGGCGGGTCGTTGAGCGTGCATTCAAAAATGCCCGACCAATCGGATCCCTTCTCGCATCGCTGGGCGGCCACGATGGCCGTGTCGAACGTGAGCTCGACTTGCCAGGCAAGCAGGTTGGCGGTGAAGGAGTTGATGCGGACGTCGACGGTGAGGGTGCCCCGATGAGGGTCGCGCCGAACATGAAACCGAACGCGTTACCCAGATCGACATCTCCCAGAGCAGCATCCAAGTTGGGAATGATGTCAATCGTGTCGTTGACAGAGCTACCGCACGCCACTTGTGCTGTCAACGTCACATACGTGAGCGGCGCGTGGTTGTCGTGCAGCGTGGCGAGTCCGTTGGCATCGACCGACACGCGGGCGACGTCGCTGGAGGTGAAGGAGAGGAGGGAGGAGACCGGGATGAAGCCGACCGCCTGCACACTGTCAAAGCGTGTGCCGTCGTCGAAAAAGAGACGTGCGTCGAGCAGCCGCGTGGAGTTGACGATGCCCTTGAACGTGTCCAGGGGGAAGGTAGTCGTGATCTCCACGGCGGTTGCGTTCGCTGCCTCCAACGTCACCGTCATGGACAAGGTGGGAGCAGAGACACGCGAGAAGACCGCGTCGATATTGACAGTACCCGGAGAGAGACCGATCAGCCTGGGACCCTGCAGCTCAATCACCGTGGCGTTGCCGGTAGTGAGCTGCGAATTGGACGTCACCTCGACCGTGGCGTTGTCGGAGAGGACTGCGGTGACCACGGCGGTCGCGCGCTGGAAGACGCCCGTGCAGGACAGGATCTGGCGCAGGGTCGTCGTCGGCCGCATACCAGCAAACGGGGGGAAGGGGAACGCCTCCAGCGTGAGCCGGCTGAGCACAACGACCGAGACAACCGCTGATGCCCGGAGATTCGGGAAGGAGGCGATTGATACAGTGATGGTGGCGGGACCAAACCCAGTCGACCCGTTGACCGCCCGCGCGATCACGTTGCCCCCTGATTGGGCCACCTCCAGGAACGCGGCCCCAGGGTTGACGGTGTAGCTCGTCCGAGGGTCCCTGGTATACTCGACGACGCGGCCATCGGCAAACAGCACAGTCACGCGCAGCGTGCTGCTGGTGGGGAGGCTGATGGGCGGCGACTGCGCGGGGTCGCCCTCGCGGGTTATGCGCGTCACCGAGACGCTCACGCTGATGGACACGGCCGCCGCGAGGTCCACCAGGATAACGCCCGTACCTGTCACGATGGTTGTCCCTCGACAGGACACCCATCGGCCCGTGAAGACATTGCAGCTGGATGACGCACCCACAGGGACCACGTACCTTAAGTCCCCATCCGACGGCTCGTCGAGCCCAGGGACGTCGCTGATGACCAGCCCGTCGGGGCGCCCTAGCTCTGTGATCGCGCCGTCCGACATCTCCGAATAGCCCACCACGTACGCGGCCAAGCCCTCAGCGTTGAGCCTCTGGATGATCTCGACACGCGGCGACAGGAGGGCGGACACCTCGCTCAGGGGGTTGGCCAGGGGGAACCAGGAGGCGCCCGTGGCAGCGACCATGTTCATGCTGCGGGCGAGCACGGGCGTCGCGCTCACCGCTATAGTGACCGGGAGGCCTCGAGGAACCGAGCGACCCGGACCTGCGAGGAGCCAACCTGGACACCAGTCGCTGTGTCGCCCGATATAGTGACCGCAGGGGATGAGCTCTCAAACGTCACCAGGTGGGTCACATCGACCCCTGTGCGGGCGGTCAGCCCTGTCCCGCCCCACGTGGTGATGAGCTGCACTCGCGTGTTCTGATACACCTGTCGCGTGCACGTGGCCGAGTCCAGCAGGCCATCGATCGCGTTCAGGGTGCCATCAGCCGCGACGACTTGGCCCGAGAGCGGGAACCACACGCGCAGCGTGACGGTCACCTGGAACCCAGCCAGGCGCAGCGTGACGGGGACCAGCGCGGCGCCCCGCGTGTGGCTGTCATCGACCATGAAATCACACCCAGCAGTCAACAAGCCTACCGAGGCATCCCCCGCTGCGATCGAGCACTGGACATCATTGTCCGGGGCGGTCACATCCGCGGTCCTACTGAAGACCCGCCGTACAGTGAACCCAGACGAGACCGGCTGCCCGTTGAGCTTGGCCGTGTTGAACAGCTCCGCGACATCTGGCACCGCGTACACGCCCCGCACCTCGTTCTCCGCAACCGCCAGCACGCCCCGGGTCTGCGCGCCACCTTGCGCGTCATTGACCTGCGCGACCACCCCCTCGGCGTACGTCTTTGAGAAGAAGTCCACAAACCCGAGCGACGAGCCCCGGAGGACGTCGCGCTTGACACCCGTCGCCACGCCAGCCCTGACACGGAACACCAAGTCAAGCAGAGCGATGCTGGCGCCCGTGGGGCCCTCACCCGCGGCCGCGCCGGCAGTGTTCGCGCCCAGCACCCCGGGGGCTGACTCGCTCACCACGGCGGGAATGTACAGCCCGCTGTTGACCCACTCCCTGAACTCGAGCACGGAAGGGTCGAATCGCACCTCCAACCCCCAGGCATAGACGGGGCGAGCTCTAGACGTTGCCTTGACAGAGACGACCACGGTGTCCCCCGCGTAGACGGGGCTCTGGGGGATGGCCAACGTGAGCCCTTCGCCGGGGATGGCGGCATAAGTGGCCTGACGGACGAGCCGCAATGGAGCTGATGGCGACACGGCCGCACGTATGCCGGCATAAACCACGGCCACCTGGACGGTGGCGGCGACATCGGCTGCCGTGGAGAACCAGGTCAGGTCCTGGACCGCCACCTGGCAGGTGCCGACGCCCGAGACGGCGTCAAAGAGTGTACAGGTGGCGGCCTGGGATCGTCCTGAGGGGATCGTCAAGAGCATCTGAACGACCGCCCCGCGGTGGCTACTTGCGGCCGCCCGTCCTCGTCCCGCACCAGGTACTGCACCGAGACCGTGAGCTGGTCGACGTACACTTCTGGCGTACGCAGGATGGCCTCCACGACCGCCGCACGCTTGGGCTGTGTGGTGAACACGGCGCTCTGCTCAAAGGACCGTGGACCAAAGGTGACATTGTACCGGCCAGTGGACCCCGGGACCCGGTTGTTGAACAGGCTGAATGGGCGTGTGAAGATACCGGTACCGTTGGGGGTGGTCAAGCCCACAGGGAGACCTGGGCTGCCAGGGGCCGTGAAGATGGTCGGCCGAGAGAAGCCTGTGAGGGAGCCCTCGCAGATCCCCGGAGGTCCGGGAGGGGGCGAGGGCGGCTCAGGGGGAGAGGGGGGGCCGGCGGGGGGGAGGGCGGGAAGGGGGGCAGAGGGGGGGGGGGGGGGGGGGGGGGGGGGGGGGGGGGGGGGGGGGGGGGGGGGGGGGGGGGGGGGGGGGGCGGGGGGGGGGGGGGGGGGGGGGGGGGGGGGGGGGGGGGGGGGGGGGGGGGGGGGGGGGGGGGGGGGGGGGGGGGGGGGGGGGGCGGGGGGGGGGGGGGGGGGGGGGGGGGGGGGGGGTGGTGGGGGGGGGGGGGGGGGGGGGGGGGGGGGGGGGGGGGGGGGGGGGGGGGGGGGGGGGGGGGGGGGGGGGGGGGGGGGGGGGGGGGGGGGGGGGGGGGGGGGGGGGGGGGGGGGGGCGGGGGGGGGCGGGGGGGGGGGGGGGGGGGGGGGGGGGGGGGGGGGGGGGGGGGGGGGGGGGGGGGGGGGGGGGGGGGGGGGGTGGGGGGGGGGGGGGGGGGGGGGGGGGGGGGGGGGGGGGGGGCGGGGGGGGAGGGGGGGGGGGGGGGGGGGGGGGGGGGGGGGTGGGGGGGGGGGGGGGGGGGGGGGAGGGGGGGGGGGGGGGGGGGGGGGGGGGGGGGGGGGGGGGGGGGGGGGGGGGGGGGGGGGGGGGGGGGGGGGGGGGGGGGGGGGGGGGGGGGGGGGGGGGGGGGGGGGGGGGGGGGGGGGGGGGGGGGGGGGGGGGGGGGGGGGGGGGGGGGGGGGGGGGGGGGGGGGGGGGGGGGGGGGGGGGGGGGGGGGGGGGGGGGGGGGGGGGGGGGGGGGGGGGGGGGGGGGGGGGGGGGGGGGGGGGGGGGGGGGGGGGGGGGGGGGGGGGGGGGGGGGGGGGGGGGGGGGGGGGGGGGGGGGGGGGGGGGGGGGGGGGGGGGGGGGGGGGGGCGGGGGGGGGGGGGGGGGGGGGGGGGGGGGGGGGGGGGGGGGGGGGGGGGGGGGGGGGGGGGGGGGGGGGGGGGGGGGGGGGGGGGGGGGGGGGGGGGGGGGGGGGGGGGGGGGGGGGGGGGGGGGGGCCCATTGCCCTTCCCCCTTTCTGCTGCATGCCCAAATGCCTTCCCCCTTTCTGCTTGCTGGCCCGATAGCCCTTCCCCTTCTGCCTGCTGGCCCCATGCCTTCCCTCTTCTGCTGCCTGGCCCAGCCTCCCTCTTCTCCTTGCTGCGCCCATTGCCTTCCCCCTTCTGCTGCTGGCCCATGCCTTCCCCCTTCTGCTTGCTGGCCCATGCCTTCCCCCGTCTGCCTGCGGCCCATGCCTTCCCCCTTCTTGCTGCTGGGCCCATCCTTCCCCCTTCTTGCTGCTGGCCCATTGCCTTCCACCCTTCTGCTTTGACTGCCCAGTTGCCTTCCCCTTCTTGCTGCTGGCCCATTGCCTTCCCCCTTTCTGCTGCTATGCCCATGCCTTTCCCCCTTCTGCGCATGCCCATGCCTTCCCCCTTCTTTGCTTGCCGTGCGGGCGCCTGCTTCCTCCTACCGCGCGGGCGCTACCATCCAGCGTGTTGCGGCCCAGTGCTGGACGAAGCTTGTTGTCTCACCCTGTTGGTAGTTTTAATCGCTGTTGATGGCTCCTTTCCTCCCGCCATGGCGACTTTCAAAGGTGAGTTGAGTGCAACCACGCCGCACGCTCCTCGCGGCGCACAGGTGGGCTGCCGCTTGCTTGCCTTTTGGGGTGTGCCAGCATTCCCTCCCTTCTCAGCGCGTGCACGGCCCACTTGCATGGGAGTGTTCATGGGTTGCCGCATTGCTTTGGACTTCTTTCACCTCCCTTTTTTCTGAATGCCCTGTGCAACCCCTCTGTTCTTGTGAGGGCCTTTGTAGACTTGGCACAGCGCCTTTTTCTTCCTTCTGGCGCTGGCTTTGCTTTTGGTACTTTCCTTAGCGGCTGGGTTTCGTGCTCCATGCTACAGATACATTGTCCCCCCGTGACTGTTCTCCGGCTGGCTGCCGCCTAGCATCTTGCCATGTTGCAGCACCAAGCATGCGTGCCTGCCCACCTCTGCCCACACGCCTGGCCCCAGTGCGCGGTCTATTCGTGTGCCTCCCCCTTCTATTTCCATTCTTTCTCACACCGACATCTTTTCGGTTAGAAAGCTGGGTTGCTGCCCCCACCATCCAGGCTGTGTACGCCTTGCAGAGTACTTTCACCGCTGCCATAACCTCGCCAACTTGCTTAACCAAATTAATTACTTGCTCTCTCTCTCTCTCTCTCTTCTCTCTCTCTCCTCTCTCTCTCTCCTCCTCTCTCTCTCTCTCTCGTTGTGCTTCTACCTCTCTCTCTCTCTTCCCCCTCTCTCTTCGTGCGCTGCTTGTGGTGGCCCTGTGCGGCTATTGGTACCCGCGCCCTTGAGGCTACCTGTCGCTATGTGGCTACCTTACCTTGGCCCTGTACCTTGTGCCCTGCTACCTTTGTGCCCTGTACTGTGTGCCCCTATACCTTGCTGCCCTGCTGCCTTATGGCTACCTTGTACCTGTGCCCTGCTGCCTTTGGCCCTTGTACCTCGTGCCACTGTGCCTTGTGACTTGTCTTGTGCTTGCCTGCTGTGCTTGTGCTGCTGCCTGTGCCTGCTGCCTGTGCCTTGCCTGCTGCCTGTAGCCTGTGCCTGCTGGCCTGTGCCTGTCCTGTGCCTGTGCCGGCCTGCTGCCGTGCCCTGTGCCTGTGCCTGCTGCCTGCTGCCTGTGCCTGCTGCCTGTGCCTGTGCTGTGCCTGTGCCTGTGCCTGCTGCCTGCTTGCCTGCTGCCTGCTGCCTGTGCCTGTGCCTGTGCCTGTGCCTCGTGCCTGTGCCTGTTGCCTGTGCCTGTGCCTGTGCCTTGTGCCTGTGCCTGTGCCTGTGCCTGCTGCCTGTGCCTGTGCCTGGCCTGCTGCCTGCCACCGCCTTGCCTGTGCCTGCGCTTGCCTGCCGCCCTGTGCCTGCCCGCCTGTGCCTGCACCTGCGGTTTGCCAGCTGCGGCACGAGCTGGAAACGGCGCCGCATCCTGGCTGCTGGGCAACATCGACGCCAACACCGGCGACGCCCAGACCGGCTACGTGATGGTAGATCAGGGGCAGGTGGGGTGTGCAGACGGGAAGAAGGGCTTACAGCAGGCGGGCCGTTCGAATGCGTGGCCGTTAGCATGACCGCATACAATCACGTCTGTTCCTGTGCGTTTGCAATACGCGCGTTATGTGCTGCTTTGCATAGTAGGACATCCTCTCTGCGACCACCAATTCATGTCCAGCCTCCTTCCCCTTGTGCCATGGAACACAGATCTGTGAACATAGCTCCGTGTGGTTTCTCGATCTTGCCGATTGGATTCCGTCCTGTTGCTTACCACGGTTGTTCACGGACAACTGGGGTTCATGTCATCGCCTGGGTGAGTCGTCATGTGCTGGCTTCCCCCGCTCTCGGCTCCTGCGGGATGTGGTCTGGCGGCCAGAGGCTCGACACCTCCGTCTAGGCGGCTGTCCGGGCAATGGAATACTGGAAACCATGTGTCGACTGCACGGCAAGCGGCTAGTGGTGGCCTTGGAGGCGAGGTAGCACGTGGACAAGGGCGCCGAGTTGGGCCAGCCATGTACCGCGTGCGGCCGACTTTACTCTGTGAGCCGTGTGAGTAAGCCAGGGTCTGTGGCTATCGCGGGTGACCCTACGCGCGTAGGACTGCCTTGCTAGGGTGGTCGCGTTGGAATGAAGCAGCATCAGGGGTGGTGGCTGCCGTGCTCGGCGGTCCTCGAAAGCCGGCAAAGCATAAGAGAGGCAGCCATGAGCAGGGGCCTGCCCACACGATGCCGCTTGAGTCATCAGGAAAAATGACAGAACTTTAGTCGAACGTTTGGTGCCACAAGGTCCATTTCGGCAAGCATCGGCACGATCGAGAAACTCAGGGGCATCGCGCGAGTACGGTGCGGGAACAATAAGTGGGAATTCGTGGCAGGATGGCGCGTTGGCTCATTGCAGGGTGGGTCGCAAGGGGATAGCACTATCGCGTCACGCCAGCGCGTCACGGGCAGGTCAGGTAACAGAACCAGAATCTCGGAAAAGCATATCCTGCACGCTTCGTGGCGGACAACCTGGCCCCTGTACAAGCGATTGAAGAGGCGTGGATCGCCGTGACGGGTCGAACTCCAGCGCGTCGCGGGTGCACGCGTCATGCGTCTCCCGCTCGTCGCTCGTCTCTCATTCCCTGCCGTTTCTCTCTTGGGCTGCGGTCTCTTCTGTCCTCGCTGGTTGGTAGAGACCGCATTGGCTATATAGTTGGTAGTCCTTGTCCCCTTTCGGTGTGTTCTAGTCTCGTTTTGTGTCCTGGTGCCTTGTTTTTCCCCATGCTTTGACGCATGGTTAATCAGAACACGCTAGGAGAGCGAGCTGCGCTCTGAGGGGTAGGAATGCGGACCTAGCACCACTCGACTCGGCACTCTCTGGGGGGCCTTGCGACGTCTAGCCCCCTTTTGTCTGCTTCCCACCTGGATTGGTCTGTGCCGCTGGGAGTCTGGCTTAAATCATTACCTGTGGTGCCTCGGTCCGACTAATCGTTGGGCGCTGAAGCCTCCCGCCTCGATGCGCCGGATCGTAGGAGACCGGCTCATGCGCGGAGGCCGGCTTGACCGGAGCACCACACTTAGTGGTGTGCTGCCACTCACATACGCTAGGTTCCTGCTGCCACTTCTTGTTTCTCAGTCATGCGACCCGCACCTCAGGGGCCATCAATACCGGACACCCTGCCCGTGTGCGTGCATTCGTAACTTCGAACGCTCAAGCTGTGGCCTTAAGTATGCCTCGTTGACTGTGGGGCAAATGCGGCCGCCAAAGTTGGGAGTGACTGCTTGCGTGGGCGTTGCTGGCAGACGCCGGTGGCTGAAAATCTCATCCGAACTCATCATGGACCCCCACCCTGGCGACACCGTGCCTCCGTACTTGCCATGCCCCGCACGACACTAGCTCGTTTGCTTCCATTGATAGTCTGCTTTGTGGGCCTCCCAGCTCCGCTTGGATGTCCCCTACAAAACCCTTTTGACGCTCGTCTCTAGCATACAAAGAGACCCGTCGTTACTGACGCCAACTTTTGTGAAATCCGGCTGGTCACATCAATTTTCTCCCGCACACATACTCCGAGGCAGCCATGGATATGTCGCCTTCGGGACATGTAAAAGTTAGTGGTGATGTCATCTTCTTTCAGGCATGTCACAAATAAGCTCGACCTGACTGGTTGGAATGCGACCAAATTGCATGTGTAGTGGCCTACTAATGGACCCCCAAATACCATATATAGGGTGAGCTGCAACGGGCATTGTAGTATTCCTGTATGCTACCAGAACCACATAGTGGGATCGTGGCGTGCTGCTAAGAGCTAGCGTCGGCTAATTGTGCGGTCTACGAAGAGCTAGCTGCACTGGGGCATGCGATGATTCTAGCTATCTGGTCGACTGACCGAGCTAATCGACAAATAGCACTACATCGTGTACGAAAGTCAGTGTTACTACGCTGTGCGTAGCATGGACATAATCGGTTTTTTCAAAGCCCTAGCTATGCAATGCTCAGCTAACAAGACAGCCTATCCAATACACATTATTGCGATGTGCCCCACTCTTTGCTCAGATCGTCAGACAATCTTATTCTACGCTGTGTCGAACTTTGCTCTCATCTCAATTCCCGGGGAATGCATCAGGCGAGTAGTGCTCCGGGGTACTGTCCACTGCGCCTCATAATATTATATTAGCACCGCCATACAACAAGCCACCTGAGCGAGAAAAGGGAATATGTTCTTGTTTTGACCATCCAGCAGGTCAGCCTGGCGCCCGGCGCGAGTACCGACATGTCGGGTGTCTTTCTCCCACTGGTAGCGGCTGATCGTGCTTCAGCCGCCGGATGTACAGTACAGGTCGAGCGGCTGATCGCCCCTCGAGCGTAAAAATGGTGTCTCCGACTGCTAATAGTCTAGGGCGCTGTTTTCCATAGCCCATGCTTCGTTCGAGGTCGGTATGCCGTGCGGTGGGAAATGTTCTTGGCGAATGCCAGCGCGAGACGTGGGGCGAGATATCCAGACCCGCGGTTCTTCGGCCGTTGGAGACGAGAACCCGAACTGCTACCCGTGGCCAAATCGTCGAGAGTCGCGTGCTCGGGGGCTGAGGTGAGGACACTGGAGGCTGCCGGCCCGTACCTTGGCCTCGTGGGGCGGCAGCGGTAGGAGCGTCGAGCCCGAGCGTGCAGTAAGTGCGCACTGGCAGCTGTTATGCACGCCAAGAGCTGTCTTCTTCAGCTCGTCGAGAACAGAGTCTGGGTCTCCTCCGGCGGTGGCGGAACGCGCATGAGTCTCGTAGTATGCTGAGTGTCTTCGGGGTACTTCAGGGAGTGATCTTTCTGGGCGTTCAGGGTCTAGGGTACTTTGGTGTTGCTTCCGGTTTGGCGTTGCGTGCTAGCCGGCGCGTTTCGGTGTTTGCTTACCCGGTTTGGTTCCCGCTGGGAGGAATGGGCAAACCCAAGGGGGCGGCTGGGCTCCCCATGCGCTCTCCGCGTCAGCGTCTGGCACCCGTAGGTTTTAAGCACGCAGCCGCGCCATGGCGCAGTGCTTCCCGTTACGATGCATCATGGAGACATATGAGTGGGTGCGTCCAGCTGCGACTTGGTCCTTTCTTGCCTCGCCTTTTCCGGTTCCGTCTGCATGCTCGTAGAGACGGTGTTATAGGATGCAACAGATGATATGTCAAGCTCACTGTGTTTGGTCTTGAACGTGGTTCTACCACTCGCGGCAAATACGGCCGGTACTCCGCGTGTTTCTCCAAATGCTCCCCCACTGCACGTCAGTGTCTACTGCTAAAAGTCACTGCAACGATTCTTTTTCGCTTGATGTGCACCAGGCCTGGCCCCACACACTTGAGGCTAAAAAATACGGAAAAAAGGGTGCCGCACCATCCATGTTACGCACTACGTTGATATCTTTTCAAGTGTTTTCGAGTTTAAAAGACATCAGATTTAACTTGCTTTTTGTTGCTCACGGTTGATTTTTAGCTTATGTCGTGTAATTGTCTTATGTCACTGAGTAATTCGTTTGAGGCTCAGTAGGCGCCTGGTATTCCTAAGATGTGTGACCTTGCAAGAGCCAACAAATGTTAACTACGATCAGGGCCGTGTATGAATCCGGAACACATGAGTTATCCATTACGCCGCACACGTTGCGAGGCGCAGGCCAGGGAAATCGGGAGAATCCGGACCATGAGTGTAGCTCCACGAGCCCTGCGCTGTTATCTTGCTGTGTCGCGGGCGCCGTTTTCGAGTCGTTCAGGACATGTATCGCCAGACAGACGCGATCCAGCAATGAGCCTACGGACATCGTGGTGTATGGGGGGACACGCAATGTGTATCCTTGTAGCATGGTGAAAGGTTATCCATGGGTGGCATCGGACGGTTACGTGAGTAGCCTTGGTAGCGGTAGCGCTAGTATGATCACTCGAATGGCTGCGTGTGGTGCCGGACAACACGCACGTTACTTACTATAATTAGTTAGGCTCGAAACACACGGCGCCTGACGTCTCCAGCATGCTACTACATCTATAAGAATAATACTCCAGGCCGTGCCGCGCACCCTCAGCCTGATGACTGGTTCATACATACGCCGGCGCTCGTTGGCAATTGCGACTCGCTAATCGCGGTAAGCTAGCCAGCCCATAATTTTCACAGTCGCGCAGTCCAGGACGATAGAGCCAAAGGTGCGGACATACGCCACACCTATTTCAGTCGCATGCGATCAGGTCGTCCGACCATTCATTCTTTCATCATCCTGACACGACTCGAACACCGCCATGTCGATAATGCGCTGACGGATAAGCGGCAGGTCGTCGGGCACTGCTGACGCCCATGAGTCGCGGCGTATTATTCGTCCATGCCACAAGAGTTCTGCTCGTGTGCCTGCTATGTTGCGGTTATTCTCCTTGACGAATACCCATACGTTCACCCACCTCGGGGAGAGAAATTAGTAGTAGATTCGGGCTCTGTACTGGTTCACCGACGCAACGATAGTCGGCAGGTGCAGCATTGGCTGGGTGACGGCGGCCCATGATACACACCATGAACATCGGTGCTGGGCAACACAGGTTGACCGCCATGAGAGGTGCGCCGAGTGCTAGTCGATCGACTGTTTCTGTGCCATGAGCAATCATTCCCCTGCATCTGCCGGCCTGTGTGGGGTTAGAGTGGTCAGGTTTCTCATACTTTTCTTGTCACGCCGAATAATACTCAACTCGAATGCACGACCAACCGTTCAGCTATACTTTCGTAGCTTCTGTCCCTGCCCGACCATAGATATAGAGAGCAGTCCCATTATAGACGTGCCCGAGGGCCATGAGCGGGTATTGTTTGAGACGTCCTTACTTGTAGTATCGGATGGATGGTACACCCCGATTGGATGTATGAATGCCATATGCCCCCTACATCCAATCGGCTACATTATATTCTCGGGCTACATATACTCCCCACGGAGTTATGTTACAATTCAAGTTCAAT
>RPFO01001780.1:0-21509 GCA_009746045.1 Mesostigma viride | reverse complement strand
GCCGATTAGAGGAAAGGGGGGTATCTTAACGAATAAGGGCCCCGATTGGAAAGGGGGGTATCTTAACGAATAAGGGTCCCGATTAGAGGAAAGGGGGTATCTTAACGAATAAGGGTCCCGATTAGAGGAAAGGGGGGTATCTTAACGAATAAGGGTCCCGATTAGAGGAAAGGGGGGTATCTTAACGAATAAGGGTCCCGATTAGAGAAAAGGGGGGTATCTTAACAAATATGGGCCCCGATTAGAGGAAAGGGGGGCACCTTGACGACAAAGGGCTTTTATGCGGTGGTGCAGACGAAGCGCCACCCACCCGAGTGCAAGGAATCTGGGCATTATCCAGAAAGTCAGCCGACCTTTCCATGGGGGGTCAGTTTGTTGACAAAATTAGTTCCACTTAGTATGCAGAAAGGTGGGTGCTAAGCTTTATAAATAGGGAATATAAGATAGCGTACATACAATAGATTTATAACACGGTTATGTTCGGTTCTGTTTTCAACAGACCTGACCTTTCTGAAAGTTACGTCCGCTGAATGTCTCATTGTAAGCTGCTGTATAGGGATAGTGATGTCGGACTAAACTAGTATTTAGATAGTGATGTGGTACTATTCAGATAGTGATTTTCCTTTCCCACTGAGGCTCCTTTGACGCCCATCTGTGTCTGGTGATTCTTTCTAACCTCCCTGCAGGGTCTGGATGCGGCGGGCGTCCCCACCGCGCCCGATGGCAAGCTGGACGTGCACCACGAGCAGGTGCGCGTATGCTGGAATTATCATGAGGAACCTTGTTACTTGCGTCACGAGGGGTGCGAGCGCTACAGGTGGGATTAACCGTATTTACGGCGCGAGCTGGCATGGTGAACTAGCTCTTGGTGTGCACCAGGAGCACGTGCGTGTGATTGTAGAGGCACTCGGTTTGATGATTTGGATAGATCCCATCTCCGTCTCCATGTCCACATCGACGAGGATGTGTGCTCAGGTTACGCAGTCTATGTATTTATTAACTAATTTATCATAGTTCATTTTAGTTCTTTTATTAATGATGCTATTTTGGTGCATCGTGATGCAGCCACACCATAATACTGCCAAACCATAACTGCCAAACCACAATGCAGGAGGTGCACCACGGACACTCGCATAAGCGAGTGGTATACTGGCGACCCTTTCTTGTGTGCACACCATAAACAAAAAGTGCACATGGCCCACGGTGGCGATAACGTGGTGCGAACAGAGCTTCGTATTGCAATAACGATCAGCAAGCATGGTCGTCAGCTCGCAGCCGGATTTAATGACCAAAACTGGCCTACCTTTGGGAACACCTGGGTAGCTTTGGTAAGCAAATTGACAAATTTGGCAAGCAATGGCATTGGTTCACTCAATTGCTCACAAGTACCCTTTGTCCCTGATCAGCAGAGGCCCACAGCTACACACACTGACCGGTATTCTTATACTTTTCCCGTCACTCCGCCCCCCCCCCCCCTCTCTGATAATCCAGATAGCAGAACCCCACATTAGTAAATAAGGAACCACATTTATAAATAATGAGCCCCACATATATCTGCCGAAATGTTCGGATTGCTTCCTCCTGCATTTATGGGTCACCGTTCCTTGCCCGCCCCCCGCCAACCCGCACCACGATCCACCTCAGATGGCGCTACCCCACACTTATGTGTGAGGCAGTGGATTGATATGGATATGGTTTTGTCTGCCACCCCCCTTGCAATCGTCCCCCCCCCCCCCTCCCAGACGGCGGTGCCCCACATCTACGCGCTGGGCGATGTGCTGCGGTCGCGCCAGGAGCTGACACCTGTCGCGATCAAGGCAGGCGTCTTCCTTGCACGGCGGCTGTACAACGGGGAGCAGCAGTTCATGGAGTACAATGAGGTGGGAACGCACGATTTTGAATACCCTAACTGATTCTAGTACTAACTCCATAGTGCATCCGCTGACCTATTAGGAAGCGGCTATTCATGGGGGAGTGCTTAATAAGCGCTGGCCGAACTGATCAGGGGAAGCAGTTGCCACGCTTAATTAGTAGATAGTACCGCAGTGGTCGTTGAATCAGTACGTTTAATTATGTACCAATTTACAGGCCCCAAAGAAACGTCCTTCCATCTGAAAAAAAAAAAAAAAAAACTCAAAATTTTACCAGGCTCCATGAGGGCCTGCCGCAGGGCAGTTGGCGCGAATGTACCTATGGATATGCCCTTACAATACACCGAAGTGCAGTAGGAAAAATTCCCAAAGTTCCCGTAAGCGGAACAAGAATCCCTAAAAGCCCTCGTACAAGAAGTAAGCAAACTAGTATTAGGACCACTCTGGTATTGGCCTAGCTGATTAGGGGAAGCACACACCACACTTAGTTAATACTGGCCTAACTGATAAGGGGATGCACCGGCAACACAGGCAGGAGGCTCCCGGCAGCTCAGACATGTAGCTCGTTGAGGTCACCGTATACGAACCGGCGTGGTGCTTGCAAGTACCCAAGTCTAAGCAGAGTCTGGAGGTGAAGTACAAAAAAGTTACAGTAGTTTGCCATAACTCAAATATAGGCGAATGATAGATTTCATAAATAGCAAGAAGTCTTGTGGCATGGGAAGATATGGATAGGAAGAGGGCTGCAATCGTCGCTGCTTGTATGTGTGTATCTGTCCAGTAATATGCTCTGGGCTTTGTAACAAGGATACTAGGCGTGGTGCCTATGTTCTGTGCCAGGTCCCCATCACCATTTTCACCCGCAGTACAGTAACTACTGCGCACTGCAGTAAGTACTGCGCACTACAGTAACTAACCAGCTGCGTGTCAATGCTCAACACATGCATACTGCCACTGCTACGCGCGTTGCCTGTGACGTGTGCCAGATCCCCACAACGGTGTTCACCCCGCTCGAGTACGGCTGCGTCGGCCTGTCGGAGGAGGACGCGATTGCCAAGTACGGCGCTGACAACATCGAGGTGAGAGGGGGTATGATTGTGGGGCTGTATATGCTTGTGTGTGGCCGTGCTTGTATTGGCATTCGGAGACGACATCGAGGTGAGAGGGGTGTATGGTTGTGTGTGGCTGCACTAGTACGGGGTTATCATTAGATGATACCATTTGAGGTACAAAGGGCCCTTGGTTTGTATGGGGCTTTTTCTACCTGTTGCTCATAGCTCTTGCTTGTGGCTCTTGCCTACAGGCCCTGCTTTCTGCGCTTACTTAAAGGCTTGCGTGTAGCTTGTTTATAGCTCTTGTTTATAGCTGTTGTTTATAGCTCTTCCTTTCAGCCCGTGCTGGTACACTTTGCATTTAGCCTAAAAGGGTGATAACACATTGTTCTGTTATGCTCGACACATTGACCTAGTAGCAGCGTTTGCTTGACGATGGGATCTTTCAGGTGAGTTACTCAACTCTCCTGTTCCCGTGTATATGAATGCCCTTCCTATTCACACCTCTTGCTTGTCCAGTTCCCTTATATGAATGCCCTTCCTATTCACACCTCTTGCTCGTCAAGTTCCCGTATATATGAATGCCCTTCCTATTCACACCTCTTGCTTGTCAAGTTCCCGTGTATATGAATGCCCTTCCTATTCACACCTCTTGCTTGTCAAGTTCCCGTGTATATGAATGCCCTTTCTATTCACACCTCTTGCTTGTCAAGTTCCCGTATATATGAATGCCCTTCCTATTCACACCTCTTGCTTGTCAAACTGGGGTTCACTTGGTACCTTTGCAGGTCTACCACTCCTACTTCAAGCCGCTCGAGTGGGCCACCAACCACGAGGCGCTGCCTTCGGGTGTCCCTCATCGCGAGGACAACGCGTGCTTCTGCAAGGTATGCTTCTATAGCTTTGCACCTGAGGTCGTAAATTTGTTAGAAGAGGTCGTAAGTTGGTTCTCCTTTAATGTTTATGTGGAACCACCAACATGCCGTTTGTGAAGTGTGTGGCACTATGTCACCACGCTGCACTGGTTGGTATGTTTTGTCTGAATACAAAACCTGCTGCACCATCCTGCCCCACCGGATGACAGGTGCTTTTGCAAGGTACCTGCACACGCGCATACATGATAGCACTTGCCACCTCACCGTGCTTCTGTGCTTGCCACCGTAACCGTGCTTCTGTGCTTGCCACTGTCGCCATATCTCCATCTGTTGTCCACGCCAGCTTCTGTGCTTGCCACCGTCACCATATCTCCATCTGTTGTCCACGCCAGCTTCTGTGCTTGCCACCGTCACCGCGTCTCCATCTGTTGTCCACGCCAGCTTCTGTGCTTGCCACCGTCACCATATCTCCATCTGTTGTCCACGCCAGCTTCTGTGCTTGCCACCGTCACCGCGTCTCCATCTGTTGTCCACACCAGCTTCTGTGCTTGCCACCGCCACAATATCTCCATCTGTTGTCCACGCCAGCTTCTGTGCTTGCCACCGTCACCGCGTCTCCATCTGTTGTCCACGCCAGCTTCTGTGCTTGCCACCGTCACCGTGTCTCCATCTGTTGTCCACGCCAGCTTCTGTGCTTGCCACCGTCACCATATCTCCATCTGTCGTCCACGCCAGCTTCTGTGCTTGCCACCGTCACCATATCTCCATCTGTTGTCCACGCCAGCTGTCTCAACGCCAGCACTCTCAGTGCGTGCGTTCTCAAAAGAGCATTCGCAATAGGACAACTTGCAACTGTCCTATGATCGTGCCTCTTTACTGCAGTAGTCAGAATGATAACAATCATAACAACAACAATAATATTTATAGTTGGGTGCTCTTTACTCAAGTGATCACCCCAAGTGGACATCCTGCAACTGTCCTACGACCGTACCTCTTGTTGTGGCGCACGAAGCAACCTCATCACCGCAGAGGTCCCCCTATGCCCCTCCACTTCCCACGCACATGCAATTTCTATAAATAGCACAGCCTGTGAATATTTGCTGACAAACATCCCTCCTATGGCCTTATTATACTTCTATTCGTAGTATCTTAGCATGGAATTCCCATGCCCACGCTCCGCTCATCTGTGGCATGTCAGCTCGTGTGCTCGTGTGCCTTCTGCCACTCTCTACTAGTGTGTTGCGTCCGCCATTCTTATTTATATAAGCATGTCCATCATGCTTCAACATGTTCCTAATCAAGGGGTTGCCTTGTGTAGCCGTAGTTATTCCTATACGTCCACCTGCATGTACCACCGCAAGTACCTACTTCGCTCTCGTCCATGCTACGCCAGTGCGCGTGCCTTCTGCCCTTTCTATGCCCTATGCTAATGTGCTGCATCCATCATGCTTATTCCTATCATATTATTCCTATCTTCTTATTCCTATGCTAATGTGCTGCATCCATCATGCTTATTCCTGTCATATTATTCCTATCATCTTCTTCCTATGCTAATGTGCTGCATCCATCATGCTTATTCCTATCATATTATTCCTATCATCTTATTCCTATCCCTACTTCCTATACATTCCATCATGCTTATTCCTATCCCTACTTCTCACTCGACTGTGCTACGCCAGCTCGTGTGCCTTTTGCCCTTTCTCTACTAATGCATGGCATCCATCATGCATATACTTGTGCCTACTTTCGCTCGACTGTGCCACGCCAGCTCGTGTGCCTCCTCCCGGACAACGAGCGCGTGCTGGGGCTCCACTACTTGGGCCCGAATGCGGGCGAGGTCACCCAGGTGGGTGACATCGGCAGGCAGTAGACTTGTCCTGCCACAGCCCAGTTTGCTGCAGGATGTTTCTTGTGCCGCTACTCGTCCATGATAAATCCGGTTAGCAGCCACAGTTAGCAGGGTCCTTGTGGTGCTGCGTTGCAATTCTGTCCCCCGTGCCAGCTTCTACACACTTGGCTCGCGTATTCTTGCTCTCCTCATAATTGAACTGATGCTTCCCCCCCTATGTTATATCACCCCCCCTTGGTTATGTCACCCCCCCTTGGTTATGTCACCCAGTTACAGGTCATGATTCCCTGTACTTGACTCACGAATTTTTGTTTCACCATGAGAAAATAATAATCACTGTTATAATAATAATTACTATTATGATAATAATTACTATTATTACATGGGTAGGAATGTTATGAATCGATCAACGGTTATCAATCGCAACCGTTATCATTCACTACGTGCTTCCTCGAATCCCTGGCGCGGTGGACAGCAGGGTGTGTTCCCTGCCCTCAGCCCATTACCTGCTTTTCTCATGCCCATTGCTGCGGTCATAGATATTTGGCAGCGCATTTCCTTCCCTCCATTCCTGATTTTTTCTCCCCCCTTGGTCTTTGCTGATAGCGATGGATGTAGCAATAACATTGCCAGCATCGCAGAGTCTCAAAGCTTGATAATCTAAGAATTTTTTAATGAAGCGGCTTTGGCACGTTGAGATGCTGGCAACGCCGTTTGGCCATCCAAACACGTGACCCCCATGTTCATATACTTCCATGAGCTCTCATCTGCCCTCACATTCTGGTGCCTGAGCACCGCATGTCCCATACCGCAAGATCGGAGCCTTTCCTGATGCAAAGTACAACTGCCAGCCTCTCCAGTTCCCTCCAGTGCACAGAGTTTCCTCTGAAAATTTTATTTTTTCGTAGGATATTAAAGCATGCGTCGTGTTTGGTTTGTTGATGTAAAGAATTTTTCGTGGGCTAACGTTAGGCAACAGATAATTATCCACGCCTTCAATCATCAGTAACGGTCCATCCTCGCCCCCATTACCCTGGCCACGCGCAACCACCACCCTCCTGGCCCGCCCCCCCTGCAGGGCTATGCGGTGGCCATCAAGCTGCGCGCGACCAAGGCTGACTTTGAGCGCACGGTGGGCATCCACCCGACGACTGCCGAGGAGTTCACCACGATGCGCATCACAAAGAGGTCCGGCCAGAGCGCGCAGAAGTCGGGTTGCTGAGGTTAAAGCCGCTGTTGGGGACGCCCACGTGGGATGCACGACCACCCTATAGTGACCACTCTACAGTGACCACCTTTCACGATGACCACCCTTACCGGGCATTTGCGACCGTGATTAAGTGACCACTTTCTCTGTGGTCTCGGATCAAGGTCGTCTCGAGGTCTGCGGAAGGTGCTCCGGGAAGTCTGGATTGTGACCACCTTGTAGCTTATTATACCGGCCCGTGGGGGGAGGGTTGCTGGTTGCCAAGGAGTGGCGACCCCTCGGTACCGCGCGGGTTCGGTGGGTGGTGGGTGGGTGCCATGTCGAGTGTGCTAGTCCAGGGGGGGGGAGGGCATGCTGACAGGGTCGCGGTCGTCCCTCGTGGGTCCTCAACGGCGCGGCTGGCTCCTCATGGCGATGGCGGGTGGAGACCGGTGGACTTGGATGTTTTTTTTGCGTGTGCGGGCGCGGTAGCACGGAGCTGTTTTCGTGGCGCTGTCTCTGGGTAGACGTCAGCAGGTTGAGGCCCTCTTGGGTTGAAGCCTGTGGTTTGAAGGTGCCACGAGAAGGCGCGAGGTATTGAGGTGCTGCCACGATCGCACATTGGAACCTTGTTTATCGGTCTATACTTTTCTAGCTGTGAGGTTCCTGCCCCATAGTTTCACTAGAGAGCGATGGATAGCACAGGTCGGATGACGGCGTGCCCTGAAATGCCAAGTCTGCAGGGGGCATGTCTGAGAAGTTACCTGGCTTACCGTAGGAAGTTGCTTGTCCGCTTCCAGCAACACCAGCTCTCACGTATATTCATGATTGTATGACAGTTTTTTTCCCTTACTGGCCCACTCATGGCGAGCCAGTGGGTGCACATTTGATGAAATAAATTATTTGACATTTAGCACTTCATTGGTGTGCCCACTGCATTGGAAAGGAGCATGCAGCTGAACGGATCTAATGAGACCGAAGCGGTTATGCTATTGCTAGTTTGTTACTGTGGAGTTTGTGAGTACCAGACCGAAGCTGCCTGGCTGTTGTCAAGCTCGTGGGTGTAGGGTGGGTGGCGCTTTACATGATGATCAATCTAATTATAAATTATCGAAAACCCCATCGATCTATGATTATCTATTAGGCACTGGCGCCTGGGCCTAGCCTGGCACCTGGCCCGCAGAGATCAGGTAGATACATCAGATAGACTAGCTGGCACCAAGCCCGCCCAGCCTGGGCGATATGTCCTCACCTGGCGTGCCCCAGGCCGCACGCGGCAGGGCCGCCACACGTGGACTTTTCGTGATAGACTCGGCATGGACATGTGCTACACTAGACGTGACGGGCTCACACCCGGGCAGCCTCCTGGTTTGTCTGTAATATGGAAGCAGATGGTACGCAAGGATAGATGGCAAGTAGTGATGAAGGAGACCACCCCCAAGTCTGTGGGGGCTCCGCGTGTGACCGCGTATGGCATTCATAGCGATTCGGGCCGTGGTGCCCACAACCCTGTAACTAGGACCTAGATAGCTTATACCATCCATTCCATCCCATGTTCCCCTCCCACTGAGGACTTATGCTCACGTGACGCAGTCACGTGTCGATTAATTAATTAATTAATTAATTAATTAATTAATTAATTAATTAATTAATTATCAACATCACTCCGTTGGCAGTAAATGTAGCACATATCCCTGAGAATGGGGCATATGGCTTTTAATACATTCTAGGCTACTTCATGCAAGGGTGGGAATGTAAGCTACCCTTGCTAGCTCCTCATCGAGCGCCCCGAGCACATTCAGACCTGGCTGGACTGCCTGGGCCTGGAGGCGCGGGCGGTGGGGTTGGAGATTAGTGTCAAGACTGAGGCGATGGTGATAGGGGCCTCCAGTAAACCACCGCTGCCGCGCCTGCTCGACGGGACGGAGGTCCCGTTCCGCGACCGCTTCAAGCTGTTGGGGAGCTGGCTTCCTGACACCGACGACGATGTGGACACCCGCATCGCCCTCGCCTGGGCCAAGCTCCGTTCGCTCACACCTTACTGGCGCTCGAAGGGCCTGGACGGGCACCGCAAACGCATGCTCTTCAAGGTCCTCGTCCTCACGGTGCTCACGTATGGCGCCGAGGCGTGGACCCTCCCACCCAAACTGGCAGCTCGGCTCGACAGCACAGTTTACAGGATGCTCCGGCAGGTCCTTAACGTAGGTTTTTCCGAGCGTCCGTCATCAGAGTCTTTGTATCATGGCATGCCTCGTGTTTCGGACGAGATTAGGCAGCGTAGGATAGCATTTGTAGGACACCTTGCCCGCACTAGCCAGGTCGACACCACCCTTGGTCTGGCCGGCCCCCAGCGGCTTGGCCAGCCAGGGCGGCATATTCTGACCTGGCCTGGCCCCGCGGACATTCCCAAAAGGGTAGGGAAACCTGTCACCAACTACGTTCAGATGTTGCTGGACGACCTAGTGGTCCCAGCCCAGTTTGAGCACCGCATACACTCTCTCTCCCGTCTTTGGACTGTCATGCAGGACAAGACGCGGTGGAAGAAGATTGTCAAGGCGCACACGCCCGACCCTGTGGGCAAGCCACCTCCCCCCAAGCGGAGGAGGCGTTTTGATGAGTAGTGTAGTTAGGATTTTCTAGATAGCCTAGCGTTAGTATAGTTCGATCACGCGGCTTCCTCCACCCCATCCATCATGGAATATGTGCTACATGACCTCCCCACGGAGGCATGTTATAATTTAATTTAATTTTTTTTTGCTAGCTCTAGGTGCACCAGGGCACCTGCACCCTCATGGTCTATCACGCTATGCCCAGTTAAGGGGGAGCATGCCAGGTGGGGGAAGATCATCATCAAGGAGACAACCAGCGCAGGCCAGAAATCGGGAGAATCCAGAAATCATGGCTATACGAGAGCTAGGGCATGGCTTCTCAGCAGGGAGGGACTCCCTGCATGGGCACTGCATAATTAAATAAAGCTAGGCATCATCTGGAGGGTGGCTCATCATAGGCACACATTAATTAATTAATTAATTAATTAATAGGCTCATCATAGGCACACATGTACATGACTAAAAAGGCTAGGCCTCAGCTGGTATAGTGCCTGTAGTAGGCGGGCATGTACAAGGCCACTGTCTAACTATTCTACACTACTGCTGCTGTATTCCCCTAGGCTGGGGCTGGAGTTGCTGGGGCCGCGGTGGTCGAGGGGGTCGCGTGCCAGGGCTTGTGGCCGACGTAGATGGCGGCCCCCTTCCAGTACACCGGCTGGCCCGCCTTGGTCTGCCGGAGCTGGAGGTAGGTCGGCCATAGCTCCCGTCGCCGTTGTTGCTGTGCCAGGGTCAAGTCGTCGTCCACGGTGAAGTGAGTCTTCTCGAGCCGCTTGCGGCGTCTGAGAAACGAAATCTTGTCCGCTGGGCTCTCAAAGATGAGAAGAAGCGGAGGCGCCCCTGCCTTACCCTGCGCGCGGGGGAGGCGGTGGGCGGTCAGCTTGATCTCACCAAGAAGGCCCATGCGTGCAAGGATTTTGCTCTCGAACGCACGTGCAAGCTTCTCGGAATTCTCACCTTCTTCCATGTCGAAGTTCTTGAGTATGGCGTTGAGGCTGCGCTTGGCGAGCTCGGCCTCCTCGCGGAGGTCGAGCGTCTGCTGCTGGAGCTGTGCTGCGACGGCGGAGGTGGTGGAGGTGGCGTGCTGCATGTCCGCCCAAGTGGTGATGGGAGGAGCATCGCCGGCCAGGCCAGCAGGGGCTGGCTTGGCGGCAATGTCCTTCACCGCCTGGGCGGTGAGGCCTGCGGTGTTCTGCAGAACCTCGACTGCGATGGCGTTGTCCTTAACTACGCTGGTCGATGTCACGGAGCTGGGCGGTGATGGCGTCGGAGTGGGGGTGGTGGCGGTGGAGGAGGCGAGGAGAGTGGAGGTGGCGGTGGAGATGGTGGAGAGGAGGGGGAGCTCGGCAGCCAACGTGCTGCCCATGGCCGCCACATCTGCAGCGATGGGGGCCACGTGCTGCTCGAGGGCCTCCTTGAGGAGTGAGCGGATGGAGGATTCGGTTAAGGTGGTGGTGAGGGGCTTTGGGGGCCAAAGCTCCTCGATGGAGCGTCCAAGGAGGGAAAAGAGGGCGTATTGCTGGAGGGGGGCGGCGGGCGTTGAGGACGTCCTTGCCGAAATTACGCCTCTGGAGGAAGGCATTGACAAGGCGACCTTGGTGGGAAAGCTGCTTGCATAGTTCTATAAGAGAGGCATGCGTCCCGAAAAACACGTGGGCCAGGATGCGATCGTGTGTAAGCTTGTCAAAATAGCCGGGCTGGCTGGCGTCAAAGTCATACTCATCCAAAAGCCCGTCAGGACGACTGAGCTTGGGTTCGGGCGACGCTGCTGGCGAGGCGGGCGCAGTAGGGGGCTGGACGACCACTAGAGCTTGGCTAGTGGCGCCGCTGCCTTCTGGGCCGGTGGGCGAAGCTGCAGCCGGAGCTGCAGGCGTATTTTCATTGCCGAGCGCAGCCGCCAGGCTGCGTTGCGTCGAGAGGCGTTTGCTCATCGTATATTGCGTACTAGCTTTGGAAAATTATATCAGCATGCGCGTCGTAGAAAGACGCGTCGATTGTGATATTCACGGCTAAATTCGGTGCTAAAAAGTGAAAGTTATGAGCTCCGCCGTCAGCCATGGCTATCTCGTGGCTCGTGGCCTTGTCACGTGATAACTTTGGCAAACGTGTCTATTAATGAATTAATTAATTAATCTATGGCAGCAGACCACCCCCAAGTCTGTGGGGGCTCCGCGTGTGACCGCGTATGGCATTCATAGCGATTCGGGCCGTGGTGCCCACAACCCTGTAACTAGGACCTAGATAGCTTACATCCTCCATTCCATCCCATGTTCCCCTCCCACTGAGAACTTATGCTCACGTGATGCAGTCACGTGTCAATTAATCAATTAATTCATTAATGGCGGCAGACATGAGGATTAATTTTTGGCTTGACATGAGGATTAATTTTCGGCTGTATACCGTTCCATTGATTCGTCATTCGGCACCCTTTCCGTTAGGGAAGTCACAAAAGGCAGGCTTTGCTATTCCATGCCCTAACTAATAATGGCATCCAGGACAATTGACACCAAGCTAGTCAAAAGGCAGAGCATTTTGACATTTCGATGGGGACCTCTGTTTGTAGATAGTGGCATGCCCACACAGGCACACAACTGTGAGTTGTGTATCTGACCTGTGAATTCTGGTGACCTGTGAATTGTCATCGATTGCCTGGTTTACTCAATTGGGCGCACTGGCACAGCGCTAGCTACCAATAGACAGCAGCAGTGACAGGCCCGTGCAGCAAACCCCACAGCACCTTAGCAAGAAACACATTGCATTCACGCATCTGACATGTCTTGGTCCCTTCAATTAACAAATTTCCAGCTGTACCCGGTCCTGGTCCCGCACGCCAGGATCGATCCAATGTACCCTAGCGGTCAGATCTCGAATGCATGAAGATCATGACCAGCACGTTACAGCCGGCTCAACCTAGCTTGCTCGGACATCTGTACCATCATGATATCCAGTTCCCTAGCTTCATACCAACATTAGTATGTAAGCCAACCAGCTACAACGCCAGCCTGTGCTGAAGCAGGCTTACAGGGTGATAAGAATATAAGGCTAGCAATGGGCCGCGGGGTCCGTGGGGAGACAACAGCGCCAAGCCCTTCAGGGCGACCATAACAAGAGCAATAAGAAAACATATCAGCCAATCAGTCAGGCCATGCCTGTCGAAGGATTCAACTGTATTGATATTTGTCTACTTTGATATTGTTGACCTCATTATTAATACTAGCGGACAGACTGACAACCCCAATCAACCCTTGGTTTGTAGTATACATGTACCAGCATGAACCGTATCAATCGATCGGACTAAAAGACCAAGAAGCGATCCCGACCGTCAGCACAGCCGACGGGGTTGACTGTCTCGCTAGAAAGTCCAAAAGCTGCCAGCCAGACCCTAAACAGTGTTCCCTACACAGAAGCCTATCGGCATCTTTCACAAACGGTCACAAACCTTGAGGTCTCATCCCTGCTGGCCATCTCGTGGTCACAGGGGC
The DNA here is from genome assembly GCA_009746045.1 of Mesostigma viride. Classification (NCBI taxonomy): domain Eukaryota; kingdom Viridiplantae; phylum Streptophyta; class Mesostigmatophyceae; order Mesostigmatales; family Mesostigmataceae; genus Mesostigma; species Mesostigma viride. Next base: position 8,588 of record RPFO01001780.1, on the reverse strand, counting down.
CACCTTTAAGCCTTGAACAAAGATGCACTGCTGCCACGGATACCATCCACTGTCGACCAATATAGTCGCGAAATCATGCGAGAGGTCCAGTGTTCGAATCCAGTATCATACAAAAGATTTCACTGTTTTCAGGGAAAGGGGGGAACCAACCCTCCCCCCTTTCTTTCCCCCGTTGGGCACTCATACCCAGTCAGGCCCCCACTAGCCTCCCTATTTGGGATCCCCCCCCCCTTCCCCTTCCCCCCCTCTTCCAGTGTGCCCCCCTTACTGCCTTCGCATCCCTCAATCGTCGGTCAAGAAGTCGCTCTCGAATCGCTCCACCTCGCAGAACGCCAGCTGGCGACACGCGCGCCGCACCATCACCACGCCCTCCTCGGTCACCGCCACCGAGCAGTATAGCTTGAGGTGCCTCAGCTGGGGGCATCCGTCACCGATCGCAGCCATGCTGGCGTCCGTGAACTCGCGGGTGTCGTCGCTCATCATCTCCACGTGGAGCGAGCGCAGGCGCGGGCAGTTGCGGGCGACTAGGATGATCGACCGGTCACCCACGTCGACGCAGTCCTTGATCTCAAGGCTCATCAAGCTGGCTCCGCAATGGACCGCCACCGCCATGATGCCTTCATCTGTCACGCCACCGCCAACGGAGAGGTCCTCCAGCTGCCGGCACCCGCGGGCCAGCGCCTCGATACCGGCAGACGTCACGCCGGAGCAACCGCCCACGTGGAGCTTCCGCAGCCCTGGGCAGTGCTGGGCCAGGGCCAGCAAGGCGCCGTCAGTGACCCCCTCGTGGGAGTTGGTCGCGTCAAGGGTGAGCAGGGCCGGGCATCCCTCCGCGACGACCTTGATTCCGCCATCTGTCACGCGGCCGAACATCTCGGCCACCACGAGGTGCTCGAGGTGGGGGGAGTGGGCGCCGAGCGCTGCGAGCGTGGCATCGGACACCTGGCGGCAATTGACGACCGCCAGGTGGCGGAGATCAGCGCAGTTTGCGGCGATGACGGTGAGGGACTTGTCGCTCACGTCCGAGTCGATCAGGTAGGCGCCGTGGATGTGGGCGAGTGGCCGCTGCCAGCCAGCCACGCACAGCCGTTGGAGTCCCTTGCACTTCTGGCCGACGTCACTTAGGGACTTGTCGGTGACGTTGCGGCAGCGGGAGACGTCCAGGGACGTCAGCAGGGGGCACCCTGCCGCGATCGCCGAGATCCCGCGGTCGGACAGGAGCGTGTCGCTTACGTCCAGGGTGGTCAGGTTCACGCAGCAGTCGGCGATGACGTCGAGGCTCACGTCGGTGAGCTCGGGGCAGTTGGATAGGACGAGGTGGGAGAGGGACTTGCATCGCTCCGCCAGGATGGTGATCACGCCGTCATGGAGGCCGGGGGAGGTGCGGTGCTGGATGCCATAGTAGCGGCGACACTCTTCCTCGGGACCGGGATCTTCCCATGCCCACAGCGGGCGGCCATTGCGCTCGAGCTCTCGCTCCGGGTCGTGGTACTTGTAGGGGCGCAAATCGCACGACCGTAGGTTTCTGCAAAAGCTTGCCAGCCATAGCAGCGCCTTGCCGACACTCTTGGACCCGAATTCGTCCCGAGACACTGCCTCGATCGACTTGAGCGATTCATCCACGGCGCGATACAAGGACTTGCAGACCAGGCGCAACAACAGTCGGTCAACCAGCGGCACGTTCGACACCAGAAGGGATCCAACACCAGCTATGTTACAAACATCAGCCAATGTTGTGGTGGGCTCCTCATTGGCCAATGCTCCATCCCCACACTCTAAGCTAGCTGCCATCTTCGCGGCTATGTCCTACCAGAACCGCCCACTAAGTCAAACCTCTCACAAACGCCTTGCATTTGAGTAATAAAATTAAGCCATAATTTGTTTTTTTTACGTGGAAACTGCTAATTTCTAACGCGTCACAGCTTTGGAGATAAAACACTAGGCTCTCGGCTGAACGAAATGTTGGAATGTATCGATATGACCGGTGGCTGACTGTTGTGCTTTTAGCAGTTAGAACGCGTCGCGCGGGTGATGCAAACCAATTTGGCGTCTCGTTCGACTTTCGAGACGCGCACACGTGGCGGGCGTGCAAGCTTTGGCGTTCAGTTCAGGGCCGTATGTCGCCAACGACTCCGCCGTCCCACCGGGCATGCGGTCGCCACGTCGTCTATACGGTCCTAGTAATGATATCGGCACGCGACATTATCTTGCCCTTGATGAGTCAGGCGACACGTCTTGCACGCCGCGGTGGTGACGGCAACACTACGGCAACAGCCCGCATTGAGCGCAACTGATCACGGCGGAATCACGATAGCCGAGCGGAATTGATATTCAAGTTCTTTTTCAGGCACAGCATGGATCCTATTTATTAATTTATTAGCAATCTAATAAGTTTTGCGGGCTTCGCCCGCGACATTAGAGCTTGTACTTTTTGTGGCCGGTCCCCGGCCAGGGAGCCCCGGCTAGGGAGATGTGAGTCACCACGTACCTCCGTCGAGTGCCAAGTGGCGCTAGCCCCGCCAAGGAGCGCGCGCTAGCTTCAAGTTTCCTAGCGGGTCCAGGGCCTGTCCTAAATTGCAGTACATTTGCCCGGCAATATTTCGTCTCAGATTAAAGGGGCGTTTTCATGCTGAGTAGTGTACTTAGGAATTTCTAGCCTAGATAGATTAGCGTTAGGATAGTCAGCTTACGCGGCTTCTCCCACCTCCACCCACCCAGCAAGGAATGATATGTGCTATATGATGATCTCCCAACGGAGGCATGTTATAGTTTAATTTAGCCTAGGGCTAGCTGATCATTTAGGTCGGTTTCGCGGCTTCGCTCACCCCATCCATCAAGCAAGGGAATACGTGTTACATGATGCTCTCCCAACGGTGTCATGTTATAATTAAACTAAATTTAATTATGTTTAATGATACATTTAGTCCAAGTGAGCCAAGAGACGATCATTTTGTGACACATAAAAAGTATATCCCCCCATTTTTTTTCAGGGGAGGGTCAGAAACCTCAACTGAACCCAGCATTTGACAATTTAGCTGGAGAGCCCAATTAATTAAACACGTGCTCCCATTGGAGAGTCACAGAGCACCAGAGTGCTTTTATTAAGTTGTGAGTGAGCCGCACAACGGGCATGGGCCGGGGTAGAGACCCCCCCTTCCCTCATGCCACAGGCATCAAGCCACTGGGTGCACAATCGGACCCGTCGAATTAACGATCTGGCATCCCCTGTGGGTGCGGCAATATGGCACCCACGTGACGCAGTCACGTGCTTATTAATTAATTAATTAGCTCCCAGCCCCGGTGATTAAGGGGACATGACACCCGGGACTTTTTTGGCGCCAAAAAAGTCGGGACGGTACCGACGGACCGTGAAATTGTGGTGCACAGTGCGCGCACCGTGCGGAGGTGGCCATGGCGACGTGCGTTCCGCTAAAATATGGCTAGTCCGGCGGGCGACAGGCCAAAAAATTAAGCCGATGGTTAAAAGTGATGTTCTATTATGATGTTTCATAGCCAGATCTGCACTATTTGCAAATTCACTGCCTTTGTTGGTACAGATTTGCACGGGGGTCTCATCCAACAATTTGGCCGCGATGAATAATCTAGCATGCGTGCCTGCGACGGTAGAACTCGATATTCGTGGGTTGTATTGATGCAGTAAGAGCCGTTTAGTAACGGACACCATGAAAATAACCTAAGCGTCTTCGATCTGCGGCCATTTCCTGTCATTTCTAAAATGATTTCGTTCAGGCCTGCGCGATCCGCGGTTAATCCATCCATGGCTGGCTGGCTTTTCTTGCGCGCCTGGGTAGGGAATAATGCCGGCCGTGGTACGTTGATTTGCCGCATGTCACCGCCCAGTCTGTTTGCGCTCTTAGTGAACCTGGCATGAAACTTTTGGCGCCGTTTCTGGGTTCTTCTTGCTATTTTGTTCTCCACTTGTTGCAGTTGTGCTATCAGATTTTCCGCAGCTTTCAATGGTTTTCCTTACGCTGCGTATGCCATGCTTCCTAAAGCTACCCAGAATCGATCGGGCAGTTATCTGGCTTTGCTACGCTTCCTGTATGGAGGTTTTCACACGGTAGACATTCTATATTGCGTAGTCAAGGACCCTAGCTGCCTGGGAGCGGCATCACCGTTGCAAGGAGCTGGCGAGCTCATAAACGCCTGTCATGGCTCTTCAGCCTGCTGGAAAACAAGGTTGTTGTATGGAAGGTGAGAATATGTGAGTTACTTATCACATCCCCACCTGTTTAGCCTCCATTACACATGGCTTGTACTTCCTAGATGACAGGGATCAGGTCGTTATGGCTATGAAGGATGCACCTTTTATCCATAAGCGTCATGACATGGTGTTGGCTATGAGTGATTCCCGCAAGCGGTCATACCTGCTCATAATGCTTAAAGAGTTGGTGGTTGTTTTCTTCAAGCATCTAGCATTTGTCTTTCGTGGTTCTGCCCCATTTGCAGGGGGCAAGCTTAGGAATGTGCTCATGGTATTGCCTCATGTCATGGTGCACCAAGCATGCACGCTGGCAGCTATAACAAGATGTAATATGGGCAAACTCGGTCAGAATGACCTGTAATTTGGTGGCAAGCTTCGTGATACATTAATTTAATTAATTGCACTTGTTTTGGCCCAGTTTGTGGTGGGCAAGGGTGTCTTTGTGGTGGTGTTTGAGCTCCAAACCACAAAAAGCGGTCAATTTTTTTTTGCACATGACCATATTTCAATGTGGGTAAACGTGGTCAGAATGAGCTGAAACTTCAAGGGGCTGTGTGATTGCAACCCTGGGCCAACTTTGAATATAAGATTTGACCCCATTGCATGTGTCTATGATTTGATATATTTTTTTAGGCACCAAAAAATACGTGTTTTGGGCTAAATTATTTCAATGTGTCTAAACATGCTTACTCTGACCTGCAAACTAGCTGGAATGAATGGGAAGGGTTGCAATTAGATGGGAATATATTATTTGGCCACATTGGGTTTGCCCATTGTTCTAGGGAAAATCGGCCAAAAATAGCGTCTTTTTCTATTTTTAGCACATAACTGTCACATGGTGGGGGTAGTACCCCCCCAAGTGGTTGGAAAAAAATTTTTTTATCATATTTATGGTCCCCCATCATGACTGGATTTTTATCATATGCCTAGGTATGTTTTCCAGAAAAGTGCCCTTTTGGGGTGTCATGTCCCCTTAAGCTGACGGCGCTCACGGGGTTCCTGCTTGATGTCTGCAACCGGATCCTGCTTGCAAGCCGACGCGCCGCCGATTCCTGAGTGGCAGCACAGCTACCGTATTATGCTGTACAAAAACAAAGGTTCCCCTGACGACCCCGCCAACTACAGAGGAGTCTGCATCCAGAGCGCTGCACTCAAGTTGTTCATGCGCATGATCCTCAACCGCCTCCGTTAGAACTGCTCTCGACTGTCACCTTGGGGAAAGTCAAATGGGCTTCCGTCCTGGGCGCAACACCGTCATGGCCATCTTCGTCGCGCGTCGCCTCTTCGAGGAAATCGCTCTCCTGCAACCTGGTGAGTTTCCCGCCATCCTGATCTTCGTCGACTTCATCAAGGCTTTTGATTCTGTCCTCTGGGACGCTCTATTATGGGCTGTACTTGCTCGCGCTCGCGTCCCCACTCCCCTGACTACCGTCATCCGCACGCTGTATGAGGGGTCGACCACTTCGGTGCGCATTCAACACGGCATGACCCCGCCATGCCCACTGCAGACCGGCGTCTGGCAGGGTTGCGTCCTGTCGCCGTACCTGTTTATTATTGTAGTGGATTATGTTATGCGCCAGGCACGTGCTCGCTTTGCTAGCATTGCAGGCCGTGCCCCTGGCCTAGCGATCACGAACGAGCTTGGGGAAGGGGGGCCGACTAACGGGCAGAATTTACTAGCTGACCTCATTTATGCCGACGACATCACGCTCATCGAGAAGCCGGAGTCTGCCCAAATTTGGCTGGACTGCCTGGCGCTCGAGGCTCGGGCGGTTGGTCTAGAAATCAGCCCCAAAACGGAGGCCCTGGCCCTCGGCATGGAAGGGCCCCACCCACACTCCGCCTCTTAGACGATGCCGAGGTCAACTACCCTCCTTCAGGCCGCTTCAAGCTACTCGGCAGTTGGCTTCCTGACTGCGAGGACGACATGACGACACGGATCGGCATGGCGTGGGCGCACCTCCATGACCACCGCCGCTGGTGGAGCAACCCCGCCCTACCCCGGATCGTCAAGCGTGACCTCTTCAAGGTCGTCATTCTGACGATCCTGACCTACGGCGCCGAGACGTGGGCACTGACGCAGGAGCTGGAGCAACGACTCGACGGCGCCGTCACCAAGATGCTGCGCCAGGCCATAGTCCGTATTGCCATTTTTTGCAAACAAATACCCCTGAAAATTAAAAAAATCATAACTCCCTGACCGCTACTCCAAATACCCTCAACCAAGGTGCTAGGAATATCTACACTTCAAGGGCTTTCAGAATATGCAATAATATCTCGAGTCCCGTAAGTGGGTTGCATGATATTCTCAGTCAAAGTTGGACAAAAGACGAACATTTTCATGCATCACACCATGGACCCCCCCCTTTTTTTCAGGGGAGGGTTGTAAACACCAATGTCAAGGTTGGATAATTTTATTAGGTAGTTCAGGCATCCCCATACCAGGGGGGGCCACTCAGAATTGAGTTTTGCACATGACACCACGCTCATATACGTGTGTGGGTTACGCGCGCGTAGACAGCCATCTATGACATGCAACACAGTAATGCATTATAACAAGCTACAAAAGACTGGCAAAAGTGCTGGAATGCAAACGGGTTGCCTACCTGAACTAACGGGGTGGTATACTCTAAGGAAATGCCATAAACTGAGCACTCACAGGGATGATACCACTCTTTACAGCAGGCATGGAAGCTTGCTAAATGCTGCACCAATAAACTCGTCAACTATAATGCATGGCAGGCGTATTCCGCGGCAAACAACATGCAAACACGTTGCCGTACCTGGCTTGATCACGACCTTTCCGGCTTCTGCTGGCCGGGACCCTCATATCTCACACGGGCTAATGCTTTCCAGGCATAGGCCGCCATAGCCGCATAATGAATGCATCCGCCATGGTTACCAGGTTGATGTTCTGAGCAAAGATGACCTATAAACGCATCCGAATTCACAGGGACGCTGCTGCGGATGTCCCGTATCAAAACTGGGTGCTCGGGCTGGCGCAGACTGCCGGGCCATAAGAAGAAAATCAAAATATGACATGCCATTACTCATATGGTACTGACGACCAAGAAAGCAGTAATTTCCTACCTTTATTTTACCAATGCTATACATCTGGCCACCCCTGACCTACGAAAATCACGCATCATCATTCTGAGCAACATTCTGAACCGTTACAAGCCGCGAGACGCAAAATTTCCTTGATAACGGCACGCTAGCAGCCATATCTAGTTACGCGCGCGCGCGAGTGAAAATTTCCCGCCAAAGTCACGTGATACTTTCTCAATACACGTTGTAATTACCAGGCTATGGCGAATATAACACCCAAACCTATGCATCACCTTCGTCCCTAAGTGTCCCCGGACCCACCGGACACGTGGCATCCGCCAGAAGTGGCGCGGCGCCACTGGCGCGGCGCCGTTTTTGGCGGGGAGTCAAATGGTATGTTATAACATACCATTTACGGACTATGGGTTAAAAGGGCCTTCCTGAAAGGCTCACCTGAGATAGCACCACCCCCTTTGGTTCGCACATTAGTATAATGAGGATTTGTACGCTGATTTGCCCTATGTTTCCCACATACAGGCGCCTGGGCCTAGCCGGGCACCTGGCCCGCACAGATCAGGTAGATACCTCAGATAGACTAGCTGGCACCAAGCCCGCCCAGCCTGGGCGATATGTCCTAACCTGGCGTGCCCCCGGCGCCGCGCGCGGCAGGGCCGCCACCCGTGGACATTTCGTGATAGACTCGGCATATGGACATTTGCTACACTAGACGTGACGGGCTCACCCCCGGGCAGCCTCCTGGTTTGTCTGTAATATGGAGGCAGATGGTGCGCAAGGATAGATGGCAAGTAGTAATGAAGGAGACCACCCCCAAGCCTGTGGGGGCTCCGCGTGTGACCAAGTATGGCATTCATAGCGATTCGGGCCGCGGTGCCCACACCCCTGTGACTAGGACCTAGATAGCTTATACCATCCATTCCATCCCATGTTCCCCTCCCACTGAGGACTTATGCTCACGTGACGCAGTCACGTGTCTATTAATTAATTAATTAATCTGACATGTCGAAAAAGGTTTGCGCCTGTTGCCACTTCTTTGCCAATCATTCGGCATGTCATCCACGTATATTCATTCCTCGATTGGTGGGGCTGGGCATGCTGCTCAAGACTTTAAGTGCCCGGTATGCAGCTGTCGCTTTGTTCGTCACAAACCTCTCCATACCGGCACAATAAAAGGTCCGGCTCGCTAACACACACGCCATCACGACACTTGTCCAGGGAGCAGAACTGGGCGGCCCATCGTTACATCAATCAGTGTTATCACGATGGGAGGAACACTGGGCAGAGCCTGCACAGATGT
>RPFO01002330.1:0-21547 GCA_009746045.1 Mesostigma viride | reverse complement strand
AGAGGGGGGAGAGGGTGAGAGGGGAGAGGGGAGAGGCGGGGAGAGGGGGAGAGGGGGGAGAGAGGGGAGAGGGGGGAGAGGGGGGAGAGGGGGGAAGAGGGGGAGAGGGGAGAGGGGGGAGAGGGGAGAGGGGGAGAGGGGGGAGAGGGGGGAGAGGGGGAGAGGGGGGAGAGGGGGAGAGGGGGAGAGGGGGGAGAGGGGAGAGGGGGGAGAGGGGAGAGGGGAGAGAGGGGGGAGAGGGGAGAGGGGGGAGAGGGGGGAGAGGGGGAGAGGGGGAGAGGGGGAGAGGGGGGAGAGGGGGGAGAGGGGGAGAGGGGGGAGAGGGGGGAGAGGGGGGAGAGGGGGAGAGGGGGAGAGGGGGAGAGGGGGAGAGGGGGGAGAGGGGGGAGAGGGGGAGAGGGGGGGAGAGGGGGAGAGGGGGGAGAGGGGGGAGAGGGGGAGAGGGGGGAGAGGGGAGAGGGGGAGAGGGGGAGAGGGGGAGAGGGAGAGGGGGGAGAGGGGGAGAGGGGGAGAGGGGAGAGGGGGGAGAGGGGGAGAGGGGGGAGAGGGGGAGAGGGGGAGAGGGGGGAGAGGGGGGAGAGGGGGAGAGGGGGAGAGGGGAGAGGGGAGAGGGGGGAGAGGGGGGAGAGGGGAGAGGGGGAGAGGGGGAGAGGGGGGAGAGGGGGAGAGAGGGGGAGAGGGGGGAGAGGGGAGAGGGGAGAGGGGGAGAGGGGGAGAGGGGGGAGAGGGGGGAGAGGGGGAGAGGGGGGAGAGGGGGGAGAGGGGGGAGAGGGGGAGAGGGGGGGAGGGGGGAGAGGGGGGAGAGGGGGAGAGGGGGAGAGGGGGGAGAGGGGGGAGAGGGGGAGAGGGGAGAGGGGAGAGGGGGGAGAGGGGGGAGAGGGGGAGAGGGGGGAGAGGGGAGAGGGGGGAGAGGGGAGAGGGGGGAGGGGAGAGGGAGAGGGGGGCAGAGGGGAGAGGGGAGAGGGGGAGAGGGGGGAGAGGGGAGAGGGGGAGAGGGGGGAGAGGGGGAGAGAGGGGGAGAGGGAGAGGGGGAGAGGGGGGAGAGGGGGAGAGGGGGGAGAGGGGAGAGGGGGAGAGGGGGGAGAGGGGGAGAGGGGGAGAGGGGGAGAGGGGGGAGAGGGGGGAGAGGGGGAGGGGGGAGAGGGGAGAGGGGGGAGAGGGGGAGAGGGGGAGAGGGGGGAGAGGGGGAGAGGGGGGAGGAGGGGGGAGAGGGGGGAGAGGGGGGAGAGGGGGAGGAGAGGGGGAGAGGGGTATGTACAGATGAACGTACGCCCTTTGATTGACAGCCGTTGCATGCCTATGTACAGTATTTGCTTGCAGTTGATTCACACCATGGACATGCATCTTCTGATCCGTCTAGCTCCATGAGCATGGTATGATATTGATGGTTACTCGATCTTCCTATTTTATGAAGAAGGCGCATGCTCACCAGACACAGTCCAGCAATACGTTTTGTTATCAATAATAATATGCACGCATATAACTTGCTATTGTATTTGGTGCGATGCAGGCATAATTTACCTGCGGCGCCAGTGAATCAACGACTGCCAAGTCCAGTGCCAACATCGGCAGTAGCATCGGCACTTGTGGCGCAGCATACATATCGAGTGGAAAATGCGCCCCAAGAATTTCATTTTCATCACGGTGCTGCTTCTGGCCTGCCGTTGTACTGTTTTTGCGGGTACGTATGGCATTGTATGTGGTTGGCTCCACTCTCAGATCTACCTATTTTTATGTGTGGCCAGTTACAGTATGGTAAGTGGTGGCTGGTCATCGTTTCCTGATACAACAGTGGACTGATGCAACTGTAACGCCACCTCAGTTGCTTGCACATATTTCTTGTGGGATCCCCAGGTTAGTACATATTTTTTTCTGCTAAGGCATACTACGTTGTTGGAACTACCCAAGCATGCAGATATGTGGGTCCTAGACCAGGGTGTAGTATGTCTTCTAAAAATAGCATCACCCTTCACCCATGAGATGATGTACATAACGGGCGGCTCAGTGTCAGAGAAAGGGTGTGCCATGACCTCATGCGGCATTGATGGGACAAATTGATGCTTGAAGTCGTACGGCAGTTGTGTGCACTGTTCTTAGTTGATTTGCAGGCGTGGTTAAAATTCCATGGTCCTAGCTTGACAATACCACGCCGCCGGCCTCTATCGGTCGTTGTTATAGTAAATATAGACTTGTCGACAGTCTTGACAGCTTAAGCCTGACTGCACAGTAGAGTAAGCTTACCCACGGATCGGGGCAAGTAATTCGAAGATTCTACAATGCAGATGTGTTCGCTCTCATTTTGACCATAAGGGAAGTCTGGTGATAAGGGGCCAGACATACGGAGCTTGGTGTTACTACAGTATTCAAGTTTTGAACTAATTTAAGAAGTTTTCCCCAACAAGTATAGGACATCTATGGACATTATTTATTTGGATAGCGATTATAGTAGTTAGACACCCTGCAGCCACTTATTCAGGAGATTTGCTTTCCTCTAATGGACGCAGAGTTTTATGCCTCTGCTGTCTATTTAACCCCTAAATGGTTTGGGTTACAGCCGATTTCAAATGCGATTTTAGGGGACCACCCCCTGAACCAACCAATTATAGTGATCAAGGGTAGGACATCCCTGGGGGCCAAGCAGGTTCATATGTTGCCCCAACGCTTGATATGTATACTTACACCTTAGATATCTGCAAGGCGTGCTATAAACTGCTGTCAAAATCAGGGGGTCAACATGCGTGTTTTCATTTGTGGGAGAACGTGCATGGTGACTTGTTGTAAAATACTTATGCAACGTCCACTACTTCAGGGAGGATGAAGATTTAGTTGCTGAACAAGCAGAGCTAAACAGGTCATCATTTGGATGAGTATATCACAAGTTACATTCTATGCAAGCTGCAAGGGTGACCGTGGCCAACACTACCAAGGGGATGTGCGCTAGGAAAGCATGGTCGTATCACCTGCCAAAGTGGGCAACAACCATGCCATTCAACCCACTTCCATACAACCATAACAGGAGAACATATTTGCATGATTATATCACTGTTATATGACAGCTTGGTATGTGTGGGAGACCATGCATGGATGGAGGGAATGCGCTAGAATACCTACATACCTACAAAGGTTTGTGATATAAGTGTTTATTACCAAGATCACAGGCAGGTTGGACATGTTTCAGGTGTTTCTTACAAGAATATACAAGGCTAAAACAGGCAAACCTTGACATGACATGGCCAGCATACCTGCACTAGGCACATGGCGGCAGTGGTTTCTCACAAAAAGTTTTCACTCACTTTTTGATGCTTGGAAGCACCCTTGAACCAGCATGAGACCACACAATCACGCGGTATGAAAGTGGGAAGAGGATGACTAACATCTATATAGAAAAGTGATCATCTATATATAAAACTATACCAAGCATAGAAACCTACACAACCACACTATGGGGCTATGCCTGGTAAGATCATCGAAGGAGAGGGTTTTAGAGAGGGGCAGAGCCATGGTCAAGAGAGAGCATGGAAACTGTTAAGTAACAATGCCTCACAAGCTTAAACGTATGAGTATAAAACTTAACCCTTAGTCCGCTAATCCCCCGACCTGTCGGGGGGTTGACTAACGGTCGAATTTCGCGCCGCGCGGAGAGCGTCGCGCCACTTGTGACGGAGGACAGTTGTCCGGTGGGTCCGGGAACACTTAGGGACGAAGGTGATGCATAGGTTTGGGGGTAATATCCGCCATAGCCTGGTAATTATAAGGCTGTAATCATAGGGGTTCACGTGACTTTGGCGGGAAATTTTCACTCGCGCGCGCGCGCGACGAGATATGGCTGCCAACGTGCCGTTATCAGGGAAATTTTGCGTCTCGCGGCTAGAAACGGTTTAGAATGTTGCTCAGAATGATGATGCGTGATTTTCGTAGGTCAGACATGGCCAGATTTTTAGGATTGGGAAAATACAGGTAGGAAAATACTGCCTTCTTGGTCGTCAGTGCCAGACAAGTCATCGCCTATCACATTTCCATTTTATCCTCATGGCCGGGCAGTCTGCGCCAGCCCAAGCATCCAGATTAGGTACGGGATGTCCGCTGATGCGTTTGCTGGGAATGCGGACGCGTTTATAGGTAATCTTTGAACGCAGCATCAACTGGAAATCATAAAGGATGCATGCATGATGCGGCTATGGCGACCTATGCCTGTAAAGCAGTGGTATGTGTGAGATATGAGGGTCCCGGCCACTGGAATCCGGTCAGGACGTGAACGAGCCAGGTACGGCAACGTGTTTGCGTGTCTTTTGCAGTGGAATACGTCTCCCATGCATTATATTTGACGAGATTTTTAGTGCACCTTTCAGCAAGCTTCCATGCCTGCTGTAAAGAGCGGTATTAGCCCTGAAAGTGACCAGTTTATGGCATTTCTTTGGAGCATATCATTTCGTTAATGCAGGTAGGCAACATGTTTGTATTCCAGCACCTTTGGCAATCTTTTATAGCTTGTTATAATGCATTCTTGTATTGCATGTCATAGATGGCTGTTTACGCGCGCATAACCCACACACGTATATGCGCACCTTATATAGGTCTAATGGGTTATCCGGGTGGTCTGACCCAAGGAAACCACCATTGGACTATCCAACTATTAAAGTTGTCCAATGTTGATATTGAGATTCCCTACCCTATGTACCTGGAAAGTTAGGGGGGGGGAGACTTTACCTTGGGGAAAAAAGATCGTCTTTTGGCCAACTTTGAGTAGAGCTATCATCAAAATGCTTTGATAAAGCCGTTGTATCATTGCATATTCTGAAAGCCCTTGAAGTGTAGATACTCCTAGCATCTTGGTTGGGGGTATTTGGAGTTGTGGCCTGTGAGTTATGATTTTTTTCATTTTCAGGGGTATGAAAGTGCCAAAAATGGGTCAGCGGACTAAGGGTTAAATAAACGAGAAAGCAGCAATATCCCATCCTTACCCGGTACGGCTGGCGTTACCTTGGGCCAGGCGCTGCCCGCAAAAGTTGCCTTGTGGGACTGACAAAATGATGTGACACAGTGGCTGAAAATGTTGAATATTTACTGCCGCTGTTTTTTTCGAACAGCAATGTGTGATATCAAGTAGAAATAATCCTCCAAACCCGTCCTGTTGCGCCGTAGCTGATTCCTAACAAATGCCTTGAGCTAAAAATCAATCTGTAGCACCTTTAAGACGTATAAAACTTATTTCCTGAATTTGGCCAGCTTATTCGTTCGCAATCCGCAAACTGCATGCATGGGCGCACACCGCCATGGCTAGGTTGTGCATTTCTGGAACTAACCTTTCACGTGAAAAAGTACCCTTGCCCACGGTACTTTGACAGCTCTGAACATCATTTACGACATTGGTCGTAAGTTTGTCCAAAGGTATCGAAGTTAATAGTACTGTATCACGCTTGGAAGAAACTTATAAACTTTCACTCTCTCAGCTACTGTATATAACGTTTTTGAAATTCTCAAAACTGTTCGCGCAATTTCGTCCCCCGCTGTGCAGCCGATGCATCGGCTGTAAGTCATTTTTTGGCGGAAAAATGGCTGCCAAACCATTTGGTGGTTAATTGTGTCACATACCATTGGGGTGTGCATCAGGTCTCGATCGTTTGAACATTTTGGCCCTATCTTGATAAGAAGTATTTTCAGCCAAGGATTTAGTTGGTAGAGGGTGCCCTGCCGGATGGACTACAGCTGTCGCTGAGTCTCACATTTCGCATGCCGTGAAGGACGTGCACTGGTTGCAGACTGCCGTTTGTTTGTCCATAACGATGATATGGCATGCTGCACTAAACACACCCTTCTGAATGCCTGCCTGGCGCATGTATGTGTATTTTTATTGGAAACTACTTTTCTATTTGGTACACTAAGAGCAGCCTGCAGTGACTCTGCGAAAGACCTGAGTATGTCAAGCGGCAAGATTAGGGCAATTACCACCATTCGCCACGTCAACCGCTCTGGTGCCAATTTCCGACCGTGACTTTTTTGCTATCAAGCACCGAGATCTAGATATTACTGTCCGTAGCACCTTTGACTGACCGTATATCTGACAATATTTTCCCGCCCAAAACCGTGCTCAAAGTCAGCAGGGTACCCTGGTCTGGACATCACATCACGTCGTTTGTAAAAACTCAGTCCTAAAAATAGGACTGAGTATACCATCTTTGAGATCATGCACATGGCGGTAACGGTAGGGGGGTACCCCATATATGTTTGATATCCATCATAGCACTCAATATCATGCTAATGCTTGGGAATATGCTTAAAAAATCATATGTTGTATTCACCTTTGCCCGGACTTACAGACTTTTTTTTTTGCAAACTTATAGCCCGAGGCGGGGCCCGAGATTAATTAAGAGGTACCTTGAAATTAAATAAGAGACATGCCTCTATCCAGATATATTACTGGACGCGAGTTTCGATTGGCGATAACTTGCAGTATTGAACGACATCTCAAGCTGTTTATTTCATTTCGAATTTTACATTTTCACTCAGTTGTCAAAAAATGATCAGTTATATACTCGACTTCTCCGTTAAATCTCATCGACCGGGTTTCGAAACAACCCACGAACGCCGTAGATGCAGATCCAACGGAGTAAACAACGTCACGACCGACGCGGCACCAAATAGTCGCCTAGGTTCCTAGCTTTTCTGCGAGCCATTTTGCTGTACAACGTCGTGCCGCGTCGTGTACCCGTGAGATGTACCCGTGAGATGTACCCGTGAGATGCAAAATCCGCTTGCCAGACCGGGATTCCGGGAACTCCGTCCAATACCGTCGTGCAGTACCACCAATGCACTACCAATCTATCAATCGTACAATACGCCAACAGAAACTCGCCTCCAAAGCTATATATTCATAGAGGCACGCCTCTTATTTAATTTCAAGGTACCTCTTAAATCAGCCCCCGCAGACTTGTCTTCTCCCGGTAAGGGCTAAGTTTTGCAAGTCCTTTGTAAGTCGGAACCATTTTTTCCTCCTGTTGACCAAATCATGTAAAATTATACATGAGTCTCAACCCTTACTCGCGATTTTGGAATTTTCTGTGGAAGCACGAGTGTGTAAAATCCAATAAAATCCATATTCACTATTAAAAATCATAGGCATGTAGATAATAGAGTTCTTGAACTGTGGCAAAAAACTGGACTCAATTCGGCCACTGGCACTGCCTGAAACATGCCAAAACCCCACCAACCCTAAGAATGGGATTGGAGGTTGCTAGCAATTTGCTAGCATGTAAGTGCGGTCATACTACACACCACGGTGGCCACCAACCATGCCAATCAACTCATTTCCCTTCAGGCATGATAGGAAAACATGCTTGCATCAACATATTGCAGTTATATTGTCTTAGTATGTGTGAGAGCCTGTGCATGCACGTAGGGAATGGGTTTGGATACCTACCCACACAAGGGTTGTATAGTATTAGTGTTAAGAACCAATATGCTGGTTAGGTTAAGCATATTTGAATTGTTTCTAACAAGAATAGACATGGCTAAAACTGTTTTGCCTAGCCATGACATGGGCAACATACTTGCTGGCACATGCTGACAGTGGTTTATCGCCAAGATTTGTCACTCACCCGTACAAGCTTGAAAACACGCTTGATGCAGCCCATGGCCACACAATCATGCAGTATGAACGTAGCAAAAGAATAACTAACATATACGTAGGTGTTTGAACCCACACAGCGCCTGAAAACCTGCACAACCACACTAGGATAAGGCAAATGCCCGGTAACATCATCTACAAAGGGGGGTTTAGAGAGGGGCAGGCAACGGTCAAGAAAGAGCATCAAGAGTCTGAACTTCCAACGCCTCGCAAGACTGAACTCATGTAAGAACATCAAGAAACGATGAGGCAACGATATTCCAGCTTTACCTGGCATGGCTGGCGTTACCTTGGCCCAGGCGGTTCCCGCAAAAGTGGCACTTGCGGCACACAAACGATGACGTGACAGAGTGGTCAAAATAATGACATCCTTACTGCCACTGCCTGAATTCTAGGACAATGAATGATGAAAAATAATAATAAGCATATAAACCTTCAACTTGCGCGGGAAAGCAATTGTAGTCATCAATTCCGTCGACCTGCCTGATCGTAGTTTTTTCCAGCAAGAGCAGTGCCGACACCTAGTAAACCGCATCCCAGTGAGCTAAAAATTGGTTTGTATGATCTTTAGGACATATAAATTCTATTTCCTGAGTTTGACCAGCTATTTCTTCCGCAAACGTGAACTGCGTGCATGGGCGCAAGCCACCATGGCTAGGTCGTGCATTTCCGGAACTCACGTTTCACATGAAAAAGTAACCTTACCACCTGTACTTTGACCGTACATTTGACCGTCCCAATCAAATAAAAAAAAACGCAAAAATATGTCCAAGAAAGATCTTTTTATCTAGTATTTGATTAAATTTATTTGGGTATTTACCGCAAGTAATGTGACTTAGGTGAATTTTCTACAAAACCCTAAAACTCAGCCCTAAAATTAGGACTGAGTTGAACTCAGTCCTAAAAATAGGTGTGGTTACAACTTTGTGGACGTATTAACCCCTAAATGGGCCGAGATCCTGACGATAAATCGGCTGGATCTTCACAAATTTGCAAACCAGATGCCATCCAACCTACCCATATCCAATGGCTGTCCTTGGGGGCCAAGCATGTCCATGAGTTGCCCTTCGGGTTGGTATATCACAACCTCACATATATGCAGGGTAGGCCATATATAACTGCCGTCAAAGTCAGGGGGGTCAAGACGCGCGTTTTCATTTTTGGTAGAATGTGCATTTTGAATTATGTTGTAAGACCTACACTGTAGACACCTATGTACCACTTCAGGGATGATAAACAATTAGTTGCTGAACAGTTTGAGCTATTGGGGTCATCATTTGGGTGGGTATACCAGCAGTTACACCCAGTACAGCCCATAGGGGTACCGTTGGTAAAAAGCAACCAAGGGGGTAGGGGTGGGCATACTACCTACTAATATGGCCCCCAACCATGCCAAACAATACATTTCCCTTCCACAATGATGGGGAAACATAACTGCATCATCACACTGCCCTTACATGGCACCTATGTGCAGGTGCCACCTTGTCCATGCACGTAGGTAACGTGGTACGGATACCCTACGTAAGGCATGCATTCTAGGAGGCAGCCACCAACAAACTAGTGATGTTGAGCCTATTTCAGCCTGCCCTAGCAAGGATAAACTAGGCCTAAGCTGCTATAGCTTGCCAGGTGATGGCCAGCACACCTGGCACCTGGCACATGCTGTCAATGGGAAGCTTTTACTCACCAGTTACGTGCTAATGATGATGCCAGAG
Organism: Mesostigma viride; assembly: GCA_009746045.1. Taxonomy (NCBI): domain Eukaryota; kingdom Viridiplantae; phylum Streptophyta; class Mesostigmatophyceae; order Mesostigmatales; family Mesostigmataceae; genus Mesostigma; species Mesostigma viride. The sequence continues at coordinate 12,208 of RPFO01002330.1, read as the reverse complement.
AGACCAGCCAACTGCCTCACACTCATGCAATGTTTGTATGGGAAATGTATCAAAAACATATATGGAGGTACAGTATCATGAATTCTATTTGATTCCGCGTGACCAAAAAATGCGTAGAATTCCCCATGCCGATGGCATAAAAAGAAAGCTGAGATATTATGAACCAGCTACTTCCCGCCACAATCTAATATCATGAACTCATCGTCAGTTCAACATTCGAGCATTTGATTTGCATTTCCCTTGCCCTATGTTGCTAATTTCGCTATGGCCACTCTCGCAATTTATGGCCAGGGCACCTTGCACCCAGCTTCGTCATCATGATCAAGCCAACTTTTAATTCCTAGCCCCTAGGCCCAAAGCAAACATTTTTCCGGCAGACGGGGAAGTACACAGTGTGTAGACGCCGTGCCAAAGAACCTAGGCGCCGCGCTGCCCGCTGGTAGCCTGGCACCCCCCAAAGTTCTAAATCCAAGTCCCATATTTTTCATAGAATACGTGTATTTTATCCGCAGCGTAAAGCACGCGTACAGAATTATTTTATTCGAACCGTACGGCGTACATAACAACACCGTCGGGCGAACGGGCAACTATTAAGGGTACAGTATTCTAAGTTCGTTGTTTTCCAACAGTGCTCATTTGGAGCTGCCATGGAGGGATCATGAAAACCCATGAGTTATTTCCGCCATTATTACCCCATTTCTAACTCATCCTTCAAACCTACATTGCGCAATAGAGTCGCCTTTTTGTATCTTACTCTTACCGATTTCGGGACCCTGAGTGGGCGGCAATGCTAAATCATGTAGCTGGCCGCACACAATTGCCTTGGGTTCCCCCTCGACCTTTTCAGGGAACACCGCTCGGGATGCCACCAATGAGCCGCTTCACGAGAATGCAAACGTCGACATTGCTGGCGCCGGCGTGGGACGGGCGACCCCTAATGAAGATTTCCAGGTGAATGAAAGCCCAAGTAGTCTGATACATCTTTTTGAAAATGATTCCACACCAGAAGATTGGCTTTTATACGGTGGACATTCTTTTTTGCCAGGGCTGATCAATGTTCGTCGCTTGTACATATTACAATGCCGTGCTGTCCCCATTGAAGGCCTTGCTTGTCTTGCTATAGCTGTTTGCCAGTATGTAAGCGTGAGGCACAGGCCATTGTTGCGTGTGTAAGACCTTTTACTCGAGAGTTTGTTTAACATTTATATCTCACTATAGCTCTATAACAAAATTAAGATGCAACATAATGGCCTGCTCAAAGTAGCTAGCACTCTGGGCTCCAACTTTGGTAATTTCAGGGGAAAAGGAGGGTAAACATGGGTAAATATTACCCTCCAAGGGTAACATATTACCCTGGTTTTTCCCCACTTTTTACCTGGGGTAGAAGAAGGGTAATCTTGTTTTACCACCTTTTACCCACCTTTTACCCACCTTTTACCCACGTTTTACCCCCCCAAAAGGGGTGAATTGCCGGGAATAATGAGTAATAATTACCCCTAATAATTACCCCCTGTTTACCCTATTTTTACCCCACACTTCCCCTTGGCATGGGTATGGTGCTTTCTAGGGTAATGTTGGGGTAAATGTGGGGTAAAGACTCTTGAGCATAGTATTTACCCTAGTGTTACCATGTTTACTCACATGAATGGATGGTGCTTGATTTGCAATTATAATTATCCATAATAGCTTTGTTCTAGTTAATCATTTAGTACCAAACTAAACAAGCAATACATTTATGAGTGGACAACCATGTTGGTTGTTTCACATGGGGCCATGGATGCACAACCCTTGAACGTCTTGACTATGTATCAAGGAGAGAACAAACGCATGCCAGAAATCTTGACCATCTGGATGGATACATGCTATACATGAGCTCTAGTATGAACTACATAATTAGGCAACAAAAAGTGCTCAAGCACTTGGTCAATCAATTTCTAGAAAGGCATCAAACGCCACTAGTCGCTGCCCTTGATGAGCATGTGGCCCGATGTCAACCTTGGATATCAATATTAATTCTGCAAGCACACAAAGGTTCATGTCACATGCACAAAAATCAAGTCCAACATCGAAGCGAAGTTAATTTACATCCATACATCCAACATCCAAGTTATTCATATGTGCACGTCTCCATCTAAGCATAAATACATAAGAAAAGTCAAATTGCTAAAAATCATTGGAACCACTGACACATATCTACCATGCACCACCTAATGGGTTTCAGCACACAACTTATTCCAAGGTAACAAGCTAGCCATATATAAAAAACCCGAAGGGAAACTAGCATCCCATGGACCTAGGGAATGGGAGAGAGCATGCACACATGGACGTGCAGGGCACACACATAGTTGAGCAACCAATAAGGCACACTGCATACCATGCACCGCCTAATGGGCTTTAATTTCAGCGCACATAACTCACATTCCAAGGTAACAAGCTAGCCATATATTACAAAGCACGAGGGAAACTAGTGTCCCATGAACCTAGGGAATGGGAGAGAGCATGCACACATGGACGTGGGCACACACAGTTATTACTTGAGCAACCAATGTAAGGCACACCGTCTACCATGCTCTCCTCGTTAATGCGATCCTCGATAAAGGAGGGAAGCATATGCAGAGCTCCATAAACTAGAAGGGAAAATGGAGAAGAATGGAAAAATTAAAAGCCGCCTTACGGTCCTTTATAAACTGATCATCAAAAGTTACAAAACCAAATCAAAATCAACATCCAGAGCTTATATCCCCGGCCGTTTGCCTAGCCGCGCTTGATGCTCATGATACCACGCCGCGTCTGGGCCATCCCCCGCAGGCAGCATACCTGCTTTCAAAACAGCCCACGCAGGAGCAACAAACACAAGAAAGGGGATGAGTTGGCCCAAGTCAGATGGGTGGCAGGTGACTGGGGTACATAGTTGCAGCCATGTCCCAATGGTGGAACACATGCCGATGCGGTACCTGCCCCAGCCAAAATCTGCCAACAAATCAGTTGATGGACATTTCATGACACTCCAAGTCGAAATACGACAGATCTGGCGTTTAGAATAACAAAGACACACCTGCACGACAGGGAATGACGCACCGGAGAGGCTCGCTAAGCCTACGCTGACTCCATTCCCGTGGCTCACCGAAACACAACGGAAAAATACTGCGTGGGTGCAGGGAAAAGAATGGAAAGGCATTCGAAAGCATTCCCCATCGAAATACAGCAACAAAGAGCGGGAGGCATACCTCCCATCCAGGAAGAGACGCAACGAATATGATGGCCGAGCAAACCGGGCCTCCTTTCCCGCTGCTGACGGAAACACAACGCAAAGAGACGGCCTCGAAGCATATTAATGCATGAAACGACGTTCCAAAGCGGCGAAACCGAAATAAAAGGAAACCGAGCGCAAAAGACGGTTGGCATATGTGCATATGGCGGGACATGATCCATGGAACCGCCCGGGAAGCAAACGGCCCCTCCCTATCCCCTCTCCCCTCCTCGCGTGAACACAATGGACCGCCTGGAAGCAAAAATATGCATTCAGCACCGTTCAAAAGCCCAGCAAACAAAAAACGCAGCTTTACCAGGCGTCAGACCGGTGCCACCTCCTACCCTGACAGTTCGTCTTCCTAGCAACCCTCTCAAAGAGCTTACGGCACCAACAGTCCAGGAGTTCCAAAGACCCGTCACTAAATAACTGAGCGTTTGTCCTTTCAAACCCCGTTTCCAACCCTCCAACAATGAAAACGTAGCTGCACATCAGGCACGACCAACTAAACAGGTCGCTGCGACAGCCATAACGTCATCCCGTGGCCATCAAAATTTGAAATTTCGTGATTGGGCCGCGACGCAGAACGCAGCAAATTGGTGGGCCGACCGTTTATGGGGTTCCGTTAGCCCGTCGCCCGTCGCCGCTGAAATTCCTTCCGTCCGTTGCTGAAATCGCCCGTCCCCCGTCGGTGCTGAAATTCTTTCCGTCCCTTTATCCTAGTAGCAACGTGCAACAAGTTTCAGGTCAAGCCTCGATGTCATTTGATGGGCGGGCCAGGGTGGGCTGCACTGCACCCGGCCCACTCGGGGAAAAAGAGGGTAAATATGGGTAAATTGTTCTTTTCCCCTAGTTTACCTGGTGGGTAAAGTTTTACCCCGAAATTACCTGGTGGGTAAAACGGAAATCACCTGTTTTTTACCAGGTGGTAAAACTTACCCCCTTTTTGCCCAACACTATGGCATACCGAGCTCTAAGTGGATGAAAACGGGGTAAAATTTACCCCTGTTTTTACCCTAGAATTGCCCTGTACCCTGTTTTTACTTTTGGGTAAAAAAATTTTACCCTCCGTTTGCCCTGGTTTTATTGTACCCGGGTTTTACCAAAATTGGAGCCCAGAGTGTAGCTTACTTGGCCAAGCATGCCTTATCTGCTGTGCATGGGTCTGATGAATATGTGAATTCAGGGGTGAAAATGGGTCATATGCCTACACGTGTGATATTGGGATGATGGACAATAAATTATAAATTATAACATGCCTCCGTTGGGAGATCATGTAGCACATATTCCATGATGGATGGGTGGGGTGGAGGAAGCCGCGTAATCGAACTAACCTAACTCTAATCTATCTAGTCTAGAAAATCCTAACTACACTACTCATCAAAACGCCTCCTCCTCTTGGGGGGAGGTGGCTTGCCCACATGCAGGGTCGGGCGTGTGAGCCTTGACAATCTTCTGCCACCGCGTCTTGTCCTGCATGGCAGTCCAAAGACGGGAGAGAGAGTGGATGCGGTTCTCAAACTGGGCTGGGACCGCTAGGTCGTCCAGCAACATCTGGATGTAGTAGGTCGTGACAGGTTTCCCTACCCTTTTGGGAATGCCCTTGGGGCCAGGCCAGGTCAGAATGTGTCGCCCTGGCTGGCCAAGCCGCTGGGGGCGGGCCAGACCAAGGGCGGTGTCGACCTGGCTGGTGTGAGCAAGGTGTCCTACAAATGCTATCCTACGCTGCCTAATCTCGTCCGAAATACGAGGCATACCATGATACAAAGACTCTGACGACGGGCGCTCGGAAAACCCTACGTTAAGGACCTGTCGGAGCATCCTGTAAACGTGCCGTTGAGCCGAGCGGCCAGTTTGGGTGTGATTGTCCACGCCTCGGCGCCATACGTGAGCACTGTGAGGACGAGGACCTTGAAGAGCATGCGCTTGCGGTGCTCGCCCAGGCCCTTCGAGCGCCAGTAGGTGTTGAGCGAACGGCCGGGTTGGTCTGTACGCCGTACGAATGCGAAAAAATGCGGGATAAAGCATATTTTGGGCCTCCGCGTATTTTACGCGTATTTTACGTCTGACCACGCGGTTTGGACTTAGAATTTTTCGGGGGTACCAGCGGGCAGCGGGCACTGGCGCGGTGCCCAGGTTCTGGGGCGGCGCGCTCACTGCACATTTGAGATTTTTACTACTAGAAGTAGATGCGTACAGTTCTTTTCATTAACACGTCGTTTGTACCGACTCAGTCCTCTGGAGAGGACTGAGTTGACCAACTTTGAGATCATGTAGCAGAAAGGGCAGGGGGTACCCCATATGTTTGAGGTGCCTAATAGCAGTTAATATCTTGCTCTGTGTCTGGAATATGTGTAAAAAATCATACATGGACCGGATCATGTAGAATTTTACTCGGGTGTTGACCCTTACTCGCGATTTGGCACTTTTTGATGTATAGGTGTGTATTAAAAAAATAAATCAATTCCGTATGCATGCACAAAAATCTTAAACATGTGCAAAATAAAGTTCTTGAAACGTGGCAAAAAACTGGGCTCAATTTGGCCACTGCCACTGCCTGAAACACGCCAAAAACTGCCAGTCCTCTGGAGAGGACTGAGCCTTTGCTAGCAAAATGCTAGCATGTAAGTGCGGTCATACTACACACCACCGTGGCCACCAACCATCCCAATCAACTCATTTCCCTTCAAGCATAACAGGACAACACACTTGCATCATCATATTGCAGTTATACTATACCTTATCATGTGTGAGAGCCTATGCCTGCACGTAGGGAATGAGTTTGGATACCTACCAACAAAGGGTTATATTATAAGTGTCAACCACCAATATAATGGGTAGATTAAAGCATATTTCATGTGTTTCTAACAAGAATAGATATGGCTAAAACTGTTTTGCATTGCCATGGTGTGGCCAACATAGTTGCTGGCACCTGATGGCAGTGGTTTATCACCAAGACTTTTCACTCACCCGCATAAGCTTGAAAGCACCCTTGATGCAACCCATGGCCACATAACCATGCAGTATAAACGAAGCATAGGAATAACTAACATCTATGAAGGTGTTCAAACCTGTACAGCTCCTAAAAACCTGCACAACTACACTGGGGTAAGGCAAACGCCTGGTAACATCATCTGAAAATGGGGTTTTAGAGAGGGGCAGGCAACGGTCAAGAAAGCGCATCAAGACTTGAACCTGACAACTCCTTGCAAGCTCAAACTCATGTACAAACATTAAGAAGCGATGAGGCGACGATATTCCAGCTTTACCAGGCACGGACGGCGTTACCTTGGCCCAGGCGGTGCCCGCAAAACTGGCACTTTGCGGTACACAAACCATGACGTGACAGAGAGGTCGAAATCATCAAATCTATGCTTGCCACTCAATTTATTCTAATACTATGCACGATAAAAGGTAGAAAGAAACCTATAAACCCTCGAACTTGCGCCGGAACGCAATCACAGTCGTCAATTCTGTCGACCTGTCTGATCGCAGTTTTTTCTAGCAAGAACAGCGCCGACACCTGCTAAATCGCATCCCCGCGAGCCAAAAGTTGAGTTGTATCATCTACATATATGACATATAAAAGCTATTTACTGAGTTTGGCCAGCTAACTCTTCCGCAAACGTAAACTGCATGCATGGGCGCAAGCCGCCATGGCTAGGTCGTGCATTTCCGGAACGCACGTTTCACGTGAAAAAGTACCCTTACCACCTGTACTTTGACCGTACATTTGACCGTCCAAATCAAATAAAAAAAAACGCAAAAATATGTCCAAGAAAGATCTTTTCACGTAGTATTTGAATAAATTTTGAGAGAATTTTTTTGTCAAACATTCTGACCGGGGCGAATTTTCTACGAAACCCAAAAACTCGATCCTCTGGAGAGGACTGAGTTCAACTCAGTCCTCTCCATAGGACTGGATACAAACGACGTGTTAAACGCAAGCCTTGCAAAATGTTTGGCCGGTAGGAGACAGCTACATATGTAGGACTAGGTACATAACGCATAATAACAGTGTGCCAGCAAATGCCAGCTGTGCTACTGACGGTGTAATGCAATATAGCGACGACGAGGCCAGTGCGACTGTGCGACAGTGTGCAGCCATTTTCGATTTGCAGCCATGAAGAAGAAAGGGCCTGAATGGGATTTCGTTCTCGAGAAGAAAGAAGCAGGCACAGATGCTGTTAGTAACAAAACGCAGTTTGTGTCGAATAAGTTCTGCTCATTTTGCAACAAGAAGTTCTCATACGGGGCGGGGGCAATCAGCGTATTCCGAGTCCGTGCACACTTTGCCGGAATCGCAGGGGAAGGGATGTTACCCTGCGACAAAATTCCACCGAATATCCGGAGCAGGTTTCTCAGGATGTATAACAACAAGTCGCAGCAGTCAGACGCCAAGAAGCAGCACAATTTGAACAGGCAATGGCGGAGATGGGAGGGGCTGCGCCGGCTGACTTGTCGTCGGTTCCCAGCAAAGGCCAGCTGAGCATCACCAAATGGCTGGTTCCCGTCGACGAGAAAGGTGTCAGCTGCTGGCTGCCGAATTTTTTATCGAGAACGGCATTGCCTTCAATGCGGCTGAGAGCGCCTCTTGTGTCTTATGTCCTCTCATGCATTATATAGTGGATGGCTTTCCTTACAATTAATTAATTAATTGATTCCTTACAATTCCCGTTGCAGCATGCTCCCCCCTGCATTTAACAAATCATAATCAGATGGGATTGCAGGGCATAAATGGAAGATGTTAATAAATAAGCATATACACCAAATTTCAGTTGCAATAACTGCATGACCATCATCAAGGAGCGTGCTAATTGGGTGACTGACAATTGGACCGCAAAAACTGTCACGTATTTTACCGCCGCGTATTTTATACCCCCCACGTATAATACGCGTATTTCAAGTCCACGTATTATACCCCGCACACGTATTTGCCAACCCGGGCGAACGGAGCCTGGCCCAGGCCAGGCCGATGCGGGTGTCCACATCGTCTGCAGTGTCAGGAAGCCAACTCCCCAACAGTTTGAAGCGATCGCGGAACGGGACCTCCGCCCCGTCGAGCAGGCGCGGCAGCGGTGGTATACTGGAGGCTCCAATCACCATCGCCTCAGTTTTGACACTAATCTCCAACCCCACCGCCCGCGCCTCCAGGCCCAGACAGTCCAGCCAGGTCTGAATGTGCTCGGGGCTCGCGATAAGGGTGGTGTCATCCGCATAAATCAGGTCGGCAAGGCGGTAACCAGGTCTAACCCCGCCGTGCTCTTTCTCGTTAAGGATGTCCAAGCCTGGCTCGAACCCCTTAAGAGCAGTAAAGCGCGCACGTGCCCGGCGCATGACGTGATCCACGACAATAATGAACAGGTATGTATGGGGACAGGACACAACCTTGCCACACCCCGTGGTGAAGGGGGAATGGTGGGGTGGTGCCTTCCGCAGTCCGCACTACTGCCTGTGAGCCCTCATACAGTCGGCGAATGGCAGTAATAAACGCAGGTGGTACCCGATCCAGAGCTAGGATGGCCCAAAGAGCCTCCCAGAGAACCGTGTCAAAGGCCTTGATATAGTCAACAAAAATGAAGACCAGCGGCAAACTGTCAGGGGGAAGGCGACGCACCTCCTCCATAAACCGGCGCGCGACAAACACAGCCATGACAGTGTTACGACCACGACGGAAACCCATCTGAGACTCACCCAGGTGTGGGTCCAGCGCGGCGCGGAGCCTGTGCAGCATCATGCGCATGAAGACCTTCAGCGCGGCGCTCTGGAGGCAGACACCCCGGTAGTTACCGGGGTCAGCAGCAGAGCCCTTCTTGTACAGCATGACGCGGATGGCTGTCTGCCACTCAGCAGGCTGAGGCTCGTCAGAGAGCAGGACACGGTTGCAGAACGCCAGCAGAAGATCCCTAACCGCCGGATCAGGGGTCTTCAGCAGCTCAGCAGAAAGGTGGTCGGCACCGACCGCCGCATCGTACCGCAGGCGAGCAAGGGCGCCGTCCAATTTCTTCAAAGTGAAGGGGGGACGACGTCGTCGGTGGCAAGGCAGCCCTCCTGCAAGGCGGGGACTTGGTAGTCCGCGGCCGAGGAGGGGGGCGCTGGCGGCGGCGGGGGTCCGGCAACCCCGAGGCGGGCGGCCGTCTCGGGGTGGACAATAAGCCAGGGTCCTAACAATAGGACCCATTGATATCCCTGATTGGGTGGTTAATTGCCAGAAGAGACTGCCTTCACTTAACGTGGGTGGGTGTTCTTGGTGTCAAGCATGATTCCACAGGGAAGTTCTGACTATGGAAGTGTGGTCATACTCCATACCACCGTGGCCACCAACCATGCCTTTCAATTTATTTCCCTTCAACAATGATGGGACAACCTATTTCCATCATCACACTGCGAGGGGATTGGTACCTTGCTGTGTCACGGTGGGAGCCTAGCTGTCCATGCGCGTATGTACGGTTACTGATGTACGTGTTGTTTGACACATATGAGCAAGGCATGCGATCTTAGTTCCAAGGAAATTTCGTCTCACATTTCTTTTCATTGTCACCTCAAGGCTCAAACATCCGAATTTTGAGAGTGAACACGGAATTACTGAAGAAGCGCTTGAAGTTCTAAGAAGCTATTGTGCCGCGTCTTCTTAAAGGTTCACAAGTAAATCTGGTCCTGATATTATCAGATTTCCCCTGTTTTGCACCTGATAAATCCTGATAAACGCTGATAAACGCTGATAAATCCTGATGAACGCCTGATAAATGCCTGATAATGGCCCGATAATGGCCCGATAATGGCTTGTTTTGCCTGATAAAACTGATAAAAACAGATAAAAAGTGCTCAGTTTGATGCAGCTTTTTCTGATAAAAAAGGGGCAATAAATCATCAGATTTATCAGGAGCACTCTGGGGCGATACATTATCAGATTTATCAGGACCATGATGAAAGTGAAAGAACTGATAAAACTGGGCACAAATCATCAGGTTTATCAGCTTTGTTCAAACAACTCTGCGGTGATCAATTATCATCTTTATCAAGAGCTATGTATATATATATTAACCCCTAAATGGTCTGAGATCCTGCCGATAAATCGGCTGGATCTTCACAATTTTGCAAACCAGATGCCATCCAACCTACCCATATCCAATGGCTGTCCTTGGGGGCCAAGCATGTCCATGAGTTGCCCTTCGGGTTGGTATATCACAACCTCACATATATGCAGGGTAGGCCATGTTTAACTGCCGTCAAAGTCAGGGGGGTCAAGACGCGCGTTTTCATTTTTGGTAGAATGTGCATTTTGAATTATGTTATAAGACCTAGGCACCTACCACTTCAGGGACCATAAACAATTAGTTGCTGAACAGTTTGAGCCATTGGGGTCATCATTTGGGTGGGTGTACCAGCAGTTACACCCAGTACAGCCCATAGGGGTACCGTTGGTAAAAAGCAACCAAGGGAGTAGGGGTGGGCATACGACCTCCTAATATGGCCCCCAACCATGCCAAACAATACATTTCCCTTCCACAATGATGGGGAAACATAACTGCATCATCACACTGCCCTTACATGGCACCTATGTGCAGGTGCCACCTTGTCCATGCACGTAGGTAACGTGGTACGGACACCCTACGCAAGGCATGCATTCTAGGAGGCAGCCACCAACAAACTAGTGGTGTTGAGCCTATTTCAGCTTGCCCTAGCAAGGATAAACTAGGCCTAAGCTGCTATAGCTTGCCAGGTGATGGCCAGCACACCTGGTGGCACATGCTGTCAATGGGAAGCTTTTACTCACCAGTTACGTGCTAATGATGATGCCACAGAGACCAGCCAACTGCCTCACACTCATGCAATATGTGTATGGGAAATGTATAACAAACATATATGGAGGCATTCAAACCCATACAGCCTCTAAAACTTATCACCATCACCCTGTGGCAGGTCAACTGACTGAGGGAAGCATCTAAGAATGGTGTTTTAGAAAGGGGCCAGGCCAGGGTCAAGAAAGAGCATGAATAGTGCAAAAAGAATGTGCTACACAAGCTAGAACGTATATATAAATGTAAAACATCGATAGGAAAACGATGCTTAAGCTTTACCAGGCATGGATGGCGTTACCTTGGCCCAGGCGGTAGCCGCAAAATGGCGCATTTCGGCACACCAAAGCTGTGCAGCATGGCCGCTGGATTCGGCGATTTCTGGCCACCCTTGCACGTTTACGACTATTATGTATCATAAAAAGTAAAAAGAAACCGATATATCCTTTAAAATACGCCGGAAAGGTATTGCTGTCAACGTTTCTATCGTCCGGCCTGATCGCAGTTTTTTCCAGCAAGAACGCGCGACACCTATCAAATGGCATTCCCGCGAACCAAAAATTGGCCTGTATGATCTTTAGGACGTTTAAAATCAATATCCTAAGTTTGGACAGAAAATTCGAACGCAAACGTAAATGCCATGCGTGGGCGCAAGCCGCCATGGCCAGGTCGTCGTTTTCCGGAATGCACGTTGTACGTGAAAAAGTACCCTGACCCCTTGTACTTTGACCGGCCAGAACACCTCTATAACTTTGTCAAAAGTATGCAAACCCTAGTACCATGCTGTGAAGAATTTTATAAACTTTCGATCTTCTCAGCTAAACTTTTCCTAATTCTCAATAGATTTCGCGGCATCTGGTCCCCCGAGAAGGGGCCGATGCATCGGCTGGAACTCGATTTTTGGCGGAAAATCGGCAGCAAGACCATTTAGGGGTTAAAAATAATTACTCAGACATCAGAGTAAAGGCACCCATGTAAAAATAAACTAAGCCAACGCTACTCCTACATAACAAGAGATACCACGACAAGACAACCTATATATATTCATTGAGAATGATAAATTACGGAGGTGAGATTGGCATGTGCAACATAAGGAGAAACCCCGAAAAGAAGAAGAACCCTGAAGAAATTAGTAGTAATCTGACACGGACATTCCAAG
>RPFO01000673.1:0-21548 GCA_009746045.1 Mesostigma viride | reverse complement strand
CCTATAGCGCTCAATGCCCAGCGGCCTCTTGTTCCCGCATTTTTTCAGTATAGAAGAAACTCCGTTCAAAGAACCCGATTAATTTTAATTAAAAGTCCAAGTCAAGAGACCGTTTCTCTGCTGACTTGATTTTATTGCGACAAGACTTTTTAGTTGGCTTCGTATCGACTATGACATCTGTTACTTTGTCGAGCTACGGAAGCTATGCAAAATTTTCTTCTTACTTTGTTGAGAGCGGAAGCTATGGCAAAATTTCTTGACTATGTTATCGTGCGTATGTTTCTTCTTCTCAACATGATTATAAACATTAATTATTGAAAGTCCAAGTCTTCTTTGACCTCATCATCACATTGTTTCTTCTTTTATATGTTTCATTAGATTGTTGACAAAATTTTCTTTTTACTCCATCAAGCTGCGGAAGCTATGGCGAAATTTTCTTGACCTCATCATCAACATATGTTGTTCTTTTTCTTGACATTAAGATGGATTGTTTTGGCATGACAAAAGCCTAGTATGGTATTTAGAATTGTTTCCATCCAAGTCCAAGTCTTCTTTTTTAGTTGGCTTCGTATCCACTAGGACATCTATTACTTTGTCGAGCTAGCGGAAGCTATGGCAAAATTTCTCTTACTTTGTCGAGCTGCGGAAGCTATGGCAAAATTTTCTTGACTATGTTATCATGTGTATTCTGATCAATATGTTATCATGTGTATGTTTCTTCTTCTCGACATGATTTTAGACATTAATTTTAATTAAAGTCCAAGTCAAGAGGAACCGTTTCTCTGCTGACTCGGATTTCTTTGAAAAGAGTTTCTCGAAGTGAGGCGGGAATAAGGCCGCTCACGGGAGCCGCCTGGATGGTCGGCTGAACCGGGCGCGGTTTGGCAGATTGTAACCGGATTTGGCTAATGGCTGGCGACCTGGAATTTGTTAGTAGGGGCAGTGGCCCTATTGTGCTACAATCTCGAACAAAATCTTAATGCTTAAAGTTTGACAGGGCCGGGTTTGTTGAACCGGTTTGTTGAATGATAATTTAGAACCTTCGGAAAGGGTATTTGATTGGTTGTTGTTTTTGTGGTACGGCTAGGTGTCGCTACATTCTCAGGTTGCGCGTGTTAAGTTAAGCTCTGGTTGCTGATGTCAGCCCCGTGCTAGGGCAGTTTGACTACTTTGGCGGCGTAGTGACATTGTTGTGGTCTTTTTCTTGCGTCCCACCCACCCACCCTCTTTGTGGTGCCTGGTCTGCGCGGGTAACGCGGACCATGCCTAAGGATCTTAATAGCGGTTCTTGTCCTGTACCCTTACCTGTGTCTGTTGCAATCTACTTATTGTTTTAAACAAAATGCCTGGTGACTATGGTGACAAACGGCGTGTATGAATTGATTTTATTGCGACAGAGACTCTTTATGTTGGTCTTCGTATCGACTATGACATCCTGCCGTAGTTACGGAAGCCTATGCAAAATTTCTTCTCCTTACTTTGTTTGCTAGCAGCGGAAGCTAATATGCAAAATTTTCTTGCCACTATGTTATCTGTGCGTAGTTCTTTTTTTCAACAATGATCTTAATAAACATTAATTTATTGAAAGTCCAAGTTTCTTTGACTTCATCATCACATTGTTTCTTCTTTTATATGTTTCATTAGATTTTTTGACAAAATTTTCCTTTTACTTCCATCAAGCTGCGAGAGAGCTATGGCAAAATTTTCTTGACCTCATCAGTCACATATCGTGTTTCTTTTCTTGACACAACGAGAACGAAGAAGACGAAGACTTTCTCAGCGAGCGCCACTTGGAGATCACGGGAGAAACGCGAAGGGGAACGAACTTCTGAGGTGAGATTATGTTTCTGTAAAGTCCGAGTCTTCTTTTTCGTATGACAACGCTTTTCAATCCTTAGCATGTGATGCGGAGCTTACGCTTTTCAATGCTTTCATGGCAGTTATGTGGAATTTTTTTTGTCTTTCCATATTGCATTAATGAAGTACTTTTGTTTTTCGCAGACTCAACGAGACGAAGCGAATCGACAGCGTCAAGGACGGAGAAGAGTATCTCAAAGGTGAAAATTTATCTGAATTCATTGGTTAAGATGGATTGTTTTGGCATGACAAAAGCCTAGTATGGTATTAGAATTGTTTCCATCCAAGTCCAAGTCTTCTTTTAGTTGCTTCGTATTCCACTAGGACATCTGTTACTTTGTGTCGAGCTAGCGGAAGCTATGGCAAATTTTCTTCTTACTTTGTCGAGCTGCGGAGCTATGGCAAAATTTTCTTGACTATGTTATCATGTGTTTCTGATCATATGTTATCATGTGTTGTTTCTTCTTTCTCATCAATTTATAGACATCAATTTAATAAAGTTCCAAGTCAAGAGGAACCGCTTTCTCTGCTGACTTTGATTTCTATTGCACAAGACTTTTTATAGTTGGCTTCCGTATTCGACTATGACATCTGTGTACTTTGTGCGAGCTACCGAAGCTATGCAAAATTTTCTTCTTACTTTGTTGAAGCCAGCGGATAGCTATGGCAAAATTTTGACTATAGTTACCGTGCGTATGTTTCTTCTTCTCACATTGATTTTAAAATCAATTTATTGAAAGTCCAATCTTCTTTGACCTCTCCCTCTCCCATCATCACATCTGTTTTTCTTTTTATACTTTTCATTAGATTGTTACAAAAAATTTTCTTTTTACTCCATCAAGCTTGCAAAGCTATGGCGAAATTTTCTTGACCCCTCCATCTCAACATATCGTGTAATTTCTCCTCTTTTTTCTTGACATTAAATGGATTGTTTTGGCATGACCAAAAGCCTAGTATGGTATTAGAATTGTTTCCATCCTTATTAGGTTCGTAGTGTTTACTCGTAGCTGTTTGGCTAGAGCTTTTGTGATTAGTAGATGCAGTATAGTGCATGGTTGATAAATGAATTAAATAAAATGTGCGTTCCGCGCTTGGGTTGATTATACCCGGGCGGAACGGGGCGTGAGGTGCAGTGCCCCTGAAAAGAACAACCTACGCATTATGTAATACTAGCCGTGCAGATTCGGGATATTCTACCCCCGGTCTGTACGGTTAGCGTCTTACTAGCATCCACTAAACATAAGGGTTTAATGACGTCAGTTAGCTAGGGATAAGGGAGGTTCTGCGACTAAAAGCCGCTCTGGCTGGTTTTGTCGGCCTCTTTCTTTGCTCGTTGTCGTTTCGGCGGCAGCCGCAGCTATGGGTGCTGCGGAGCAAAATCCCAAAAGCACTGGTTGCACTGGCCACTTGGCCAGTGGTGAGACTTCCAGTTGTTAACCGGCCAGGCGTAGTTCCTCGCCCGGTTAACTAAAAGAAAAGAAAATGATTACCTCCGGTCCGCACCTTTTCCCCAGCTTGGGGTCTTTGGTGGGCCGGATGCCGTGACAGGTGCTCAACTGTCGCTTGGTCGGCCCAGTGCGCGAGCTGGTGCTCCGTACCTGGGGATGCTTGCACCCCGGGTTGGAGCCGGATGGCTGGCACTGGCGACCCGTGTCTCGGTCCGCGGCCTGCGGCTTTTTCTTCGGAAAATGCTGCTGGCCAGCAAACTTTGCAATTGCCTTCCGCCGAGGGGGGGTGGTTGGGGCTGGGGACGGCGATGAGAAAAGCGCCTAAGCTAGAAATTTTTTCCCCACGCATAGAAACCTCGGGGGGAATGCGGTCTTGGCTGAACGGACTCTCGTTCAGCCAGGTGCCTGGGGCTGTGGCCTCGGGCATCCGGGCTGGCGGGGCCTGGGCTAGGTCCACGTTTTTTCTCGAAGCACCCCGGGTCTATGGGGAGACGGCCATAGCGGTACCGACTCGGGGCCCCGAGAGGGGTCATGATAGGCTGGCCGTGCGCAATCGCAGTGCAAATGCGCTGGGCCTTTTTGGGCCTGGCCATGCATCCACAGCCGCCGGGCACACGCTTCCCGATGTGGGGGGGCTCCCGTTTTGCGGCAGGGCGGTCACTTGTGACAACGAGCAAGGTGGAGTGCGGCTTCAAGGGAAAGCCAGGGCGGGGGTGATTGGGCAACGTACTTCATGAAGGGCCTTGAACGGCGTGCCTCCGGGCATGTCAATTAGTGTCACATGTATGCTTCCACTTATTGTTTTAATGAAGATGCTGGTTTTTGTGGGAGCTACGTGGGACATGAATCGGGGTTCTTTGAACGGAGTTTCTTCTATACGTGAATGCGGGAACAAGAGGCCGCTGGATGAGCGGCTTATAGGTCGTAGTGTTTACTCGTAGCTGTTTGGCTAGAGCTTTTGTGATTAGTAGATGCAATATAGTGCATGGTTGAAAAATGAATTAAATAAAATGTGCGTTCCGCGCTTGGGTTGATTATACCCGGGCGGAACGGGGCGTGAGGTGCAGTGCCCCTGAAAAGAACAACCTACGCATTATTTAATACTAGCCGTGCAGATTCGGGATATTCTACCCCCGGACTGTATCATGTCGAGAAGAAGAAACATACACATGATAACATATTGATCAGAATACACATGATAACATAGTCAAGAAAATTTTGCCATAGCTTCCGCAGCTCGACAAAGTAAGAAGAAAATTTTGCCATAGCTTCCGTAGCTCGACAAAGTAACAGATGTCCTAGTGGATACGAAGCCAACTAAAAAAGAAGACTTGGACTTGGATGGAAACAATTCTAATACCATACTAGGCTTTTGTCATGCCAAAACAATCCATCTTAACCAATGAATTCAGATAAATTTTCACCTTTGAGATACTCTTCTCCGTCCTTGACGCTGTCGATTCGCTTCGTCTCGTTGATGTC
Source organism: Mesostigma viride (assembly GCA_009746045.1). Taxonomy (NCBI): domain Eukaryota; kingdom Viridiplantae; phylum Streptophyta; class Mesostigmatophyceae; order Mesostigmatales; family Mesostigmataceae; genus Mesostigma; species Mesostigma viride. The sequence continues at coordinate 16,761 of RPFO01000673.1, read as the reverse complement.
TGCGAAAACAAAAGTACTCATTAATGCAATATGAAAAGACAAAAAAATTCCACATAACTGCCATGAAAAGCATGAAAAGCGTAAGCTCCGCATCACATGCTAAGGATGAAAAGCGTTGTCATACGAAAAAGAAGACTCGGACTTTACAGAAAACATAATCTCACCTCAGAAGTTCTTCCCCTTCGTCGTTTCTCCTCGTGATCTCCAAGTGGCGCTCGCTGAGAAAGTCTTCGTCTTCTTCGTTTCTCCTCGCAATTTCTAATTGATGCTGCCTGTAATAACAGGCATCATTCGAGTAAGATAAGACGTCAAGCGATTTTTCAAACAAAGGACTCTGAAAAAAGGGTTCGGCGTCTTTGAAACTCGCGATTTCTAACTGACGCTCCCTACAAAAGCCGCAAAAAGTTCGTCATTTGATGAGGAAGATAATATGAGTTGAGCAAGATAATATGAGTCGCTTGATGAAGATCATAGCAACAACTAACCTTCGTCTCTGTTGTCTTTGTACGTTTTGTTGATGTCGCTGCACACGTTGCCGACTAAATCTATTTTGTCTCTCCCGTAACAGTTGGTTTATTTCTAGATGTTGTCGTGATTGTCTTCTTCTTTCTATCCTTAATCTACGACTCTCTCTGCTATTTTCCATCTATGTCATCTGTCTCAGCAATTGAAATCTCCGACAATATTCTCCTTGTCTAACATCTTCTTCCTCATAAGCGACGAGCTTCCCGTGGCCCGTAAGACAAATCGCCATTGCCTATCGGTCAATTTGCAGTCGTCATGCAGTGCGTTTATCGGTCTTGAGTCACCATACGCGAATAGACTGGAAACTTCGTGACTTGAATGAAACGCAAGATATTGTACAGGCCACAGGACGGCCGATGGTTTTTCGTATGGTTAGAGATACAGACAGTTGCAAAATCCTAAACCGCAACTTTCGACGACTTAGAAAATTTAGTCAGCTTCAAACCGAACGTCTATTGGCCCCTTTCAAGAGCACCTGCACGGATCGAAGACGGAAAATTTGTGCGTAGTTGGTCGAACTTTCACGTCTTGATCATGACCCATTTCGGTCAGCCAACCTACGACGATCGTCGTAGGTTGGTACATGGCTAGCGGCCACGTTCTGGTCTGAGCACGGATTGTGGCGGCCGTTGGTCGAAGTTTCACGTCTTGATCAAGACCCAGTTTCGGTGAGCCTGTCAGAAAGTTTGGTCAGTTTCGCGCGTAGTTGGTCGAAGTTTCACGTCTTGATCATGACCCAGTTTCGCTCAGCCAACCTACGACGATCGTCGTAGGTTGGTACATGGCTAGCGGCCACGTTCTGGTCTGAGCACGGATTGTGGCGGCCGTAAGACAAAAGTGTAAGACAAAAGCCGTCAATCCGACCGTCACTCTAGTAGACGACCCAGTTTCGGTGAGCCGACAGGTGGCAAGGCGTTATAGATCTACCAACTACGCTCCAGTCAAGCTCGATCGATTCGCTAACGTCAAAATGTCGCGTGACGACTTTAAAGCCATTAAAGATTTCAGCGAGTGAACGCCAATCGTATCCCACTGCACCAACGCGCTCCGTCCGCCGCCCAAGATACGCCGTCTTCCGTCTAACCACGCACGGAAGCCTGTACGATCTCCAAATTCCGTCGACTTGCGCCCAACGGGAAAAGGCGAAAAGGACACCCGTCGATCACGAGTTGATCACTGAATTCCGTAAAAAACTACGGCGTACGGGCCACAGGATGCCCGATGGTTTTTAATATAGTTAGATAACAAGCTTAAGGGGGGGGGATGCTTCGCATCCCCCCCCAAAAGAAGCCGTAAAGAAGCCGTAGTCGACGGAGTTTCGATGCGTTGAACTGGGAAAATTGATTGAGAGCTTCTGGGAGTTTTTGCTTTCTGATTGCGATACGGAAGATTTCGGTCGAGATTTCGTTCAGTTTGTTTTTTCAAGTACCCGTAAATCGATAGGAGCAAAAGAAGTCAAAGATGAGTTGACAACTTGTAGATACGGAATCTTCTGAATAAATGAGAGAAAGAAATGTCGTCAAGGCCGGGTGCATCTGTATGGAGCGTGTGTTGCGGTGAGTGGAGATAGCTGATGCATCGTTGAGTAGTGGCGGTGTTGTTTTCCTGTGTTTCTCAGTCGTTGTGGCTTCGGAGTCTGTGTTTCTTGAGCCTTCGAGTTGTGTATCAGTTTGAGACGATCGTTTTGTCCTGTACTGGATTTTATTTCGCGGACCAGTGCTGGAGTTCAAGAACGATCGCTTAGATTTTCTCTCTTTGGCATGGTCGATGATCGGTAAGCAACGCAATTTTCATCTGTCGCAATTCAGATTTCTTTTTATTATCATCATGAGCTTTTCGCATTTTGAGCTTCGTGGAACATTCATGGGTGGTGGCAAGACGTATGTTCGCAGGGGGGGAGTAGTAGCCGGAATGAAGAATATTTCGGTCTTTTGGTTGTTGATGCAAACACGGATGTGAAAATTTGCGGGTCAAACTGGGCAATGGATAGCGAGATTCAAGAAATGCTTTCTGGCAAGTCATATTCGATCAGTGGTAATTATTTCCGTCAAGAAGACAATAAGTATTTTTCCAGGTAAGCTTTTAATGGTTTTAGTCGTCTTGGCATTTGTTGCGTCGCGTAACAATTCGTTGTAGTTACGGACGTAAATTAGGTCCTTGGCCTCGGTTGTTCCTAGGTTTACGTGTAGTTCTAGCTGGGACACGATTGTCCTCGTAACAGTACCGTGGTACATTGGGTGCCCTCGGGCGCCGCGCCGCGTACTTTATTAGTGGTCCTTATCCTTTGGTAGCATGTAGTGGACCGGCGTGCATCTGTGCACCTGCCTGTGTTTCTGTGTTTCTGTAGGCGAGGGCCACGTCGGCCCGAGCCTGTTGGACCGTTGGCGACCATTTATGCACGTTCCACTCCTTGTGTGGTCACTCGGCGTGTGTTAAATGAATTAACACATATTAGCTTGGGTCATGGCAGTGTAGTTGTGTTTCCTTCCTCTATTCCTGGAGTAAACGGGTTTGACTAAATGGCTTATGGCGTATTACAGTAGCACATACGTTAATGCACTGAGATCTGGATCGTCTCGTTCGTCTTTCGCTAGGGGTTTAACTAGAGGCGGCCTTACTAGTCTAGGTAGCATTAGGCCAGGTAGAGGTAGAGGTGGCGGTAGAAGTTCGAGACGTAACAATGGACTCGGAGGAATTTTAGATAGAGAGCGAGACGACGATCCCCTGCAACATACGTCATTGAATCAACCCTTCCGCGTCCGGGAAAATGAAGACGACACCTACTTGACAGGTAATGGGCGGGTCGCCTGCAAGCTGGGGGGTAGTGCTGCCCGATTCGGGACACGCCCATCCTAGAAGATAGACCTGCTTGAAGCGGAAAATCCTTTTATAGATAGCTCCTTTTCCTCGTTTTGTTTTCCTGAGCAATGTTGCTTACTGTCGTAGATAGGTGATGGTTTTGGTTCTACGGTAGAGAGACGACTAGCGTCTCGTAGATTACACTTTTCTGCATCTTGCCTGTGTTACGTCGCGTAACAATTCGTTGTAGTTACGGACGTAAATTAGGTCTTTTGCCTCGGTTGTCCCTAGGTTTTACGTGTAGCTCCTACCGGGACACTTTTGTCCTCGTAACAGTACTGTGGTACATTGGGTGCCTTTGGGCGCCGCGCCGCGTACTTTACTAGTGGTCCTTATCCTTTGGTAGAATGTAGTGGACCAGCGTGCATCTGTATCTGTGCCGGTGCATCTGTAGGCGAGGGCCATGTCGGCCCGAGCGTGTTGGACCGTTGGTGACCATTTATGCACGTTCTACCCCTCGTGTGTGCACTCGGCGTGTGTTAAATGAATTAACACATATAGGCTTGGGTCACGGCAGTGTAGTGTGTTTCCTTCCTCTATTCCTGGAGTAAGTGGGTTGTGTAAATGGCTTATGGCGTATTATAGCAACACTTACGTTAATGCATTGAGATCTGGATCGTCTCGTTCGTCTTTCGCTAGGGGTTTAACTAGAGGCGGCTTGACTAGTTTAGGTAGCATCAGGCCAGGTAGAGGTAGAGGTAGTGGTAGATACCCGAGGCGTAACAATGGACTCGGAGGAATTTTAGGTAGAGAACCAGACGACGATCCCCTGCAACATACGTCATTGAATCAACCCTTCCGCGTCCGGGAAAATGAAGACGACACCTACTTGACAGGTAATGGGCGGGTCGCCTGCAAGCTGGGGGGGTAGTGCTGCCCGATTCGGGACACGCCCTGCCTAGAAGATAGACCTGCTCGAAGCGGAAAATCCTTTTATAGATAGCTCCTTTTCCTCGTTTTGTTTTCTTGAGACATGTGGCCTACTGTCGTAGATAGGTGATGGTTTTGGTTCTACGTTAGAGAGACGACTAGCGTCTCGTAGATTACACTTTTCTGCATTCTTGCCTGCGTTGTATTTAGACGACCCATCGCCAGACGCAGAATTCTTGAAACCGGATACTTACGACCACCTGGCGCTGGAAACCTCGTCCCTGCGTGCGTCGTCAATCTGGTTCGGTTTCAGACACCCGAGATAAGTCGCCTTCTCCTCGTTCTCCTTATTTGACTACTCAAGACCTACCAGGTGCGTTAACATGAGCCAGCGACGTCCTTTTCCTGCTCCTTCTCATTCGACTAGTAATAATAGTTTAGCGAAGTATTACGTTGTTATTACCCCTCAATGGGCATCTATTTTCTTATCGTGGGCCGATGCTAGGAAGTTCGTTCAGTCACGTGCTTATAACGTCTCCAAATATAAGAAGTTTATGTCCTTTGAAGAAGCTCAGACCTACCTCTTAAAGCATAGTGAATCAGATTTGGGTCTCCATTCTCGTCCTTCTCCTCATGCTCGTCCTGCAGTAGATAGTCTTGTTTTTGTTACACCACCTCCATCTCCTCCTTCGTCTCCCCCTAAACGGGCTGCATCCTCATCTAGCTTAGATACGCCTCTCACCTTAGAGTTCGGTTCCCTATCCATTACTGTTGCTAAAAAGGATTGATTTAAATTGTTTCCTTCTTTTAGGACACTAAAAGCTTTTTCTTTTCTTTCCTTGCCTTAAATTAGGCCTTGTCCTTTTCCTTGTTGCTTTCAGTTAGATTCCTAATCATTTACTTAATTAAAAATGGATCCAGTGGGTGGTAATATGTCGCCTATACCTACCAACACTCCTACTATGAATAATAATAATAATAATACTAACAACAATAACAACACTCGTGGTAACCGACGGGACTCACTTGAAACGGTGCACCATCTCACTCCTCAAGGTAATCTGCGTACCTCACCTCCTTCTCCTGTTACTGGTGGTCGCCGTCGTCCCTCACTTACCCCTCCTACCTATGAACAACGTATGCAGATTTAGTGATGACCCTTTTACCTGTGAACCAGGCCCCTGCCCCTCCTGCAACCTTGGCTCAACCCCCAGCAGGTCCTCACTAACTAACAATGTTGCTAGGCCTCCTTCCCACCCTGTGCCTTCCATGCCTGCTTTTAACACGGGTCGTGCCTCTGCCCCTGTCGGCCCTTCTGGGCGCCCTAGTGCAGTTCCCTTTTACCCACCTGCTTCCTGGTCCTACCCTGAGACGGCCTATGAGGCAGCCCAGGTCCCTACCCGTGTGGCTGATTTAGAAGTTAATAGTGATTTCAGCACCATGCCTCTAGATGACAGAAATTATGATCATTTTGCCTACTCCTCTCTTCGTGAGCAATATACTGTACCCTTCTCCTATGGGCACCAGCCTGAAACGGTGGCCCCTTCTAGACCCCTACCCAAGACTTTTCCTCTTCCTTCCTTCTATCCCGCTTATGTAGCAGTGGAAGATAGTGGCCCTATGGGAAAAACTGACTCTTCTAATCCCCCTAAGCCCCCTGCTCTTCCCCTCTTTGCTAACCTTCCCAAGCTGGATGTCAAGTCTACCCCTCAACAGTTTTTCACCTTTATTATGTTGCTTACCCAGAACACAGAGTCGTGGCAGAATCATAATAGATGGCGTCTCTCTGATGCTGTATTAGTTCCTCACTATCTTACAACCTGCATTACTCCTGAGCTTGCTAACCTCATTCAGTGTGAGTCTTTGGCCTCTCATGCCTACCCTAACTCTGTAGCAGAATTGTTTAAGCGTTTAGAGAACCATTTAGTCCCTCCTGATTCAGATTGGCAGGATAGATTAGCCTTTGGTACCTTGCAGCAGGGTACTAAATCATTTAAGGAGTATATGAAAGAGTTTGATGCTCAGATGGTACGAATTAGGGATTTGTCGGGTGCAGAAGTACGTGCTCGCTTCCTCCAAGGCCTCAGTAGACCTTTATTACGTGAAGTCAAGCGCCAGTTCTCTGCCTACCGTTTTACTGATCTGCCCCTCAAGCATGTGCGCCAGCATCTCTTGCGAGTAGCAGATTTCTTCACCACTCCTTCTCTCCCTACCCGTTCCCGTATTAATAATATTATCCTTACCCCTGAGGAGGAGAACTCCTATGTAGAAGAATTAGATATCTGCGTTGCTGATCTTTCAGCTCTTGATGTCTCTCATATCACATGCTATCATTGTAAGGAAGTAGGTCATCTTAAACGTGAGTGCCCCAAGTTCCTTTCGGGTGCTCCCCCTCATCCCGACGCTCGCCCTCCTCGTACCCCTCAGCGTGCTCCTATTCGTCCCACTTCAGGACGCATTCCCTCAGCTACCCCTAGTAGGCTGAATGCTGTGCAGACAGGACCCCCAGGGTTCCCCTATGATAATCAGGCTCCCGCACCCTCTTCGCTCCCTCGTGACCCTCCAGCAGTGGCTTTTTCGCCAGGGTCTTCTTCGGGGTTAGTTCCTATGGATTTGGGGGGGGAGGGGGAACAGTAGGCCTGTCAGCCGGGGGTAACCTGGACAGGTCCTTAGATAGTACCCCAGATAAAAATTTTTGCCTGCCTGTTTTTATAACCTCTGTAGGAGCTGAATCTTCCCTACCACTACGTGTGCGTCCTCTTATGTTCTTGAATGGTGGTTTAACCGTTCCCCATACTGTTGTAGACCCTTTCTTGCATGCTGATGAACTTTTGAATGTCTCTGTGTTGGTAGATAGCGGTGCGGCTAGCTCCTTTGTGAGCGAGGCCCTAGTTAGGCGTTTAGGACTAGTCCCTACCCCTCACACCAAACCTGTCACTGTTCATTATGCTGATGGTCGCACCAGTCATTCCCCGGGTACGGTGTCCCTTCCCCTGGTCATACAAGGACGTACTGTCAACCTGACGGCCACTATAGGCCCTATCACTACCGCTGATGTATTACTAGGATTAGATTGGCACCAGGATAATAAGATTACTATTAATTATGATACCATGGTCATTTGGTTTCCAGATAGCTCTTACTGGGTACCGGAACGTCATTATAGATTGGAAAATTTATCCTTGGTAGATATTACTCCTCCTACACCTGTTGATCCTCCTGTAAGACCTATACCTGAAGTATTAATGTCCAATGATGAGTTGCGTTCTGAATTAAAGGAATATGGATATTTATTATGTATGTTCCTTCAGTTAGAAGTACAGGAGATACCTATCACTAATAATAGTGTGGATATAGATATAAACACAGTGGATACAATAGGAGTGGGATTTACTGAAAATGAAATAGTAAGATACATGGCTGTGATAGATTCCTCAAAAGTTTTTGAAGAAAAGACTCCTTCTTATCCTCCTCCTCGTTCTGTTTTACACCGTGTAGTTATCAAGGACGGTGCAGTTCCTACGCACTCTCCGATGTATAGAATGGGCCCTACCGAGTTAAAGGAACTAAAACAGATTTTAGTGTCACTATTAGAAGCAGGATTGATAGAGCCTAGTAACTCTCCCTACTCAGCTGGTGTCCTGTTAGTTCCTAAGCCAAATGGCAAGTTTCGCCTAGTTACTGATTATAGGAAGTTGAATGATATTACTGTGAAGTCTAAATACCCTCTACCTCGTATTGATGATATATTTAATAAGGTTAAAGGTTCCACTTGTTTCACAGTACTGGATTGTGCGGATGGTTTTTGGCAGTTGCGGATAGCTCCTGAGGATTGCCATAAAACCGCCTTTGCTACCCCTTTTGGTCATTACCAGTTTAGAGTAGCGGCTATGGGACTCTGTAACTCGCCTGCCTCTTTTCAAATGTTAATGAATGCTTAGACCTGTTATGGGAAATTCTCACCTTCCTCAGGTGTCCTCTGATTTAAAGGATCCTTCCTTCTCCTCTGTTTCTTTATCTGAGCATGACCGTTCTTGTGCTCAAGCTTACTTAGATGATATTCTTATTTACTCTCCTGATTTTGAAACGCACCTACGTGATTTAAAGAAAGTATTAGAAATAATGGCTGAAAATTCTTTGTGGGCGCGCCGTGCTAAAGTTCGTTCGGGTAGGAGTGTCCCATTTTTAGGGCACGTTCTGTCAGATGCCGGGGTCGCTACCGACCCGGATAAAACTAAGTCAATTCAGGAATGGCCTACCCTACCGACGTTAAAGGTGTACGTAGTTTTCTAGGAATTGCTTCTTACTATAGGCGTTTTATCCCGCGTTTCGCAACTATAGCAGCCCCTATTAATCATTTATTAAAGAAGGATATCCCCTTTGTTTGGAGTAGTGAATGTCAGTCGGCTTTTCAGTGTCTAAAATCCCTACTCCTTTCCCCTCCTGTACTCATCCTACCGGATACTACTAAACCCTTTGTGGTAGCTACAGATGCTAGTAAGGTAGCTATAGGGGGCGTCCTTCTCCAGGATCAGGGTCAGGGCTTACAGCCAATTGAGTATATCTCTAGGACAATGCTCCCTGCGGAGCGTAACTATCCCGTACACCAGCAGGAACTCTTAGCGGTGGTGTATTGTTGCCACGCGTGGCAGCACTTTCTTAAAGGTGCTCAATTTGATGTCTGCCTGAATGAACCCTGTGAGCTAGATCCTTATAGATTAGTTATCCAAACGGATCACCGTCCCCTTACCCATCTTCTCTCCCAACCCAACCTTACCCCTCGTCAAGCGCGCTGGATGGAATTTTTAGCACAGTTTTCCCCTTTTAAACTTCAGTATGTTAAGGGTGTAGATAACATAGTACCAGATGCACTCTCTCGTCGTGCAGATTACTCCTTTTTCGAGGACCTTGATGTTCTCAATACTACTCTAGTTCCTACTACTATGGGTGTAACCCCTTATGGTGAACTACCTGATGATGAATCCTATGCCTACCTCTTTCATACAGCTGTTCGCATGCCTGATCTCCTTTCTCACGTAGGACTCTCTCTCCCGTGTGAGGCCCTTCCTGTGGCCTCGGTGGGGGGGAGGGGAAAAATAAAATTTCTATACCGCTTAGCCATATAGCGACTAGGTCAGGAAAGTCTTATGAACATAGTCCCTCTAGGACCTCCCCTTCTCTTTGGCAAGGCGGTAGGAGACCCTCTGTAGCGATGCCTACCTCTGATCTTGAACGCCTTATTAGTAGATTTACGGCCACTGAGCCGGAAGCATTAGCTGCCATTGCTGCCATCCCCAACAATTAGGCAAGCACCCTTGTAAATTTGTAGGTGGGTTTTTATATGTGCAGATAGCAGATTCTCCCCCTCAATGGCGCCTGTATGTCCCTCCTATCTGTCGCTCCTCCTTGCTCTTTGAGTTGCATGACTTAGCTGCTCATCAGGGTGGTAAACGGGTACGGGACCTAGTAGCCCGCTCTTATTACTGGCCTTCCCTTTTAAGGATGTAGATGAGTATGTTAGAACCTGTCAATCTTGCCAGGAGATGAAACCCAATAATGTAGGACAGATAGCAGAACCTAGGACCTACCTGATCCCATCATGCCGTGGGATTCTATCATGATGGATTTTGTAGGACCTTTTAGAAAGAATGATAGAGGCAATGCCCAGATCCTTGTGTTCATAGATCGTTTTACTCGTATGTGCCATCTCGTGCCGTGTCCTTTAGAACTCACCGCACGTGATTGCGCACGCCTATACCTTAATAACGTTTACAGATATCATGGTTTGAGTAGGCAGTTTATTAGTGATAAAGATAAGTTATTTACCTCAGATTTTTGGCAGCAGTTTTTCGCTGCCATCGGTACCAAGGTTACATACGGTACTGCCGACCACTCCTCCTCCTCTCATTTAGTAGAGCGTCTTAATAGGGTAGTGGAAGAAGCGCTTAGGCACTATGTTAATGGCTCGGGAAGTGATTGGGAGGATTATTTATGTTTGGTAGAGTTCTCCCTCAACAATTGCCCCAGGCTGCGCATGGATATACGCCCTTCTTCCTAGATACTGGTAGACAGCCTCTTACCCCTACCTCTCTCTTAGCTAGTCCTCTACGGGACAGGGACGATGTGTCCCGGGATACTGTAGAAGGTGTACGGGCCTTACTAGATAGAATGAAAACTGCACATGACCACGCGATTTCAGGGTACCAAAAAGCTCAGTCTAAGTACCTTGCTAGGTTGCGTGCCTCCTTAGATAGAAGAGCGCCTGAGATAGAATAGGAGATCTAGTATTAGTAGAAGGCCCCCGTGTTGGCCGTTTTGCTCATAAGTTTGAAGCAGAACTTAAGGTCAAACTTAGGCCCGCCTTCTTAGGACCCTTCCGTGTGTTGTCTAGAGTAGGAAATTTCTTATATAAAATCGATATCCCTACCTCTTGGCAGACACATTCTAACACCTTCCATAGAAGCCAGCTGAAGCTTTACCACCCTAGCACATTCGCTGGTAGAGAGCTAGCTCCTGCCCCTTTAGAACAAAACCCTACACCAGCTCTAGTTGGCAACCTGCCCCTCCCTTATCGTATTTCTGCTGTTGGTGGTTGGTTGGTTGTCCCCTCCCCTCCGCAGCCATCATGGCTGATCCTACCCCTCCGTCGGAGAGCCGGCCACCTTCCCCTCCGCCACCGGATCCAGAGCTCTACTTCGAGGCCCTTCCGGGCCGCTGGGTGTCACGTTCCAGTTATCCGGGTGGCATCATTCAGTCTGCTCTCCAGGCGCAGCATGCGTCTTTAGTCAGGGCTGCCCTCTTTGGTGTCGCGTGGTTCGGCCCGGCTCCAGATGATCCGCAACAGCTAGTTGTGCATGGATTCGACGATGCCGGGCATTGCCTTTTAGGATGCGGCTCCCGCTGCCCATGCAGCATTAGGGCAGATAGCCGCGGTCCTTCAGTGCCCCCGGGTGTTTTCCTACCTGTCTACCCCTGTGGGTCGCGCTTGCCTACGGGAGGTGTTCCCCTGGCTTCCGGGCGAGGGTGAGGCAGAGGTAGATGACAACCCCTGTGACCTCCTACGGGCGGTTGAGTTCATGGAGATCGCGGACCAGACAGCGGGCGTAGTATTGGGCGACCCTACTCCTACGGACGCACCAGTCGAGGCACAGTACACTCCTGAGTATTCGGCCTCCCCTGCGGCGTCCTCCTCTTCAGTGTCATCTCCTTCCCCTGTCCCGTCTTCACCAAGGTCGGTCCGGCGCGCATCGGTGGAGCCTACCCCTTTGGGCTCTGATCGTGAGCCTGATCCTCTTTCGGCGACAGTTTCTGCGATGCAGGCGCAGATCCAGTCCCTGACAGCGGCCTTCGGGGCCTTCATGGCGGCCCAGGCGCACGCTCCAGCCACGCCAGGTGGGGTGTCTGCTGTATCTGTGCCCCCTTCCCCTTCGGTCGCCTCGACGTCTACGGGTCCGCCTGTGCCGCGCGAGCCCTCGGTACGTGGCTGCGGGTTCCTCTGTTGCTGCGGCTCCTACGCCTTCGGCTGCCCCTGCGCCTGCTACTGACTTACCTGCGCCTCGGCGCGAGTCCTCCGTCCCAGCGGCCGCGCCCGTCGCCGTCGCTTCCGGGCCGCCCACCGCGTCAGCGCCGCCCTCGCGGGGTTTCTTCAGCGACCCGCGTGGTCTTCCCAGGCTTTGGGAGGGCGGTCCTCCGCAGAGGATTCCGGTGCCCGACTGGAGCTTAGACGGTAACCAGTCGTATGCCGGATTGCCTGTCCCCACGGGCCCTGTTTTCAACATGTGGCATGGGGGTGCTCCGCCACCAGAGACCGGAGCGCCAGCTGCGGAGGCGGGGCCGTCGCGACCCCCTGCGGCATCGGGTCCGACGCGACCCCCTGTTGTACCGGCGCCGTCTGCGTCTGTGCCGGTTCCTACCCCTTCTTCGGCCCCTGTCCCTTCGGCCCCGCGGTCTTTGGCTGCGGTTGTTCGGTCCAGTGGCTCTGATCCTCGCGCCACCCGCGCTGCTGATTCCCTTCGGGAGTTGTCACTGAGAGGGCGATCGGGATCGGGCCCCTTCTGTGGTGCATGCGACTCCGGAGTCGCGCGACACGCCTGTCTTTGGGTACGGTATGTCTGCGCTCGCCTGCCGCCAGTGTGACCTGCCGCGCGCCTCCGCCGAGCTTGCCATTTCGCCCATGTCCTACGGGTTCTCCCAGGTGTGTCGGGCGCCGCGGGACCGTGGCCTACCCGTTGAGACTGATCGGCCTCCTTTCGATATGGTTATTTTAGCTGATCCGGTGTTCCAGGGTGAGATCCTGGTTCGGCGCGTCCTGTATCGCTGGGCTAGGCGTCACAATGACTTGGACACCTACGGCGGGTTCCAGTGGGCTTACCCTCCGCCTCTGGGCATTATGGCCTCAGATGCCCTTACGGTAGAGTTTCCTGCGGCGCCGGGTGCCACGTTCAGCACGGTCCTTCAGCCCATCCTAGAGTGGGATGCCCGTCGTCCAGCGCCCATCCCGGGCCAGGGTCTGGACTCCCGTGGCCATCCTCCTCCCCGGGCTAGCGACTACCTCGAGACGTTCGGGTCGCGACAGTGTGCCCGTCGGTGGCGCTCCCGTGAGATTCGGCACATCCGGATGTGGCCGTCTAACGTGGAGCCCCTGGTAGATCTGTTTTTCCCGACGGGTTTGCGCCCTCGGATCCGGTACCATCGCCTGCTCCTGCGGGCTCTCTGCTTGATCGCGGTAGAGCCTTTCCTACGCCTCTTTGCCTGTGGTTTCCTGGACTGGGCCCGGGGCCAGGTCGTTCTTACACAGCATAGGTATTACTGGGCCTTCCTGGGTCTTTTTCCTGACGGCGTGTGGGCCGATGTTTTCCTCACTGTAGATAGGCACGACAATGCCGAGGATGTGGCTCACTACCAGGCGTACCTGGATGTCCTGCTGGCCTCCCGTGGCACTTACCAGACGGATGGCAATTAGATAGAGGGCCTTAGGCCCGACCTGAGGGTGTTGTCCCTCCGGTATATAGAGTCGCCCTCACGTTCTGGCCAGTTGACTGGTCGTTCTTGGTCCTTGGTACTGATTTGTTTACTCTGTGTGTCCTGCCCAGTGCCGTTCCCCCCCGGCAAGGACTTTGTTCCAGGCAGTTAGGGGAACCTACCACCAGGCTTGGTGCTGGCTAACCCTACACCTCCCGGCGTGGTGGTGGAGACCGAGTTAATACGTTGGTGCTTTGTATCTTGGATGGCCTGCCGATTGTGTTGGTGTGTGCTGGGTGCATTAGGTTTCCTACCCCTTGGTTTCCTCCCTCGGTGCGTAGGGAGAGGGCTCCCTACCTTTGTGGGGGGGGAGGTGTTACGTCGCGTAACAATTCGTTGTAGTTACGGACGTAAATTAGGTCTTTTGCCTCGGTTGTCCTTAGGTTTACGTGTAGTTCCTACTGGGACACTATTGTCCTCGTAACAGTACTGTGGTACATTGGGTGCCTTTGGGCGCCGCGCCGCGTACTTTATTAGTGGTCCTGATCCTTTGGTAGAATGTAGTGGACCAGCGTGCATCTGTAGGCGAGGGCCAGGTCGGCCCGAGCGTGTTGGACCGTTGGTGACCATTTATGCACGTTCTACCCCTGTGTTCACTCGGCGTGTGTTAAATGAATTAACACATATAGGCTTGGGTCACGGCAGTGTATAGTTGTGTTTCCTTCCTCTATTCCTGGAGTAAACGGGTTGGTGTAAATGGCTTATGGCGTATTACAGTAATACTTACGTTAATGCACTGAGATCTGGATCGTCTCGTTCGTCTTTCGCTAGGGGTTTAACTAGAGGCGGCCTTACTAGTTTAGGTAGCATCAGGCCAGGTAGAGGTAGAGGTGGCGGTAGAAGTCTGAGGCGTAACACCATGTTCCCCTCCCACTGAGGACTTATGCTCACGTGACGCAGTCACGTGTCTATTAATTAATTAATTAATGCTTCCCATATTATTAGGCTCTCTCCTCAAGCCCCCCCTGGGTGCCTGTGCTTGTTAAGGAGGCATGAACCATCATGGCGGTGCAGGTGCACCTTGTGCACCCAGAGCAGGTGACAGTTGTACATCCTCCACCTGCAGGTTGTAGCCCTGATTGTATTACAAACCCATAGATGCCCCTTTCTCAGGGCTATGTGTTACATATGCTCCCAACGGACTCTATGATTTTAATTAATTAATTAATATTATTAGGCACAGGTGCCTGGCTGGGCCTATAGCCGGGCACCTCGCACGCGCACAGATCAGGTAGACACTACGTGATAGCTCAGCAGGCCGGCACCAAGCCGGCCCGCCCAACCTGGGCGTTTTGTTCTCACATATGGCGTGCCCAGGCCGAGCGCGGCCGGGGCGCCACCCGTGGACTTTCCGGGATAGACTAGGCACGCATGCCTAGTCATGGATATGCGAGCATTACCCACGTCGCAATTGGCTCATGCACGCCAGGGCAGCCCCTGGAATGTCTGTAAACTGGAGCTAGGCAGATGGTTCCCAAGGATAGGTGGCAGGTATGAGTAATGAAGGAGACCACCCCCAAGCCAGTGGGGGCTTCGCATGTGACCAAAGTCGGCATTCACAGCGATTCGGGCGGTGGTGCCCACAACCCTGCAACTAGGTCTTAGATAGCTAGCTCCATCCATCCCATCCCACTCGACTGTCCTGAGGCCTTATGCTCACGTAACCCTGTAATTAATATTCTGACAATGTTCAAAATCACTTTCGCCTAATCAAACCAAATTATTGAAGAAAGTGTTATGCCCGAACAAAGGTTAGGGCCATAACACAAGCAACTAGCAACTAAAGGTAAGGTTGATCCTTCTACATGCTCACGACTTGGCTGCACTTCACTAGATCGAAGTCAGAAGACCTCCTGGTAGCTCAGAACACCTACAGATCCGTACGTTTGGCGTTTGCAACATGTAGGGACTGGCCCCAGAAAGAAAAATCAATGTCCTGTCTGTACAACTGGTCCAAAGACCAAGCAAACCGTCGTAGGTACTCGATTCTATCAGATCTCACATACAGCAAAGGTTCAGCCTCTAGATATATCTGGAACTCGAAGTATCAGTCAATCTCAGTGGATGCAATAGTCACTACGCGCTGTCTTTTACAATAGCTATGAAAGAGACATTGCTCAGCTGAAGGACACCAGCAATGCTCATGCCTCTGATGGACACATTATTGGGAAGCATCCCCTCATGCAGGGTAGATGTTACCGAGGGGGAGAGAGCCCCACACATTTCTGAGGGGGAGAGAGTCTGCACAGATGAAGTCAGCATTGCCAGACCTGTACAGGATAGATGGCCACCCTCATGCTTCAAGCAGGTCGGGTGCCCGTGAACTCATGGCTCCGCAGCAGGTACTTGCTCACATCGTTTTAGGCCTCTAGGCCCCTTATTCTCGACCTTCATGACGGCTGTTGCTCCCTGTTTTAAACACCAGGGAACGCAGTGATCGCGTTTTCCTTTGCATTGAAGTTGTACTTGGACTCGGTCTTCTTGGCGGTGTATGCCCTTGTGAAGCCGATGACGATGGCGATTGCCACCACGCCCACCGACACAGCAATGCCGACAATGGCCCCTGCATACAACCATGCAAGAGTTGCACGTGGTTTGCAGAAACAGCGTGCTGGTTAGAAGTGAGCGTATGATGCGAATGCAATCATCACCGAAACAATCGACTATTCATACAATTGGACAGGAACACGACCATGCAGTTCACAACAATCGCCATCATGCCTATTTTTCGGGCTCAAACCACGGATGAAGACGGCAGATAGGGTAGCCCTGGACCATGATGCCCGGTGATGAGAGCTAGCCATGGTTAGGCGAAATAATCCATGCCAGAGAAGGATGCAACGACAGGCCATGACAAATATAGATGACAGCCGCTTCAGGCATGGGAGTGGATAGCCGCAAAGTGGATCAACAAACGTACCGGTCTTCATGCGCGTATTTTTCTCCACAATGAGAACAGGTTCGATTGTCATCGCCTCGTAGTTGGCATACGCCTGCTCCCCGATGAACGCGCGTGTGCTCTCGTCCACTGGGTCCAACGAGTGCGTCCCGCTCTTGAAGATGTAGTTGTTAGGGTTGACAGCGCTGTCGAAAATAGAGGCGTGGAACGCCGGGTCCTGGGAAAGCAGCTTCAGAGTGTTCTGTAACTGGGTGGTGTAGTTGTAGTTTTGGCGGACAAGCACCGCGTGGGAAGGCACGCTCGCGATGTTGCAGGTCGCGTACTCTGCCACACGCTTGCAGCCGCCCTGACCGGGGCAGAGCAGCCTGTCGCGTGTCGAGGGGAAAATGTGTGCAATAGCAGACAAGGAAGAAACAGGGGGGGCGTTTCCTTAGATCGCGTCAACCACTCCTGTTGTGGCCATGATGTGGAGGGAGTTGTGTCCTTGAACGTGCATGCAAGAAGCTCTCGCCTCACTTCCGTTAGCCATGCTCGGTCCCACATGGTAGGCGAGATTACCATCCGAGGTCCAGGCACCAATGGATCAT
>RPFO01000166.1:0-180284 GCA_009746045.1 Mesostigma viride | reverse complement strand
CCGTGTCGTCTCTGTGGTTGGTTGCTTGGATGTCTGGACACCAGGGTCGCCACCCCGGTCTCTTTGTCCTTGCGCTGGTGCTCTGGCTCCAACGCGGTGTTCTTATGTTGCTTGTGCCTCCATGTTTGTATCCCATTGCTTCTCTTGGTGCTATATGCTCGTGTTGAAGCTGTTGCATCTCCTTGATGGGCGCCGTGCGAGTGGTATTGCCATTTGTGTACAAAGGGGGGGTTGGTGACTTAGGGAGCTGGTCAGCATCCAGCGTGCGCCATATCTAGTGACGGTGGATAGCCCCCATTGCTGTGCATACTACACATACTGAGCTAGGGCATGTCGGCAGTCACTCAGTGACTGGTGATCATTCACTCAGTCAGGGAGTGGTGATAGAATTCCCGTGACATGCCTTGGATGGCATGCCACTATCTTTCTTACATATTTGTTGTTCTCTTTCGATATCGTATGTGGGGACCATGACGTGGTTTGTGCATCCTGCAGGCTCCACGCCCTTGTTCAGCGGCGACTTTCTCATGGAGCGTCTGGCCTGCGTACGGGCATGAAGCTGGGCCGGCTCAAGGAGTGGCTCTTCCGCCTGCAGGTGGAGAAGGACCTGGCGTGCCGTGAGGAGGTGTGCGGGTTGCTCGATGGGCTGGACTGGCAGATGTCGGACCCCAAGGCATGGCCATCCCTCACCTGGTGAAGGGTGAGGAGTGGGCGGAGTGAAGGATGATGATGGTCTGGGCACCTGCCATTGGGGCCTGCGTGAGCAAGAATGATCAGGAGGGTGTTGTGGATGTCACCAGGATGAATTTGATACAGGGCATCTTATGGGGTCCCACTCCTCGAAATGTACATAGGTTTTAAAGATTTTGTGGTTCAGGTGTTGGTGAAAAAAAAAAAAAAGCTGCTTGTTACCAGGGCGTAGTTGTAGGTTGCTTACAAAGGAGGCCGGGAAGGCCCAGGTTTGCGGGCTGTAGTGTATCAAGGAGACAACCAGCTGTAGTGTATGGTTGCATGCTCTAATGTCCGAGCATGTACATCAAAGTTTGGGCGCACTTTCATGGCATTGCCCGGTCTGTCCTGGGAGTTGCCATTGACAGATGTTTTAGTGACACACCAAACAAAATCGCTTTGGGTCAGCCCTGATGTCAAAGCTTACTTGGCTGTTTTTTGGTTCGGTAGGAGGGACACATGTACAAACACACAAAACTGTCTTTTAGGTTGTATTCTAGACGCCTCAAATTATGCTGTATGTAAGCTCTTCTAAGCATGAAATTTAAAGTAACAGTGTGCATGCAACCTACATCTAGGGTCAAGCAAGAAGTTTCTAGATACAAGTCAGGGTAAAATTGGCTTCTGGATCTCAATTCTCAAATTCTCAGAGGACGGGGGTCAACTACTGTACTTTTTTACTGACTAGGTTGTCCCCAGTTTACAAATTATCAAAATTAACAAAATTACCAAAATTAACAAAATAACACAAATGACAAGAAAGCAACATAGTGCAATTTAATTATGGAAAACATATATACCATATGAAGCAAATTCACTCATAAAATGCTATGTCAGAGTCGGAGTCCGATGACAACAACATATCTGGGGCATCCTTATTCCGTTCGTCACGCAGGACTTTGTCAAGGAGTTGCTCATCTGTCAATTCATCATCATCACGAAGGGGCTTACGCACCTCTTCGATGATGGCATCTATGTCAAAATACCCAGAGGCCGGTGGCTCTTCAGTTGTGCGTGCAGCGCGTTCTTGGCGTTGAGCCGCGCGTGCATCTGGAAACACTGCATCTACATCATCTGATTCAAAGTACCGCTCACGCGGATTAAACAGGGCTCTTTCAAGGCCGCGTGCTATAGCAGACAAAGAATGTTCACCAAGCCTAGGTTCAACCATGATCTCGAATGCAGCTTGTACACGTGGGTAATCAAGGCCCCTACCTGCAAGAAATCTAGCATCTAGCGAGTATCGCCCCGTCTTGAACATGTGGGCGAGGGTTTTAATCAAGTTTGGACGCAAGCTAATACTATTGTGGTGCTTAAACCAGTATACCGCCGCACGCTCAAGTAAGTTGTAGGCGGTCAAGGAGCACCGTCCCTTGAGAGTGGGGGATCCGTGTAATCGGATTTCTCTGAAAATAGTTTATTAAACAGCATGCGGGAAAGAAAGGGCCGCCACAACCTTGTGGCTGTACATGCAGAAAGGCTTGTTAGACGAATGGGGACGGCTTGTTGTTTACCGGGGAATCCTACTGGCAACTAGCTTTGCCTTTTGTAAGTCAGGCGCCGTTTGTTTGAACGGCCGGCCATGTGTTGAATGCTGACGGAAGTTGCGTCAAAAAGCTGTAATAAAATCTGATGTAACCAGCACTCACCAATTGATTGGTGTGCTGCTTGGTTGGGTAGTGTGTTCAGGGTTGCATTCGAAGAGTACACATGGCCTGATGTCCAGCTCAGACGTGTGACAGATGAGCTGGCTGGCTGAATTATTAAATTGTCAGCGTTAGGATATTTCTGGTTTTGCCGTTTTCCATTTTGACGGTAGGCTTGATAAGCATGGTCGGCGGGTTGTGACCCGTAATTGTTTCTTTGAATGTGCTCACTGAAGCAGTATGCGCGGCCTCGCTGCTATGGCGGCGGGGCTAAAGAAAATTAGGCAAAGACCCCGTCCTTGCCTGCTATGAAGTCGCGGGTTTTGCGACTTCACGGCAGGTAGGGGCGGTTTGAACGGAACGGAAATTTCGCGTTACCAATGTGCCAAGTGGTTCTGGTTGGCACCTTGCTGGGCAGCGTCTCGGTGGTCATAGAAAGTGGGCTGGGCGCCCCGCCCCGGCTGCTGGTAATTCCAGCAGCGGAGCCAATCATGTCGACTAAGAAGTCCGCAGCTGATGCGGAAACTGTGCGAAGGTACGTCAATAGATTAATTTGGATTCCATGAGACTGCGCTGACCAGTAGTCAGTCAGCGGCCCACCGCCTAGGGCGCTGCATGGCGCTGCCTTCGGCTTGGTGCGCGGCCCTTTTTTGTTATGGGCCAGCGAGGGATATAAGGGTGACGCGCGGCCGGCTAATTTCTTGCGTTCCGGAAGAAAATATATTTGCAAAATTCCCACAAAAGGAACCGAGTATCGGAAAGGCGTCTCGGCTGACAGTGGCAGTGTCTGGCCTTGTCGTCTCTCCCTGCTCAGCACCCGGCAGGTAGCGGTTCAAACCCTGGTGGCGTCGGAATGCGAATTTTCTGGGTTTTTATCCGGAATAATATTTTGCTGAGGCGGCTCCGCGGATTCGCTAACCTTTTATTGTCGGGCCCCTTAGGGGGTTATTATAGCCTTGTGCGGGCTGAGTCGCCATGAAGGAGATGTTGCGACACGCCCCACTTTGTGGTCTTTTATGGAAGCGGCTACCCTCGAGGCTGCTCGGAAGAGGGGGGGGGTCTTCTCCTTTTCTTTGTTCACTGTTATTGGGGCAACAGTGATCCTATCAAGTTTTGTTTCCTGAGCGGCGACAGTGCGGGGGAGGAGGGTAATGGCGCCAGGGACTGGGGTGGATCGGGGGGCTCTTGCTCCTGCATGCGAGGGAGACGAGATGACTACTTAAACCTGCCTTTGGCAGGGGCTCTACTCATTGTTTTCAATCAAATGCTGGTTTTCTTGGGAGCTCAAGTGTCATAATCGGATTTCTCTGAAAATAGTTTATTAAACAGCATGCGGGAAAGAAAGGGCCGCCACAACCTTGTGGCTGTACATGCAGAAAGGCTTGTTAGACGAATGGGGACGGCTTGTTGTTTACCGGGGAATCCTACTGGCAACTAGCTTTGCCTTTTGTAAGTCAGGCGCCGTTTGTTTGAACGGCCGGCCATGTGTTGAATGCTGACGGAAGTTGCGTCAAAAAGCTGTAATAAAATCTGATGTAACCAGCACTCACCAATTGATTGGTGTGCTGCTTGGTTGGGTAGTGTGTTCAGGGTTGCATTCGAAGAGTACACATGGCCTGATGTCCAGCTCAGACGTGTGACAGATGAGCTGGCTGGCTGAATTATTAAATTGTCAGCGTTAGGATATTTCTGGTTTTGCCGTTTTCCATTTTGACGGTAGGCTTGATAAGCATGGTCGGCGGGTTGTGACCCGTAATTGTTTCTTCCCACCCATCCCACCCTTGGGGGGCTCTTGCTCCTGCATGCGAGGGAGACGAGATGACTACTTAAACCTGCCTTTGGCAGGGGCTCTACTCATTGTTTTCAATCAAATGCTGGTTTTCTTGGGAGCTCAAGTGTCATAATAAATATTCTATACGCCCCTCTTCTTTCTCATCCTCATCAATGCCATGGCAATACAAAATCTGGAACCCCTCCTGCTCTTCCGATTTAAGCAAATAGCCTATCATCCCTGAATAATTCAATTTGTGGCTGGACTTCACTTGGCGTGCCACAAGGCTTGGCTTGGTTTTGTCATGTTTCCCCTTTTCATCTATTGGTTCACCCCACCCAAGTTCTTTCTTGAGCTTGAGTTTCACAGCATGGGCCGATGTAGCCTCAACGTCAATGAGCATGTGGACGTGCTTGTGCATTTCGAGAATTCCTTCCTCCACAATTGACATGCCCTTGCCGCCATTGGCTAGGTGGAAGGCCTCTATCTTGCCAAGCTCATCATCGTCAAGATCGCGAGCCCCCCCTGAAATGGAGATGTGGAGTGTCATATTTTTTAGCGCCGTAGGCCCACGTGCGCGCTTGGGTTGACGTAATGGGATGTAATCGTCAGTTTCGTGTGCTTGATCTTGGTGCTGTTTTTCGACGTTGACTTGCTCATCCGTTGCGATAGCCTCACGCTCTTGTAGTTGTTGTCTCGCTTGGCTGTGACGAGCAGGGTACATGAAAAAAAAAAAATGCAGATTTTTTGCAAGGATCGTGGTCAAGATTGGTTTAAAGACATAATTAATTTTCAAAGAAAAACTCACGTGGACAAGTTTGGCAAGAATACAAGTTGGAAATAAAAACCCTAGAAAGGATTCAGCGGCTTACCGTCCACGCTTTATCTTGCATGTTACGTGACGGGTGAGACCAGCTTGGCTCCTGGCTACGAAAGGCGGCTCGCAACAGTTGCACATGAAATTCTGATTTTTAATGGCCCCTTCGCCATCGCTGTCCTCGTCATCACCGGAAACACCAGCTTCATCATCTATGAATTTACATCTTTTTGCCCAACGTGGAGGGGGATCCTCTTCGTCAACCTCATCCCCTTCCTCCTCCAGTCTGCCACTTGTTCATCCGCTTCTTGCTCTGCTTCTGGTTCGTCTTCCTTGTCGACATTGTTTTCATCGTCATCCTCGGAGGCATCGTCTAAAATAGCATGCCGCCCGCGCCGCCGGTGCCTCGTTTCACAGTTTAACTCAGGCACAACGTCGTCCTCAAGAATCTGGAGGTTCGCATGTGCTGGATCCATCGAGTCCCGTTCTTTGGGATGAACTAGGTGGTCCGGCGTCGTTGGCGGGTGCTGGGCCGGCGTGGTCGTCATGGATGGGGTCGTCATCTGGCGACGGCTCAAAAGCAGGCGTTTCCTCATTGCGTTCGTCAAAATCGAGGGTTCGTTTAGTCCCCTTGCCGGGCCAGGGCGACTTGCCGGCGTTTTGGTCTTGGCCATGTTGTTTTGTGGACGTTTGTGTTGATGATGATGGGGTTACAGATGACCCCCCAGCAAGCTTGCCGGCAGCAGACAAAACGGAGTTCAATAATTCATCCTCGTCCGCCTGGGACCCCGTCAGATCCACGCTATCCACCGCTGCCCCTTTATTGATTGCGTTAGAGAGAAGGGGCCCTATTGTCTCAAGTGTCGACAGCACCTCATTTGTTGCATGTTTGACCACCCCCTCCCACAGTTGTTCCTTTTTGCATAAGGCGGCTTTCAGCCGCTCTAGCGTCTTGAGTTGGGGCTCTACGGTTGTCTCGTACGCCTTTTTCACTTTCTCCTCGCAGAGCTTTTCCTCCCTTGTCTTGAGTTCATGATACCTTGCCTTAGCCGCATTTACATTCTTTGTTTGTACTTGTACTCCTTCGTTGGCACGGTCCAGATTAAGCTTTTTGTCCCTGATGGCGTTAGTTAAGTCGACTCGCTGCTTGTTTACTTTTCCAACGAGGTCCTTGAAGAGGTCTTGTTGCACCAGATTTTTCATCGCCGCCATGGTGTCGGCCTTTCGTTTTCTTTTTGTCCCTTCGTTCACACACCTATATTCGCGTGTATCCTGTCAATCACACGAATCGTGACGCGTGGCCGCTCCTTCTGCCTTTGGTCTTCGTGCCCCGTTAGTATCCAGCCAATCACACACGACGTAAGGTTTGTAACCGCAATCAGTTTCCAACGTGTCGGCCATTTCCATTAAATAATATCCCTGTAACCGCTATTCTGTGATTGCAAGGTGTCTAAACTTCCACCTGGACCTTACTGGGCCTGACGCCCGGAAGTGCCGAACTAATCGCCATCTACAATTTCCTAGAACTACGGTCCAATAGATATTCGGTTTGAAACTGACAACTGCGACTCCCCCCGGTGTAACACCGTTCCCCCCATTAACGATTCGCTGATACTCATTTCCCCTCTCACCTCTTTGGTCCATTTCCCCGATAACACCGTTCCCCCCCCCCATAAGTGCGTTCCCCCCCCCGTTGTAACACCGTCCCCCCCCCCCCATAACTGCGTCCCCCCCCCCGGCCGTTGTAACACCGTCCCCCGGGCCCACGTACTGTACTTTCAACCGCAGCTCTGCCTTTTAACCGTCGAATGCGCAATCGATCTAGAAAGTATCCGCGATTTCAGTACATGCCGTCACCCTTGACAGCTGTCGTACAATAGTACAAATTAACGCCAATAGAAATTCGCCTCCGACCATATATCTCGATAGAGGTATGCGTCTTATTTAATTTCAAGGTACCTCTTAATTAATCTCGGCCCCCGCCTTCCGCTAATTTGCTAATTTGCTAAATTTGCTAAAAAAGAGCCAATTTTACCCCGACTAAGAGGTACCTTCAAATTGAACAACAGGCATGCCTCCATTGGAGGCATGGATGCTCACGGACACACTGGCCGCCAAGCCAGACGGCACGGTTTACAGGATGCTTCGACAGGTCCTGAATGTAGGGTTTTCCGCGCATAGGTCATTAGAGTCTTTGTATCAGGGTATGCCTCGCATTTCGGACGAGATTAGGCAGCGTAGGATAGCGTTTGTAGGACATCTTGCTCGCACCAGTCAGGTAGATACTGCCCTTGGTCTGGCCGCCACCCAGCGGCTTGGCCAACCAGGGCGGCACAGATCCTGACCTGGGCTGGCCCCAAGGACATTCCTAGAAAGCTGGGTAATTAAACCTGCCATGAACTACATACAGATGTTGCTGGCCGACCTAGTGGTCCCAGCTCAGTTTGAACAGTGCATTCACTCCCTGTCTCTTGCTTGGACTGCTATCAAGGAGACAACCAGCGCAGGCCAGAAATCGGGAGAATCCGGACCATGGTAGCTCGAGCCTGCCGTTATCTTGTCCGCGTGTTCGAGTCGTTCAGGATGATGAAGATGAATGGTGATGGAAATGTGTATCCTTGTGCATTGAAATTATGGCTGGCTTACGTGTAGAGCGACTAGATGACCTAGACGGTGGGGCCGGAAACAGCATGCTTGATCAGGGCGTGTGTTTTGAGCCTAACTGGCCGGGAGTGTCTAGTGGTGAGCACCATTGCTGCGATCGCTCTCCCACCATTTACGAGGAAATACCCGCAAATGGAAAACCACTGAAAAGGTAGAGCTAGTCAGTCATCACGTTAGCCATGCCATGATTCCAAATTAACGTCCAAGAACTGCACGCGGTGCAAAGGCAAAAAGCCGGAGGACAGCACTTTCAAATGTGCGGCGGGAACCAAAAGCCCGCGGATGCCAGAAAACATCGTGTTGCTGCAGCGACGCGACGATGTGGACAACGAATCCAGTGCCAAGCTCGGAACGGCCGCGCAGAACAAGAAGACGTGGAAGAAGATTGTCCAGGCTCCCACGCCAGCCCCTGTGGGCAAGCTAGCCCCCTCCCCCCAAGCGGAAGGGGCGCTTTTGAGTAGTTAGGATTTTCTAGACTAGATAGCTTAGAGTTAGCTTAGTTCGATTCCGCGGCTTTGCCCATGGCCACCTCCCTCCATTCAGCAAGGAATATATGTGGTTTTCGCAAATGGTTTTCACCTTTGCGGAGTGTCTGATCAGAATATGTGGTGCTCACCACTAGACACTCCCGGCCAGTTAGGCTCGAAACACACGCCCTGATCAAGCATGCTGTTTCCGGCCCCACCGTCTAGGTCATCTAGTCGCTCTACACGTAAGCCAGCCATAATTTCAATGCACAAGGATACACATTTCCATCACCATTCATCTTCATCATCCTGAACGACTCGAACATGCGCGGACAAGATAACGGCAGGCTCGAGCTACCATGGTCCGGATTCTCCCGATTTCTGGCCTGCGCTGGTTGTCTCCTTGATATGTGCTCTATCAGAGTATGTGCTACGTGATCTCCGGAGTCATGTTATAATTTAATTTAATTTAATTTAATTTAATTTAATTTAATTTAATTTAATTTAATTTAATTTAATTTAATTTAATTTAATTTAATTTAATTTAATTTAATTTAATTTAATTTAATTTAATTTAATTTAATTTAATTTAATTTAATTTAATTTAATTTAATTTAATTTAATTTAATTTAATTTAATTTAATTTAATTTAATTTAATTTAATTTAATGCCTTCATCTCTATGACTGTCTGGGCCTGGAGGCGAGGGCGGTGGGGTTGGAGATTAGTGTCAAAACTGAAGCGATGGTGATTGGGGCCTCCAGTACACCACCGCTGCCGCGCCTGCTCGACGGGACGGAGGTCCCGTTCCGCGATCGCTTCAAACTGTTGGGGAGTTGGCTCCCTGACACTGCAGACGATGTGGACACCCGCATCGGCCTGGCCTGGGCCAGGCTCCGTTCGCTCAACACCTACTGGCGCTCGAAGGGCCTGGGAGAGCACCGCAAGCGCATGCTCTTCAAGGTCCTCGTCCTCACGGTGCTCACGTATGGCGCCGAGGCGTGGACACTCACACCCACACTGGCAGCTAAGCTCGACGGCACGGTTTACAGGATGCTCCGACAGGTCCGTAACGTAGGGTTTCCCAAGCGCCCGTCATTAGAGCCTTTGTATCATGGTATGCCTCGTATTTCGGACGAGATTAGGCAGCGTACGCAACAAGAATACTGAACTTCACCAGACCGCAGCACAACGTTGTACAAATGAGCACGTAGGCATAAATTGGTTGTCATTAAAAATGATCGGGCATGTATAAATAAAGGGTATTCTACTCTGCCTGTGTTATCTACTGAAGTTGTTGTCCTCAAGTTCTTATTTGGTACTCAATGCATGCTTTGCAAGGACACAGTTGACCAGCCCTAGCTTGGGGTTCAGCCAGCTCCATCCCCGATGGTATCTCACTAATCATTACTAATGTCAACAAATTTACACAGGCCCCGTGGTGGGCCGGCCTGAAGAGCAGGGGGAAATGTACAAGGTCCACGGGAGCAAGCTGAGATACGCCATGGCTGAGATATGGCATGGCCAGCACACCTGCCAGGCATGGCATGGAAACTAGCAAGACCAGCCCCGCTCAGAATAGATCAGGCACATAAAGCAAAACATTGTGAAGCTAGTTAGCTCAACGCTGTGATGCTGGTAAACCCAGCATCCTAGAGCTAGCGAGCTCAGCGATGCAAGCTATCTAGCTCAGTGTTGTTGAGCTAGCTGGCTCAACTTGTTAACCTAGTTAGGTCGAAATTGCCAAGCTGTTAGCTTGGCATCGTGAGAATACCTGGTTTGCCACTCTATGCGGTTGGTGGGGGCAACGCGTTGCTGACTCCTGTCGAGCCGAATCCCCCCTCGCCCCTTTCCGTGTCATCCAGGTCTGCCACCTCGAGCACATCAGGGGTCATGATCTTCTCAAGGATCAGCTGAGCCACACGGTCACCCTTGCGAACGACAAAGTCGGTCTCCGAGTGGTTGAACATGACGACGCCGATGTTGCCACGGTAGTCGTAGTCCACGACGCCAGCGCCCAGGTCGATGTGGTTCTTCCACGCCAGACCGGATCGGGGAGCTGCGGGCCGTCAGCGCGGACGTAACACATGGTACGCGGTGTCTCAGAAGTGGCGATCAATGGAAACATGGTGCACCCGCGGGAAGTGGGTCTTGAGATAAGGAAGATGTGGTAATGGAATTAAGAATAGGTGCAGAGAAAACATTCCTACAAGGTGCTGTCCTTACCTATCCTGGCGTAAGTTCCTTCGGGGATCGAGATGGCGAGGTCGGTTTTCGCGATGCCTTTTCCGCGCGCCGGGATGACGCAATCATGAGCGCTGTTGAATGAACACAAAGAGAAAGTTGAGTGTGGCAAGAATTGAGCGTTCACGATCTCTGCCATTGTGGTACCAGATGACATGATAACACCACTGCTGCAACTTAAGGTAGCTAGACATGGCAGAACAAAATCGTGAGCTGATACCTGGAAAGATCGTATCCAGCCGCATGCTTCGATCCCCTGCTAGGAATAACAGCATTCTCGCTAAGACGCTTCACCCGAAGAAGAGGCTCAGACTTAATGACCTTGAGGACGTTATCTTCCTCAGTGCTCGTCGCCGCTCGCTTCCCTACCGCCAGCGGATCAACATTCTCGTTGTTGGACAGAGCCATCAGGACACATTCTTCTGCGCTCTCGGGCTTCATGTTTATACGTGTAGCTACAGGGTAACGGAGGGAGGCTTTGAGGTGGAGAGGAAACGAGCACACTGACTTCGAGGAAAGCCCTATCAAGCTCGGCGTGGCAATGGACATGGAGAATTCCGGGATTCCCGGGATAGGTTCTGAAATGCGCGGGAATCAATTTAAAAACGTAGGAGTCTGAGCTCGCCGCGCCCTATGCTCGAACTTCGAAGCCTCGAACTAGCAGCAGTCACCGCGTCACCAGCAGTCCAGCACCGGTCAAGTACCCTGCGCTCGTCATTTGCGGATGACTGCACAAACCGGCCTAGATGTAACGTCAGTACGATGCAACGTTAGGCTTGCAACTTTGTGCCACGTTGGTTACCTCCCAGCAAAGGCCGATGTTGCGTGCTACGGAAGCCGCTCAGCGCCACACGCCAGACAAGCAGGCTGTACGGGCACGCACGGGCATGATCTCACGAAAACGCTGCACCGTGCTGTTCTTGACTTCTTGTGATCTTGTCCCGCAATACATGTATGTGAAATAGGTGCGCACGTGGCAGCACAGTTGCCTCTCCGGATCACAGTTGCCTTCCGGATGCGTGGTAGATAATTTCCATTCCTGTCCGCCATATCCGGCTTCAAATTGCTGCAACTTGCTGGAAAACAATGATATAGTATGGATATCCTGGATATTAATTCATAATGTCAATTATTTTTGCCGGATATGGCTGCCTGCGTGCATATGATGGGAACTATGCTTCCCGGCGTGGATAACTTCTGATGGCATCAAGTCATTTGGCTTCTACAATGCCCCTCGTCAGCAATGCGATCCTAAACAGATGCTCGTTTGTTGCCACGTCAGGGCAATTTCCCGGTAGAAATGCCCATTTCAGTCGTAAGTTCTTGCGTGGCGGCTCCCTTAATCGTGGGTGGAGTGGGAAGCCCCATGTCCACTTGGACTTGTTGCAGGACAGGCTATCTGCCCGGATTTCTGCCTTCGTAACTCTATGTGCACTTGCGAGTGATTCGCCTTCTGAGAAACAATCAGGCCCTCCCGCGCTAGAAACTTTGCAGCAAGATGGGAATGAACCTCATAAAACTACGAAGAGAAGTAGCGGCCCCCAAAGCGCCAGTAACGAGCAGAAAAGAGGCGACCCGTATGGAAAGAAGGTGCTCGGAAAAGAAGTCACTGACTGGCTCGCGGTCTCTATGTCTGAATACGCGGCATATATCGTGAAGGAGGTGCAAGCGGGGAGATTGAAATCGGGAAAAAGTATCGAACTCCTGAAGCAGGTCGAACCGTACTTATCCAAGCATCCGGCCCCACCCGGGTGTGATGACAAGGCCGCGCTCGCCCGGGGCCACGTGCCGACTTTGTGGGAGGCGTTGCAGAGGGAGGCCAAAGCGTTGCTGCAGAACATAAAGGAGAAGCAGGTCTTGCTCGTGCCGGATGCCAAACAAGGGGAGACTACCTGGAAGAACTCCCTGGTCTGGAGAGTGATCAAAGAGATTCCGACAACCGGTACGTGGGCGCTCCTAGCGACAGCATGTCTGTTCATCGCCTGAAACCATCAGGGCTTGTAACGTGGTGTTTCAGCTCTACGAGCCATGGCCCCAGGACATGCCCCAGCCCAGCTTTACAGTTGTTAGCACGGTGGAAAAGGGGGGCCCTTTCTGGTGTCGTTTTTGTCATCAGGAGCCATCAGCTTTTGGGAAGGATTGGCCTGTTTACTTTTGACCCGCCCCACTCCCTCGCATGTACCATCATAGCATGCACCCACCCACAGAAAAGAATGGGGGGGGGGAGATGGGGGGTGATGCAAAGAAAATAAAAGAAGAGCGGGGTAGTGTGTGTGTGGGGGGGGGTGCACAATGCCCCGCTGCACGCTACGTGGGAGGCTAGCGGACCACCATCATTTATTTATAGCATACAGTATCCCTTGTAACCATAAATGCTGATCTTTGTTCCAAAAATGATTGCGCCATGGGTTAAGGTCACGCCCCGGGAGCCCCCTGGTTTGTCTGTAGTATGGAGGCTGATGGCACGTAGATAGATAGGTGGCAGACAGAAATGAAGGACACCACCCCCCAGTCGACGGGGGCTCCGCGTGTGACCAAGTTTGGCATGCATAGCGATTCGGGCCGTGGAGCCTCCAACCCTGTAACTAGGAACTAGATAGCTACACCATCCATCCCATCCCGTCCTCATTTCCCTGAGGACTTGTGCTCACGTGACGCAGTTCCGTGTAAATTAATTAATCCATGGTTGAAGGTTTTGACATGCCTCCTCAGTTGCCTTTCTGGGTAACTTGCCACACCCGTTGCAGTAAGTTGATATAATATATTTGATACATAATGTTGATATAATGTTGATATAATGTTGCTATGATGTTGATCTAATGTTGATATAATGCCACATGACATCCCCGCCCTATCATATTTCTGTGCCTGTAATTGTGCCCGTGTTAAATGCTTGTTATTGCGCCATCTTAGCTTTGCTCCTGCGGGACTAATGTATCAGTGCTGTATTATAACTATCACTTATCTGTTACCTTACCACTGGCATATCTATTGCTGTATTATAACTTATCACTTATCTGTTACCTTACCACTGGCATATCTATTGCTGTATTATAACTTATCACTTATCTGTTACCTTACCACTGGCATATCTATTGCTGTATTATAACTTATCACTTATCTGTTACCTTACCACTGGCATATCTATTGCTGTATTATAACTTATCACTTATCTGTTACCTTACCACTGGCATATCTATTGCTGTATTATAACTTATCACTTATCTGTTACCTTACCACTGGCATATCTATTGCTGTATTATAACTTATCACTTATCTGTTACCTTACCACTGGCATATCTATTGCTGTATTATAACTTATCACTTATCTGTTACCTTACCACTGGCATATCTATTGCTGTATTATAACTTATCACTTATCTGTTACCGTACCACTGGCATATCTATTGCTGTATTATAACTTATCACTTATCTGTTACCTTACCACTGGCATATCTATTGCTGTATTATAACTTATCACTTATCTGTTACCTTACCACTGGCATATCTATTGCTGTATTATAACTTATCACTTATCTGTTACCTTACCACTGGCATATCTATTGCTGTATTATAACTTATCACTTATCTGTTACCTTACCACTGGCATATCTATTGCTGTATTATAACTTATCACTTATCTGTTACCTTACCACTGGCATATCTATTGCTGTATTATAACTTATCACTTATCTGTTACCGTACCACTGGCATATCTATTGCTGTATTATAACTTATCACTTATCTGTTACCTTACCACTGGCATATCTATTGCTGTATTATAACTTATCACTTATCTGTTACCTTACCACTGGCATATCTATTGCTGTATTATAACTTATCACTTATCTGTTACCTTACCACTGGCATATCTATTGCTGTATTATAACTTATCACTTATCTGTTACCTTACCACTGGCATATCTATTGCTGTATTATAACTTATCACTTATCTGTTACCGTACCACTGGCATATCTATTGCTGTATTATAACTTATCACTTATCTGTTACCTTACCACTGGCATATCTATTGCTGTATTATAACTTATCACTTATCTGTTACCTTACCACTGGCATATCTATTGCTGTATTATAACTTATCACTTATCTGTTACCGTACCACTGGCATATCTATTGCTGTATTATAACTTATCACTTATCTGTTACCTTACCACTGGCATATCTATTGCTGTATTATAACTTATCACTTATCTGTTACCGTACCACTGGCATATCTATTGCTGTATTATAACTTATCACTTATCTGTTACCTTACCACTGGCATATCTATTGCTGTATTATAACTTATCACTTATCTGTTACCTTACCACTGGCATATCTATTGCTGTATTATAACTTATCACTTATCTGTTACCTTACCACTGGCATATCTATTGCTGTATTATAACTTATCACTTATCTGTTACCTTACCACTGGCATATCTATTGCTGTATTATAACTTATCACTTATCTGTTACCTTACCACTGGCATATCTATTGCTGTATTATAACTTATCACTTATCTGTTACCGTACCACTGGCATATCTATTCTGTCACCTTGGTGACCACATCCTGTGTGTGTTGTATAACCAGATGTGCTGTACACCCATCAAGGAATAGGTTGACTGCTATTCTCCAGTACATTATGGTTACATGATTGCTGATTGCTTCGTATATATGTTCCATCACTCGTAGAGAAAGTCCATATTAATTAGGGCTAGGAACTCTGTCCTTTTGGTCCTGTTCTTTTGAAGGTTGCTAATGTACTCAGCACCTGTCAGTGCCGACAGGGCCTTACCCTTTGCTTCATGAGTCTGCATCCTCCTATGCACTTCCCTCTATAGTACAAACACATCTGAAGCTGACATAATTATCATGTTAGGATGCATGTGGCCAGCCTGTCCCCTGACGCAGCATGACATCATCTGGACACCACCACCGTGCTCACCGCCGCCATCGCCACCATAACCACCACATATGCCACCACATCCACGCACACCATGTCTGCAGAGTCATTCGCGGTGGCCGCCAAGGCCAGCCAAGTGGGCAAGCTGGAGTCGTCGGCCGAGGTGCAGAAACGGGTGGATGAGTTTGTGGCTGCCGCAAAGTGCCTGCTGCAGGTGGGTGTGATATGGAAGAGGTCTTGGGGGGGGGGGGGGGGGGGGGCTGTATGTGGAGAGGGTCTTATGAGGTGTGTGCGCTGGCTGTCGCCTGATGGCCCTTATCCATCACCCAGTGACGCAACTGATTTGTCCGGTTTGGTTTGGTCCCCTTCGATCATCACGGTGCAGTGACCTAGAATTTATTACTGTATCAGAGTCCTCCAGTGGCTCTTAGGAGATGTTGCGGCTGGGGGGCAGTAGCACCATTCACTCTAATAGTAGCATTCATTCCATGGTTATTCTGACGCATGCATCATTCCATGGTTATTCTGGTGTATGCATCATTCCATGGTTATTCTGGCGCATGCATCATTCCATGTTTATTCTGGCGCATGCATCATTAAGTGAGGGAGGCAGCTCTCCCAAGGTGTGTTGTAACAGCCAGCATCGTGGACCTAGTACCATTAGTACGTGTAGGTAGGTACTCCTATATCCCTAGTCACACCTACCAGTTGTCGCATGGATACTCACGTAGCCACCAGCATGCTCCTGGACAAGCACGACATTTGCCATCAAGGCCTGCAAGGCCACGCATCCACCTTCAAAAGACTACGCAAGGCATGCACTGAAAAGGCATGCACTGCGCCCGCATCCGCAGGTTCTTTCGAGACCAAGTGATCTATCAAAAAAAGAAAGAAAAAGGTTTAAGCTTGCTCCGTTAGGATCACTAGTGCGGGAGAGTGACCTAAAGCCCTAAGGGTCACCCTGTCCTGGTATAGAGGTATGGTTTGATAATCAAAGCCCCCTCCCCCCTTGCACGCTGTCCCTGTGACCCCGTCACGGTGCCTGACATCCCTCACGGGCAGGCCCCTTCTGCTTCCACGTTCTAACTCCCCCCTCTCTACCCTCTCATACCCTCAAGTTCACGTGTACCTACCCGCCCACTAACTACAATTACGAACTATGCTCACGATCCCCACCCACCCACCCACCCTGGCAGGTGGAACGCGACCGCGAGGTCAGCATCGTCGTCGAGAATTTCGAGAGCTGCGGCTGCAAGCCGCTACCGGGGGCCCTGCCCAAGGACGGGACCAGCAACCCGGGCCCCTCACGTATGGCTCTCGCTGCGGCTGCCTTCATGATCGAGGAGAAGGAGAAAGAGATGGTCGGGTTGGACAGGGACAGGAACGACGCGCTGGCAGGGATGGTGGCCGTGAGCTCGCGCCCAGGTCTCTCAGGGAACACCCTGATGACCCTCCGGCGGGCTGACCGTGGCCCGCTCCCCCCGTCCTCGTTTCAACCGGGGGACGTGGCCATTTTGAGGGTGGACCCTGAGGTCCCTGCCCCTGACGAGGCAGCACTGTTGCCGACGATCCCGTGCTCGGTGTACGAGGCGCCTGCGGGGCAGAGCCTGACCGTTGCGCTCTCGCGGGGGGATCTGGCGGAGTCTGGCGGCATGCTGGGGGTGAATGGTCTACTGCAGGGTCTGTTCGGGGTCACGCTTCGGCTGGACCGGCTGCGCTCGCTCGCCAACGAGGTCACGTATGAGGTGAGGCAGTGAGGGGCTATTTATCAGAGGTTTTATTTGTCATGTTGACCACCTGGTACCCAGTCATTCAGTCTAATTCAAAATGGTTTATGGGGGCATGGTCTCAGTGTTTATCGAGGCACAGCAGCGGCCCTATGCGCATGCAAGTGGTGTCGAGACGAGCGTGTGGATTCTAAATACAAGCATAGTCATTGGCCAGATTGCTGCCCTCTCCCCTTCTCACCCCACTTGTTGCTCCTTGCTTATGCTAAATTCTCGCATCCCCCACCCATTTCCCACCCATCCCTCACCCCATCCCCCCGGCCCTTTCCCCTCCCCGGCCCACGTTAGCGGAACATCGATGCGCTGGAGACGCTGGCGGTGAACGGCGTCACCAAGAGCAACTGCCGCAAAGTGGTCAAGGTGCTCTTTGGGGACCCGGCGGCGCTCGCGCCCCCCCCAGTGGCCACCGGGGCAGACCGAGGGAAGGGCGGCAACGCGGGGGTGGAGTCGACTGGCAAGAAGGCAGGGCGGGGCCGGTCTAAGAAACAGCAGCAACAGGAGGGGGAGGGGAGCTCTTCGGGACAAACAGGAGAGGGGAGTGTGGGGAGTCGGTTGGCGCAGGTGCGGGCGGCCAGGGAAACAATGGACAAGTTCCAGTTGCAGGCGGTGGACCATGCGGTGGACCCAAACCGGCCCGTGGTCATCATCAAGGTAATGTCATGCTCCTCTCCTCTTTTTAAGGTTGTGTTACTAAGAGTTTTTTTGCCAATATGGGTGGATCCGCACCTGCCCATGGCGTTTCTTCAGGTGAGGAATTGTGTCTTTTCCCTCGTTTTTTTATCGTCAGTACTGTTGTTTGCTCGCTTGCAACTCGTGGTGATGAGGACCCCAACTACGTCAATCTCAAGGGGGGGGGGGGGGGGGGGGAGCGGGTCGGGTTAGACCTTTTGTACTAGAGCACCCGTGGTATGGTACAGCACGAATCGCAGCACGAATCGCTTGGACTGCTTGTGAGTTGTTTGGTGCGGGACCCGACCCCTAAGATGCCTGGAATCATCGATCTACATCAGTTATCTTCTTTTGTGTGCCGAGCGCTGGCCGTCATCACTGCCTAAACCCTAATCCCCAGTCCTACGCCCCCAAGGGCTAGGCTTATTCCTCGTCGGTCTTCAGGGGATGCTCAGCCATGCAGCACTTGACTTGATCTCGAAGCATGCCCCGTGGATGCAGAGCCACGTGTCGCCACGATGCGCCCCCAGCCGGTGCCCTGTGCATGTCACGTTGAAAGGATTTGACAGTTCCTGAAGTTTTTACTTTGCTTCTCTCTTTTCTCTGTCAAAACGAATGCATATTCACAGGGCCCCCCTGGCACGGGCAAGACCACAGTGGTGTCCCAGATCGTGGCGGAACTCGTCGCGTCGGGTCAGCGCGTGCTGGCGGCCGCGCCCTCCAACGCCGCCGTGGACAACATGGTGTGTGTGATGCTGGCTTTTTTCTTCTGATCTTCTCTTTTTATTATGAAACATGGCGCGCCTCATCTCTCTTTTTCTTCCCTTTGTTAGTGTGCTTGGAAAACATGGTACACTTCTCTTCTTTTTCCTCATCCCTTCCTCTCTCTGTATATTCGGCATGGCATGGCACGTCTCTGTTCTCTCTGCTCGGCGCTCGCATCGCTCACCTGTCCACTAGACATTACATGGTGCCTGTCCTGTGTTCTTTCCTCTCTCCCTCTCCGTCCCTTGCCTTACTAGATAAGTCGGTGTGGCTCTTCCCCGTTTCCCCCGCCCCCCCCCCCCCCCCCCCCCCCCCCCCCCGCACCCTCTGGCTCTCCCACACACATTGACGTACACTACCATGGCTCACACAACGCTCCTCCAATTTACCATTCACCAATATGATATACCGGTGTGCGGTGCGGTGCGGTGGCGTGTGCAGGTGGACAAGTTACGGCATCATGGGCTAGAGATGTGGGATAGGAACCTTGGAACCTTGGAACCTTATATCCTGCATCATGCCTCCTTGTGCGGTGGCGTGTGCAGGTGGACAAGTTCTCCTCGCGCGGCCTCAAGGTCGTCCGCCTGGGCAACCCAACGCGCATGTCCGCCTCCATCTCGCAGTACACGCTCTCGCAGCAGGTGGGCGCTTGCGCTGGCTTGATGAGTGTTGACTAGCACATGATGGCGGACACGCATGCTTTCTCGCTTGGTTGCGTATTGGTGGCCACACCGTGCTTTCTCGATGAGGCTTTACTAACACATGCTTGCTACCGTGCTCATGTGCTTGAGCACGGTAGCAGTCATTTGCATTTGATAGTTCCACGTGCTGGCTGGCGGTGCGCGCTGGCGGGATGGGGCTACATCCCTGCTTGCTCATGCCCTGTGCAGCATGGCCAAGTGCGAGGGTGCCCCAATGATCGGGCGGCCGCATCAGAGTTTGTTTTCATTTGTGAAAGGGTGGCTGTTTGTGAGCGTGCTCTAGTATGGTCGCAATGGGATGCCACTTCCGACTGCAAAGCCTGTCACTTGTAGCCGCTAAGGCAGCGGATGGCGCCTTCTTACAAGCCGTGGGGCTTGGACAGCATTCTCAAGATTGCGGAAGAACTCACAGCACCGGCTGCGTTCTCGCGTTATTTCACGGAATGAACGGCATGGTTTGATACTCTCCCCGGTCTCCTCACACGAAAGGCGCGTCACACGAGCTAACCACAAGTATGTGTTATGGGGAAACATTCCACTCTGATAAGCATCTTGGGAAGGTAGTCATGCCGTCATACCGCAATGTGCCCGCAGGTATTGGTATCTTGCCAACAGCACCTTTTCTTTTGGCCGCACTGACCGATGCCCCTCGTTCCTTATCCTCCTGCCCTTTTTCCCTCTCTCCCTACCCTTCGCCCCCTTGGCCCACCTTTCTCCCCATCCCCAATCTCCCCCCTTCTTCCTCTCGCCCCTCCCCCCCCCCTGTTACCCCATATTTCTCTTTTTCTGCCCCCCCCACGCCCCCCTGATCACCCCCAGGTGGATGACCAGCTGGAGAGCATGCGCGCGACCTTCCGGCGGCAGCGCGCGGCGGTGCGCGACAGCCTGCGCGCGTATGGAGGCACGCCCGCGGACAAGCGCAAGAAGATGAAGGCGCTCGAGCGGCAGATCAACGGGCTGCTGGCCAAGGCTGAGAAGGACGCGGTGGGTTGGGGTTGGGGAGATGGGGGGAGGAGTGGGTAAGGGAAAAGGACACGGAGGGTGGCGGGTGGGGGGATGGGAGGAGGAGGAAGGGATATGGGAGGACACGGTGGTGGTGGGGGGGGGGGGATATATGGGAAGAGGAGGGAGTATAGGAGAAGGACGCGCTGGGGGGGGGGGGGGGGGGGGGGGGGGGGGGGAAAGGAGGAGGAGAAGGGGAGATAGGAGAAGGACACAGAGGGTGGCGGGTGGGGGCATAAGAGGAGGTCGTGGTGGTTAGCTGCTGTGAGGGAGTGCATGATAGGGGGCTGGCTGGGAAATGGAGGTCCCTGGTGCTAATTCAGTTCACAGTCTTTCACTCTACAGGGAGCGGACGAGGCGTATGCAAAGATTGAAGCATGCCAGGTATGTTTTGCGGATGTGCGCACCGGTCGGTGGCGAGGCAGCCTTTGGGTTTGAGCTGGGCATGCTCAGACCCTTTATACCGGACGTGGCGATCACTGTCATGGTTGTATATGTGTTTGGTGTCTGCCAGTTGCCGCGAAAAACAGCGATGCAATATATTTCACGTGCCGAGAGGTAGTTACGAGTGTTATATATAACTTGCATTGTTTCTTTTGCGTGTCCAGCTGCCGACTGCCATTCCTTCTACCCTGACTAGCCCTGGAAGCACAAGGCAAGGCATATAATAGCCTTGTGCCGTCTCTTATGGCATCTGCGGATCTCCTCCACCCTGACCAGGCCGCTAGGGAGCTGCTTGCTCTTGCTTTGCGCTTGCGCTTGCCTTTGTGCGTTGCTTGGCATGCGTTTGTGACGGACGCAGGTCACCAAGCTGATGGCGGAGGCGGAAGTCGTGCTGTGCACCAACACGGGCGCAGGGGATGCCATCATTCAGACGCAGGTGGGAGAGTACTACATCCTGTTGGCATTTAATTTAGTTAGTACGATACGTAACTCCACTACGGATAGATGTTGATGGGATGCCATCATGCGGACTCAGGTGGGTATCACATCCTGTTATCTTTTTGTATACAAGAGGTATGTCCACTCGATGTTGATGGGATGCCATCATGCGGACTCAGGTGGGTATCACGTCCTGGTATCTTTTGTATACAAGACGTATGTCCACTGGATGTTGATGGGATGCCATCATGCGGACTCAGGAGGGTATCACGTCCTGTTATCTTTTTGTATACAAGACGTATGTCCACTCGATGTTGATGGGATGCCATCCTCCAGACTCAGGTGGGTATCTTCTGAGGTTGGTGATGGGTTGGTGATGGGTTGGTTACGGGCTGCTGAACCAGGGGAAGGCGGTTGGAGAATGGGCGGGTTTACCATACATCCGCACGCGGGTGGGTGTTGTGCAAGGCTGAATAAGGGCTGGTGAAGGGTTGGTTAGGCAAGCGAGGCTATTGGAGAATGGGGGGAGTGCCGTCATTGGGACACGGGGTGGTTATCTTATGAGGTGGGGGCCAGGAGGTGGGGGGTGGGAATGTGGTATAGATGGGGACAGGAGGGGGACAGGGTGTTGGAGGGGAAGGGAAGGTTGCATGAGCTGCAGATATTAATTTTCACGCTACTTTGTGAGCAGAGTTCTCCTGCTCGCCTCATCCAACTTTGCACACAACTTTGCGCACAACTTTGCACACAACTTTGTAAACACGGCTTTGTAAACAACCAAACAAACCCACAGGGGATGCTGGATCGTTTTGGTGGGTCTGATTGTGCACCCTGTGGCTTGCCTGTGGCATGAGGGAAGGGGGGGGTCTCTGCCCCCCTACCCGCTGTGCACACTCAGGGATAAAAAGTACTCTGGTGCTCCGTGACTCTCCACCGGAAGCACGTGTTTAATTAATTAATTTGTAAACAACTTTGCACACAACTTTGCACACAGCTTTGTAAACAGGTTTGCACACAGCTTAGCACACAAGGTTGTACACATCTTTGCGCCCA
This sequence comes from Mesostigma viride, assembly GCA_009746045.1. NCBI lineage: Eukaryota > Viridiplantae > Streptophyta > Mesostigmatophyceae > Mesostigmatales > Mesostigmataceae > Mesostigma > Mesostigma viride. The sequence goes on along the minus strand of RPFO01000166.1, from coordinate 158,179 downwards.
AGTTTGCACACTGCGTCGCACACTAGTTTGCACGTAAGTTTGAGCACAACTTTGAGCACAACTTTGCACACAACTTATCGCTGGTACCTGTATATCATCAAACCTGGCTACCTTTGGGTTTCCTTTTTCCGCCCTCTCGGCCTTAACTATTCTTGATTGTCTATTAATGCGCATTTCCTGGCAAACGTCTCTCACTACCCCTGCTTGCCCCCATCACCACGTCTACAGCCGCCGTTTGACGTCGTGGTGGTGGATGAGGCCGCGCAGGTACGGAGCGCCAGGGACCCAGGGGGCACACTCGTCTTTTCTGGTGGCATGCTGTGTATGGGGACCCATGCTAACCAGCCTGGATTGTTAGGGTACGCCTAACTTGGAGTCTTTAGGTCTTGCACGGGCGAGGTTGTTTCGGGAGATAATGTGCAGGATGGCAGGGACGGCAGTTTGCATGTTGTGATGCATCTCACATGTCATGCGTGGTAATGAGCATAGGCATACTCAACAGCTGTTAAGTGGGTCGATGGCTCCAAGTTTTGCAGATACCCTCAACCCCAAGCTCGAGCTATGCATTGGCGGTTGAGGTACAACTTTGGCGCGCCATGGTGTGGGTGAGCAGGGAACACAATTCTTGCAGCCGCAAAATGAATGATATTGACTGAGCCCAAGTGGAGCTTAGTGTGGGCGCTCGGGAGGTGTGCTATAGTGTCTCCCATGCTGCATGGGCAGGATGCGTTTTGCACAGGCCGCATCTCGTTCAGTGCGTGCGGCCTGCCACAGGACTGACCAGTGACCTCATCTAGCAGGGACTTGAAAAGGTGTGGTGGGCAAGTAAGTAGTAGCCTTAGCCAGTTCCACTCATGGAGATGGCCTGGTAAGTAGATGGACTTTGTGTTAACGCAGTCTTCGTGCTAATTGATGAATTAATTAATTGAGTATATGGACTTGGTTCTGTGTCAACGACTGACTCAAGGATTTCGTAACTGTGACCCGGTACATTATCGGTCGATGGGTGGCTCGACCCCTGCTTGCACCACCACGCCACAAAGCCCTTGTGTTCCAGTAATGGCGTTGTAGTGTGATGATTAGGCTTCTTTAGAAATCGTTCCACATGCGTCTGTGCTTATTTAGAAATCGGTCCACATGCCTCTGTTTGGGCTCATATTTGCTGTCACCAGGCCACGGAGCCATCCACCTGGATCCCCCTGATCAGGGGTCGGCGAGCCATCTTGGCGGGTGATGACTGCCAGGTACGTGCGGGGCATCGGGCGTGCGCCAGGTGTCACAATAATATGACATCACGTACACTTGACAATGTATAACCTTGTCTTCACTCGACCTTATAACGATTGCAGGCTGTTCTTCCTACCTTTCTACCTGGCATCGTTGGTTGCTGGATTTTGTGCCAGGGATGGGTGGGTTTTTGTGAGGAAAGGGCAGGTTTTGAAAAGGAGAAACGAAGGGTAGCGTACCGGTAAACACTCAACCAGTGGCAACCACATTTTGACTCTGAGCACATGAAGCCCTCCATCGGTCATCTCCCGGAATACAAAACAGCACAACCATGTACCTGTGGTAGCATATCTTACTGCTATGGTATGAGCATTTCTATCAGCTCTTGGTTGCCTATTTGCGTCATACATGTGCAAGTTCCCAGATTTTGCTTCTATGGATACTTCTTGTACCATCATTACAAATCACGCGTATTTACTAACCCAACAAAATATTTGCTATTTGGAATGTTTACTAACTTGCCAAACATTCCAAATTGGCTCCATATAGTGCTGACACTCTGTCGTGAGCGCCCCCGCCTGCTTCCTGCCACCCATCCCTGACGGCACAACCCGCCAGCTGGCGCCCACGGTGATCGCGCGTGACGCGGTGCAAGGGGGGCTGAACCGCTCGCTGATGGAGAGGGCGGTGTCGCTCTACTCGGGGGCTCTGGTGACCACGCTGCAGGTCAGTCCTTGTTCGTCATGCGGCGCTGTTGGCCAGCCCCATAGCGCTTGCCACTCTATAGCCGAACACTACACAGCCTCTATCAAGGAGACAACCATGCCATGTAATCTGTGTGCTGTCGGCCACCTTGTGTAAAACCCTGTGGTACCGTGTAGCCGAGTCACCGCCTTCACTTATGCCCTTGTTTATACCCTTGTCTATGTCCCTCGATGTCCCATAGCATATGCCCTTGTTTATGCCCTTGTTTTGCCCTTATGTAGGCCCTTGTTTGTGCCCTTGTTCATGCCCCTGTATATCCCCCTTTTTTATGTCCCTGCTGACTTCATCAGTTCTGCCCCGACCATTGCGCTTGTCTGCCATGGGCGCCTCCTGGCCATTCTCACAAAGGGATAGACTGCCCCACTGTCCCCTTAATGGCCTTTTAGCCACCGCCACCGCTACCCCACCACCGGCCTCATCCTCGCCAATGCCATTCTTCGTCTCTTTCTTCGTCTCATCCCATGCCGTCAGCCTAGCCACGTTTCTCACCGCCCCACTCCTCTTTCCCCACACACACTCATGTGCATGCCACTCCCCCCCTCCCACCCCTTCCCCCCCCCCCTGCAGATGCAGTACCGCATGTGCATCAGCATCGCCGCGTGGTCGTCCCAGGAGATGTACCAGGGGCAGCTGCTGACGGCGCCGGCCGCGCGCGGGCGCACGCTAGCCACCAGCCGCGACGTACAGCGCACGCGCGCCACCCGGTCGCCCATGCTCTTCATCGACCTGCGCCGAAGGGGGGGCGCGCTGCTGGAGGGGTGCGAGGAGATGGTGGACCCCGAGTACGTGGCACATGACTAGAGAGCGTTTGATGTCAGGTAGTCCTCATCGTACCATCCGAGTAGGTGGCACATGTTTAGAGTGTTTATACCCTTATCATGGTCCTAATTGTACCATCTAGTAGGTGACCTTGAGTAGAGAGTATCTGATGTCAGGTAGTCCTCATTATTCCACCGAATAGGTGGCAGATGATGGGGAGTATAATAGTTCTTAGACGAGTATAGGGAGATGGCAGACGCCGAGCAGGTGGCAAAGGACACGAAAACAAGACCTGGTCATCCGTACTAGCAAGGTATTCTATTCATACCACCGAGTAGAGGGCAAAGGAGTTTGTTAGTTATGTACTACCTGATCCCCACTAGGACCCTCGAGTGCGCGGCTAAGGGATGGGATCATGCTTATCTCTGGCTCGCTGCTGCCCTGTCCTCACCACCGAGTATGTGGTGTGTGAGATTAGTGTTGCTATTAGCGTACCAGCTGAGGTGAGTGATCTCCTGGATGGCCTAGGTTATTGTTTTTAGTGTACCAGCTGAGGTGAGTGATCTCCTGGATGCCCTAGGTTATTGTTTTTAGCGTACCAGCTGAGGTGAGTGATATCCTGGATGCCCTTTGTTATTGTTTTTAGTGTACCAGCTGAGGTGAGTGATCTCCTGGATGCTCCAGTAATGCCGCCAAGTATGTGGCCCATGCACATTGTGCCTGGCGCCCTGACGGTACCCCTAAGTACGCCACCAGGTAGGTGGATAGAAAAAATTGGCGTGGATAATGATGAAGTGGAGTGGGTAATATGTGGCTCACCAGACAGTGGATGATATACTGAATGTTGAATGGCTGTTACTATGTGCTTGTGTGGCCACGCTGCCTGTTTTTGGCTTGCATCACGTGCGAAAGAAGAGAGAGAGAAGAAAGAGAAGAAAGAGAAGAAAGAGAAGAAAGAGAAGAAAGAGAAGAAAGAGAAGAAAGAGAAGAAAGGGAAGAAAGAGAAGAAAGAGAAATGCAGGAAGAGAAGGAGAGGAAATCGAGAAAAGTGAGGAAATCAAAGGTTTGGAAAAGAGGGGGGAAGAAAACAGTGAAGTAAGTGAACAGAAGATAGAAGCGCTAAATGTGGACGTGTGTCAAAAGTTGGTACCAATGCCCCACAAGCCACATCGGCTCAACCTCTTGTTGCGCTGTTCTAACGGAGCCCTGTTATCCCTCCCCCCCCCCCCCTCTCGCTTTGGTCTGATGAAACCCCCTTTTTTCCCACACAACAGCGGCACAGGGTCCCTGTACAACCGTGGTGAGGCGGAGCTGGTGGTGCAGCACGTGGCGGAGCTCATGGCGGCAGGTGAGGGGGACTTGCTCATTTGAATGCTCAGGTGGCTGTCACTACTCGTGTTTCAGCACCGGTCCTGCCATAAATGGCAAAAAATATGAAGATATTTATCAGAAGACCTGACTAATAATAGCCCATGTCATGCCACATAGCTCATCAGGTAAGCTGCTGGCCACGCCCGCTTGTTTGCCCATGGCTCCCTACCCATGGCTTTATCACTGGTACCGTCACAGCATAGCTCATGGCGGCAGGTGATGTGTGGGTCATGCCCGCTTGCTTGCTCAGGTGGCTATTTGTGCTCGTGTTTCATCACCGGTATGATGGCAGGTGAGGCGGCTAGCACTCTGGTCTGATCACTTGATTTGGCATGTATATCATGTAATGCTAAGTCATCTATAGAATGTTGTAATGGATGGCGGCAGGTGAGGCGTGTGCGCAAGCCTGTTTGGTTGCTTGGTTACATTCGTTAGGTTGCTCACTAGTCTTCCCTTTTTTTCCTTTTGGTTTCCCAATTCTGCTATCTGCCTGCTTAGTAGTCCTGGTTGCTTAGTGATCCTGGTTGCTTAGTAGTCCTGGTTGCTTAGTAGTCCTGGTTGCTTGGTGATCCTGGTTGCTTGGTGATCCTGGTTGCTTAGTGATCCTGGTTGCTTGGTGATCCTGGTTGCTTGGTGATCCTGGTTGCTTGGTGATCCTGGTTGCTTAGTGATCCTGGTTGCTTGGTGATCCTGGTTGCTTAGTGATCCTGGTTGCTTAGTGATCCTGGTTGCTTAGTGATCCTGGTTGCTTAGTGATCCTGGTTGCTTAGTGATCCTGGTTGCTTGGTGATCCTGGTTGCTTAGTGATCCTGGTTGCTTAGTGATCCTGGTTACTTAGTAGTCCTGGTTGCTTGGTGATCCTGGTTGCTTGGTGATCCTGATTGCTTAGTAGTCCTGGTTGCTTGGTGATCCTGGTTGCTTGGTGATCCTGGTTGCTTAGTAGTCCTGGTTGCTTGGTGATCCTGGTTGCTTAGTGATCCTGGTTGCTTAGTGATCCTGGTTGCTTAGTGATCCTGGTTGCTTGGTGATCCTGGTTGCTTAGTGATCCTGGTTGCTTGGTGATCCTGGTTGCTTGGTGATCCTGGTTGCTTGGTGATCCTGGTTGCTTAGTGATCCTGGTTGCTTGGTGATCCTGGTTGCTTAGTGATCCTGGTTGCTTAGTGATCCTGGTTGCTTAGTGATCCTGGTTGCTTGGTGATCCTGGTTGCTTAGTAGTCCTGGTTGCTTGGTGATCCTGGTTGCTTGGTGATCCTGGTTGCTTAGTGATCCTGGTTGCTTAGTAGTCCTGGTTGCTTAGTGATCCTGGTTGCTTAGTGATCCTGGTTGCTTAGTGATCCTGGTTGCTTAGTGATCCTGGTTGCTTGGTGATCCTGATTGCTTGGTGATCCTGGTTGCTTGGTGATCCTGGTTGCTTGGTGATCCTGGTTGCTTAGTGATCCTGGTTGCTTAGTGATCCTGGTTGCTTGGTGATCCTGGTTGCTTGGTGATCCTGGTTGCTTGGTGATCCTGATTGCTTAGTGATCCTGGTTGCTTGGTGATCCTGGTTGCTTAGTAGTCCTGGTTGCTTGGTGATCCTGATTGCTTAGTGATCCTGGTTGCTTAGTGATCCTGGTTGCTTAGTGATCCTGGTTGCTTAGTGATCCTGGTTGCTTGGTGATCCTGGTTGCTTGGTGATCCTGGTTGCTTGGTGATCCTGGTTGCTTGGTGATCCTGGTTGCTTAGTGATCCTGGTTGCTTAGTGATCCTGGTTGCTTGGTGATCCTGGTTGCTTGGTGATCCTGGTTGCTTGGTGATCCTGATTGCTTAGTGATCCTGGTTGCTTGGTGATCCTGGTTGCTTAGTAGTCCTGGTTGCTTGGTGATCCTGATTGCTTAGTGATCCTGGTTGCTTGGTGATCCTGGTTGCTTAGTAGTCCTGGTTGCTTAGTGATCCTGGTTGCTTGGTGATCCTGGTTGCTTAGTGATCCTGGTTGCTTGGTGATCCTGGTTGCTTAGTGATCCTGGTTGCTTAGTAGTCCTGGTTGCTTAGTGATCCTGGTTGCTTAGTGATCCTGGTTGCTTAGTGATCCTGGTTGCTTGGTGATCCTGGTTGCTTAGTGATCCTGGTTGCTTAGTGATCCTGGTTGCTTAGTGATCCTGGTTGCTTAGTAGTCCTGGTTGCTTAGTGATCCTGGTTGCTTAGTGATCCTGGTTGCTTAGTGATCCTGGTTGCTTGGTGATCCTGGTTGCTTAGTGATCCTGGTTGCTTAGTGATCCTGGTTGCTTGGTGATCCTGGTTGCTTGGTGATCCTGGTTGCTTGGTGATCCTGGTTGCTTGGTGATCCTGGTTGCTTAGTAGTCCTGGTTGCTTGGTGATCCTGGTTGCTTGGTGATCCTGGTTGCTTAGTAGTCCTGGTTGCTTGGTGATCCTGGTTGCTTGGTGATCCTGGTTGCTTAGTGATCCTGGTTGCTTGGTGATCCTGGTTGCTTAGTAGTCCTGGTTGCTTAGTGATCCTGGTTGCTTGGTGATCCTGGTTGCTTAGTGATCCTGGTTGCTTGGTGATCCTGGTTGCTTAGTAGTCCTGGTTGCTTGGTGATCCTGGTTGCTTGGTGATCCTGGTTGCTTAGTGATCCTGGTTGCTTGGTGATCCTGGTTGCTTAGTAGTCCTGGTTGCTTAGTGATCCTGGTTGCTTGGTGATCCTGGTTGCTTAGTGATCCTGGTTGCTTGGTGATCCTGGTTGCTTGGTGATCCTGGTTGCTTAGTGATCCTGGTTGCTTGGTGATCCTGGTTGCTTAGTAGTCCTGGTTGCTTAGTGATCCTGGTTGCTTGGTGATCCTGGTTGCTTAGTGATCCTGGTTGCTTGGTGATCCTGGTTGCTTAGTGATCCTGGTTGCTTAGTGATCCTGGTTGCTTGGTGATCCTGGTTGCTTGGTGATCCTGGTTGCTTAGTGATCCTGGTTGCTTGGTGATCCTGGTTGCTTAGTGATCCTGGTTGCTTAGTGATCCTGGTTGCTTAGTGATCCTGGTTGCTTAGTGATCCTGGTTGCTTAGTGATCCTGGTTGCTTGGTGATCCTGGTTGCTTGGTGATCCTGGTTGCTTGGTGATCCTGGTTGCTTAGTGATCCTGGTTGCTTGGTGATCCTGGTTGCTTAGTGATCCTGGTTGCTTGGTGATCCTGGTTGCTTGGTGATCCTGGTTGCTTAGTGATCCTGGTTGCTTGGTGATCCTGGTTGCTTGGTGATCCTGGTTGCTTGGTGATCCTGGTTGCTTGGTGATCCTGGTTGCTTAGTGATCCTGGTTGCTTGGTGATCCTGGTTGCTTAGTGATCCTGGTTGCTTGGTGATCCTGGTTGCTTGGTGATCCTGGTTGCTTGGTGATCCTGGTTGCTTAGTGATCCTGGTTGCTTAGTGATCCTGGTTACTTAGTAGTCCTGGTTGCTTGGTGATCCTGGTTGCTTGGTGATCCTGGTTACTTAGTGATCCTGGTTACTTAGTAGTCCTGGTTGCTTAGTAGTCCTGGTTGCTTGGTGATCCTGGTTGCTTAGTGATCCTGGTTGCTTAGTGATCCTGGTTACTTAGTAGTCCTGGTTGCTTAGTAGTCCTGGTTGCTTGGTGATCCTGGTTGCTTAGTGATCCTGGTTGCTTGGTGATCCTGGTTGCTTAGTGATCCTGGTTGCTTAGTGATCCTGGTTGCTTAGTGATCCTGGTTGCTTAGTGATCCTGGTTGCTTGGTGATCCTGGTTGCTTAGTGATCCTGGTTGCTTAGTGATCCTGGTTACTTAGTAGTCCTGGTTGCTTGGTGATCCTGGTTGCTTGGTGATCCTGATTGCTTAGTAGTCCTGGTTGCTTGGTGATCCTGGTTGCTTGGTGATCCTGGTTGCTTAGTAGTCCTGGTTGCTTGGTGATCCTGGTTGCTTAGTGATCCTGGTTGCTTAGTGATCCTGGTTGCTTAGTGATCCTGGTTGCTTGGTGATCCTGGTTGCTTAGTGATCCTGGTTGCTTGGTGATCCTGGTTGCTTGGTGATCCTGGTTGCTTAGTGATCCTGGTTGCTTAGTGATCCTGGTTGCTTGGTGATCCTGGTTGCTTAGTGATCCTGGTTGCTTGGTGATCCTGGTTGCTTGGTGATCCTGGTTGCTTAGTGATCCTGGTTGCTTGGTGATCCTGGTTGCTTGGTGATCCTGGTTGCTTGGTGATCCTGGTTGCTTAGTGATCCTGGTTGCTTGGTGATCCTGGTTGCTTAGTGATCCTGGTTGCTTAGTGATCCTGGTTGCTTAGTGATCCTGGTTGCTTGGTGATCCTGGTTGCTTAGTAGTCCTGGTTGCTTGGTGATCCTGGTTGCTTGGTGATCCTGGTTGCTTAGTGATCCTGGTTGCTTAGTAGTCCTGGTTGCTTAGTGATCCTGGTTGCTTAGTGATCCTGGTTGCTTAGTGATCCTGGTTGCTTAGTGATCCTGGTTGCTTGGTGATCCTGGTTGCTTGGTGATCCTGGTTGCTTGGTGATCCTGGTTGCTTAGTGATCCTGGTTGCTTAGTGATCCTGGTTGCTTGGTGATCCTGGTTGCTTGGTGATCCTGGTTGCTTGGTGATCCTGATTGCTTAGTGATCCTGGTTGCTTGGTGATCCTGGTTGCTTAGTAGTCCTGGTTGCTTGGTGATCCTGATTGCTTAGTGATCCTGGTTGCTTGGTGATCCTGGTTGCTTAGTAGTCCTGGTTGCTTAGTGATCCTGGTTGCTTGGTGATCCTGGTTGCTTAGTGATCCTGGTTGCTTGGTGATCCTGGTTGCTTAGTGATCCTGGTTGCTTAGTAGTCCTGGTTGCTTAGTGATCCTGGTTGCTTAGTGATCCTGGTTGCTTGGTGATCCTGGTTGCTTGGTGATCCTGGTTGCTTAGTGATCCTGGTTGCTTAGTGATCCTGGTTGCTTAGTGATCCTGGTTGCTTGGTGATCCTGGTTGCTTGGTGATCCTGGTTGCTTGGTGATCCTGGTTGCTTGGTGATCCTGGTTGCTTAGTAGTCCTGGTTGCTTGGTGATCCTGGTTGCTTGGTGATCCTGGTTGCTTAGTAGTCCTGGTTGCTTGGTGATCCTGGTTGCTTGGTGATCCTGGTTGCTTAGTGATCCTGGTTGCTTGGTGATCCTGGTTGCTTAGTAGTCCTGGTTGCTTAGTGATCCTGGTTGCTTGGTGATCCTGGTTGCTTAGTGATCCTGGTTGCTTAGTGATCCTGGTTGCTTGGTGATCCTGGTTGCTTAGTAGTCCTGGTTGCTTGGTGATCCTGGTTGCTTGGTGATCCTGGTTGCTTAGTGATCCTGGTTGCTTGGTGATCCTGGTTGCTTAGTAGTCCTGGTTGCTTAGTGATCCTGGTTGCTTGGTGATCCTGGTTGCTTAGTGATCCTGGTTGCTTGGTGATCCTGGTTGCTTGGTGATCCTGGTTGCTTAGTGATCCTGGTTGCTTGGTGATCCTGGTTGCTTAGTAGTCCTGGTTGCTTAGTGATCCTGGTTGCTTGGTGATCCTGGTTGCTTAGTGATCCTGGTTGCTTGGTGATCCTGGTTGCTTAGTGATCCTGGTTGCTTAGTGATCCTGGTTGCTTGGTGATCCTGGTTGCTTGGTGATCCTGGTTGCTTAGTGATCCTGGTTGCTTGGTGATCCTGGTTGCTTAGTGATCCTGGTTGCTTAGTGATCCTGGTTGCTTAGTGATCCTGGTTGCTTAGTGATCCTGGTTGCTTAGTGATCCTGGTTGCTTGGTGATCCTGGTTGCTTGGTGATCCTGGTTGCTTGGTGATCCTGGTTGCTTAGTGATCCTGGTTGCTTAGTGATCCTGGTTGCTTGGTGATCCTGGTTGCTTGGTGATCCTGGTTGCTTAGTAGTCCTGGTTGCTTGGTGATCCTGGTTGCTTGGTGATCCTGGTTGCTTAGTGATCCTGGTTGCTTGGTGATCCTGGTTGCTTGGTGATCCTGGTTGCTTAGTGATCCTGGTTGCTTAGTGATCCTGGTTGCTTGGTGATCCTGGTTGCTTGGTGATCCTGGTTGCTTAGTAGTCCTGGTTGCTTAGTGATCCTGGTTGCTTGGTGATCCTGGTTGCTTAGTGATCCTGGTTGCTTGGTGATCCTGGTTGCTTGGTGATCCTGGTTGCTTAGTGATCCTGGTTGCTTGGTGATCCTGGTTGCTTGGTGATCCTGGTTGCTTAGTGATCCTGATTGCTTAGTGATCCTGGTTGCTTGGTGATCCTGGTTGCTTAGTAGTCCTGGTTGCTTGGTGATCCTGATTGCTTAGTGATCCTGGTTGCTTGGTGATCCTGGTTGCTTAGTAGTCCTGGTTGCTTAGTGATCCTGGTTGCTTAGTAGTCCTGGTTGCTTAGTGATCCTGGTTGCTTGGTGATCCTGGTTGCTTGGTGATCCTGGTTGCTTAGTGATCCTGGTTGCTTGGTGATCCTGGTTGCTTGGTGATCCTGGTTGCTTGGTGATCCTGGTTGCTTGGTGATCCTGGTTGCTTAGTGATCCTGGTTGCTTGGTGATCCTGGTTGCTTGGTGATCCTGGTTGCTTGGTGATCCTGGTTGCTTGGTGATCCTGGTTGCTTGGTGATCCTGGTTGCTTGGTGATCCTGGTTGCTTAGTGATCCTGGTTGCTTGGTGATCCTGGTTGCTTAGTGATCCTGGTTGCTTGGTGATCCTGGTTGCTTAGTGATCCTGGTTGCTTAGTGATCCTGGTTGCTTGGTGATCCTGGTTGCTTAGTGATCCTGGTTGCTTAGTGATCCTGGTTGCTTAGTGATCCTGGTTGCTTAGTGATCCTGGTTGCTTAGTGATCCTGGTTGCTTAGTGATCCTGGTTGCTTAGTGATCCTGGTTGCTTAGTGATCCTGGTTGCTTGGTGATCCTGGTTGCTTGGTGATCCTGGTTGCTTGGTGATCCTGGTTGCTTAGTGATCCTGGTTGCTTGGTGATCCTGGTTGCTTAGTGATCCTGGTTGCTTGGTGATCCTGGTTGCTTGGTGATCCTGGTTGCTTGGTGATCCTGGTTGCTTGGTGATCCTGGTTGCTTGGTGATCCTGGTTGCTTGGTGATCCTGGTTGCTTAGTGATCCTGGTTGCTTAGTGATCCTGGTTGCTTGGTGATCCTGGTTGCTTGGTGATCCTGGTTGCTCAGTGATCCTGGTTGCTTGGTGATCCTGGTTGCTTAGTAGTCCTGGTTGCTTGGTGATCCTGGTTGCTTAGTGATCCTGGTTGCTTGGTGATCCTGGTTGCTTAGTGATCCTGGTTGCTTAGTGATCCTGGTTGCTTGGTGATCCTGGTTGCTTGGTGATCCTGGTTGCTTGGTGATCCTGGTTGCTTAGTGATCCTGGTTGCTTGGTGATCCTGGTTGCTTGGTGATCCTGGTTGCTTAGTGATCCTGGTTGCTTAGTGATCCTGGTTGCTTGGTGATCCTGGTTGCTTAGTGATCCTGGTTGCTTAGTGATCCTGGTTGCTTGGTGATCCTGGTTGCTTAGTGATCCTGGTTGCTTGGTGATCCTGGTTGCTTAGTGATCCTGGTTGCTTGGTGATCCTGGTTGCTTAGTGATCCTGGTTGCTTGGTGATCCTGGTTGCTTGGTGATCCTGGTTGCTTGGTGATCCTGGTTGCTTGGTGATCCTGGTTGCTTGGTGATCCTGGTTGCTTAGTGATCCTGGTTGCTTAGTGATCCTGGTTGCTTAGTGATCCTGGTTGCTTGGTGATCCTGGTTGCTTAGTGATCCTGGTTGCTTGGTGATCCTGGTTGCTTAGTGATCCTGGTTGCTTGGTGATCCTGGTTGCTTAGTAGTCCTGGTTGCTTAGTAGTCCTGGTTGCTTGGTGATCCTGGTTGCTTGGTGATCCTGGTTGCTTAGTGATCCTGGTTGCTTAGTGATCCTGGTTGCTTGGTGATCCTGGTTGCTTGGTGATCCTGGTTGCTTAGTGATCCTGGTTGCTTAGTGATCCTGGTTGCTTAGTGATCCTGGTTGCTTGGTGATCCTGGTTGCTTAGTGATCCTGGTTGCTTAGTGATCCTGGTTGCTTGGTGATCCTGGTTGCTTGGTGATCCTGGTTGCTTGGTGATCCTGGTTGCTTGGTGATCCTGGTTGCTTAGTGATCCTGGTTGCTTGGTGATCCTGGTTGCTTAGTGATCCTGGTTGCTTGGTGATCCTGGTTGCTTGGTAGTCCTGGTTGCTTAGTGATCCTGGTTACTTAGTAGTCCTGGTTGCTTGGTGATCCTGGTTGCTTAGTAGTCCTGGTTGCTCCCTGGTGTGTGTTTGAAGCTAACAGTCGGCTAATAGGCACTAACTTTTCAGGCCGCATGTCAGGGTAAGCAATGGCATCGCATGTATGCCCGGAGTGCTCTGCCAACCAGGGTCTCCGGTGGATGGAGCCACGAGTGATAGGTCAATTAGGCTAGACACCTGACATAACTGAGATGGATTTTCAAATAGATTTGGCAGGTGAGATAAGTGAGATGTGATGCGCTTGCCAGAGGCGGATGTTGCCTCGTGTAACTTCCCTCGGGAGCCACCTCATGTGTCGTGTATTTCATCTCTTTTCATTCATATTTCCCCTTTCATATCTTTTCATGCATATTTCCCCTTTCATCTCTTTTCATGCATATTTCCCCTTTCATATCTTTTCATGCATATTTCCCCTTTCATCTCTTTTCATTCATATTTCCCCTTTCATCTCTTTTCATGCGTATTTCCCCTTTCATCTCTTTTCATGCATATTTCCCCTTCCTTTCAAGTGTTTTGCACCTGTTTCTTATCGTGCCTCTTCTTCAGTGTTGCTCCCTTTCTCACGCACCTTCTTGTCCTCTTTCCTCTCGTTTCTGCCCCCTGCCCTCCCTGTGCCCGCAGGCCTCAAGCCGGACGCCATCGCGGTCCAGTCACCCTACAACGCTCAGGTGCTACTGCTGCGGCAGGAGCTGGCGGCCCTCCCTGGGGGCGAGGCCATCGAGGTGGCCAGTGTGGATAGCTTCCAGGGACGCCAGGCGGACGCGGTCGTCATCTCCATGGTGGGAAAATAGAACTAATATTATGTCTATACTACTATTTTGGTAACCTGTTTTGATTGCTCGACCCATAGAGTGTGACTAAAGTCAATGTCAAGCAAAGGGGGATGAGCAAAGGATGACCGATGAATCATGTACCTAGAAAAGTCTCATGGTCCATAAGGACGCGGTCGTCATCTGGGTGGTGGGCGTGCCACCATGTGTGCAATGAGTAGGTATGGGAATGGTGGTGGGTCCCAGGGATATGATTTAGGAGCGATGAGAGTGGTTGGTTGGTTATATGCGGTGAGCACAAAAGTGCACATTGCGATATGAACACTTGCTCTTGTATTATATATATGAACTTGCTCTTGAGGATGCGTGTATTTGAAGCACGGAGTCCAGTACTGGGCAGAATGTGTGCGAATCATGGTGAGCTAGGAGCCATAGACGACACTAAATCCCGTGTTTGCCCATTGACGAGTTACAAGGATGTGAGCAGTGAGGTAATAAGGCACGGGCTGTTAACGATGAGCAGTCCTGGTAAGGACGATGAAAGTGGCTGGCTCAGTGCCAAACAGAACACTACTTCACCCGCGTAGACTGGGATGAACGCACTTGACAAGGATACCCATGTACTGTGCCAACATTTCCACATTTGGTACCCACATATTCACAAACCCTCTGTTGCTTTCTGGGACCCTGCGCATGCCACGTTCATCCCCTGCTGCTTGCCCCATGGGAAATGTCATGTAAATATTGGCCATGTGGGGATGCGATGGTTTGCGCCTGTGGTAATGCCCCTGTGATGGCCTGCCCATGGCGATGTGGGACTTGGCACCAGGTCCGCTCACGTATACGGTCTGTGCCACCTTCCTCCGCCGCTGCTTGACCCGTGGGACATGCACACATTGCGGGGGGGCAGGTGCGCTCCAACGACCGCGGCGCGGTGGGTTTCCTTGCGGACTCACGCCGCATGAACGTGGCCATCACGCGTGCGCGCAAGCACGTGGCAGTGGTGGGCGACTCGGCCACGCTGTCGCAGCACCCGTTCCTCAACCGGCTGCTGCTGCACATCAAGGAGAATGGGGAGATCCGCCCGGGCAACGAGATGTTTGAGCAGGCGCCCCATGAGGCTGGCGGGGCGGGGCTGCCCGCAGGGGCGCATGCGGGTGTGCCCGCGACAGACGGCGCTGAGCGATTGGACCAGGAGCAGGCTCCCTCCTTGATTCCAGCAGCCGCGGCCACATAGTCTTTTTATTGAATGGGATCTTCAAACATGCTAAGTGCATGCACATGCGGATAATTGAATTGCAAAACGGCTATTGTTTGATGTTGGGCAATAAGAGGGGCTACGCCCGTGTATACCTTACTTGGGAAGGTCTGTTGCCCGGAGCTAGCCTGCTGCAGAACTTTACCCTGTCATTCTACAGTTCTATAGTTTGCCCAAAAAATTACACGAACTGTCGTGCTATTAAAAACAAGCTTTGCGTTTATATATAGCCAGCTCAAAGCCAGACATAACTTTGGAAATCTTGACATTACATGTACATACAGCAAGTGCACAATAAGTACTCTTCACAATCACTTCAGGATGCAGGCCCTAGCTTACTTGGGAATGTCAGTGCCGTCGATCCATACATGCATGCCCGCGCGTTATTGATCATGGACAAGGAGAATCAGGCTGCCATGTGTGATCGCAGGCACCGGCCTCGCTCCCTAATTAATGAAGGGCTTCGCCCTGTTGTCGATCTCCGACCCCACGGCTCCCGCGGCCTACTGCTAGACAGGGTAGCGCCCTCGAAGGTATTTGTTGAGCTTCGCTCATTTTATATATGACGCGTGGACGGGCTCAAAGGGGACCGACCTGCCGTAGGTAGCTCGTAAAACTAGCGCTTAATTGTCACAAGGGTACGTACTGCACCGGCCGGCCCTTCTTGTGCCGACACTGAACTCGTGTGTTCCGAAGTGCGGCTAGGCCTCTCATGTACGTCACTAGACCTTGTACCTGCGCCAGCCGCCAGCCGCCAGGCCGGCGCGGTGCACAACTGTGATGGGCAGTCAGTACACCTTGTACCGCAATGTGAATGATAGTCAGTAAGCTTACAGTGGAGTAGGGGACGTAGGGAGGCCTCTTAATTTTCAGCTTCGCAGCTCAGCTATCCCAGCATTTGCTGGCAAGGTCGGCTGGCCGGTATTAGTTATTAATTATTAATTAATTAATTTAACGACATCGAGGTCAACTAACCTACTTCAGGCCACTTCAAACTGCTCGACACTAGGCTTCCCGACTGCGAGGACGACCTGACGACACGGATCGGCATGGCGTGGGCGCAACTCCATGACCACCTCCGCTGGTGGATCGAGCAACCCCGCCCTACCCCGGATCGTCAAGCGTGACCTCTTCAAGGTCGTCATTCTGACGATCCTGACCTACGGCGCCGAGACTCTGGGGCACTGACGCAGGAGCTGGAGCAACGACTCGACGGTGCCCAACGCCACCAAGATGCTGCGCAAGGCCCTTAACATCCCCTTTGGTTTGCACATTAGTAATGAGGATTTGTACGCTGATTTGCCCTATGTTTCCCACATTCTTAGGCACAGGCGCCTGGGCCTAGCCGGGCACCTGGCCCGCACAGATCAGGTAGACACATCAGATATAGACTAGCTGGCACCAAGCCTGCCCAGCCTGGGTGATATGTCCTCACCTGGCGTGCCCCAGGCCGCGCGCGGCAGGGCCGCCACCCGTGGACTTTTCGTGATAGACTCGATCGGCATGGACATGCATGTGTTCAGCCCGTCTCACGTTTCAAGACTGAACAAGTCTTGAGTGGACACGTGTGTAGTAGTACTCCTACACACACAGATCTCGAATAATTTACCTAGTACCAAATCCGGAAGGCTTGCATCACTCCCCGGAAAGGAGAACTTTTGCGGATGACTGTAGGTGTCAGTTGGCGATGCCTTAGGATCAGGAGACGTCCGTCCTATAGTCAGCAAAAGTTGGTGCGAGAGGTCCCCAGTTCGATTCCGGCCTGGATTCATTTGCAGATCGCGTTTTCCGCGGACCGGCCCTGAACGCAAATGGTTTTCACGTTTGCGGCGTGCCAAATCAGAATGTGCTACACTAGTTAGACGTAATTAACGGGCTCACACCCAGGCAGCCTCCTGGTTTGTCTGTAATATGGAGGCAGATGGTACGCAAGGATAGATGGCAACTTAGCAGTGATGAAGGAGGGTCACCACCCCCAAGTCTGTGGGGGCTCCGCGTGTGACCGCGTATGGCATTCATAGCGATTCGGGCCGCGGTGCCCACAACCCTGTAACTAGGACCTATATAGCTTACACCATCCATTCCATCCCATGTTCCCCTCACACTGAGGACTTATGCTCACGTGACGCAGTCACGTGTCTATTCATTCATTCATTCATTCATTCATTCATTCATTCATTCATTCATTCATTCATTCATTCATTCATTCATTCATTCATTCATTCATTCATTCATTCATTCATTCATTCATTCATTCATTCATTCATTCATTCATTCATTCATTCATTCATTCATTCATTCATTCATTCATTCATTCATTCATTCATTCATTCATTCATTCATTCATTCATTCATTCATTCATTCTGACATTCATTCATTCAAGTCATTCATTCATTCAAGTCATTCATTCATTCAAGTCATTCATTCATTCATTCATTCATTCATTCATTCATTCATTCATTCATTCATTCATTCATTCATTCATTCATTCATTCATTCATTCATTCATTCATTCATTCATTCATTCATTCATTCATTCATTCATTCATTCATTCATTCATTCATTCATTCATTCATTCATTCATTCATTCATTCATTCATTCATTCATTCATTCATTCATTCATTCATTCATTCATTCATTCATTCATTCATTCATTCATTCATTCATTCATTCATTCCGATTCATTCATTCATTCATTCATTCATTCATTCATTCATTCATTCATTCATTCATTCATTCATTCATTCATTCATTCATTCATTCATTCATTCATTCATTCATTCATTCATTCATTCATTCATTCATTCATTCATTCATTCATTCATTCATTCATTCATTCATTCATTCATTCATTCATTCATTCATTCATTCATTCATTCATTCATTCATTCATTCATTCATTCATTCATTCAACTCGTGCTCCCGTTGGGGAGTCGATCATGGAGCATTAACCCCGATGGATGGATGGATGGATGGATGGATGGATGGATGGATGGATGGATGGATGGATGGATGGATGGATGGATGGATGGATGGATGGATGGATGGATGGATGGATGGATGGATGGATGGATGGATGGATGGATGGATGGATGGATGGATGGATGGATGGATGGATGGATGGATGGATGGATGGATGGATGGATGGATGGATGGATGGATGGATGGATGGATGGATGGATGGATGGATGGATGGATGGATGGATGGATGGATGGATGGATGGATGGATGGATGGATGGATGGATGGATGGATGGATGGATGGATGGATGGATGGATAGTGGATGGATGGATGGATGGATGGATAGTGGATGGATGGATGGATGGATGGATGGATGGATGGATGGATGGATGGATGGATGGATGGATGGATGGATGGATGGATGGATGGATGGATGGATGGATGGATGGATGGATGGATGGATGGATGGATGGATGGATGGATGGATGGATGGATGGATGGATGGATGGATGGATGGATGGATGGATGGATGGATGGATGGATGGATGGATGGATGGATGGATGGATGGATGGATGGATGGATGGATGGATGGATGGATGGATGGATGGATGGATGGATGGATGGATGGATGGATGGATGGATGGATGGATGGATGGATGAATGGATGGATGGGTGCACGCAATCCTACCGGTCTAAGCTATCGACAAGCTATCTACAAAAACAATCAGATTCTCATATCTATGGTGCTCACGACCCTAGGGGTCTTGTCTGGCATGCCTCCCGCGCTCCTTCCCCACTGCAGGGGGGTTGTTGTCCTCTATGACCTGGGCCCACTTGGCCTTGTCCATCATCTTTTTCCAAATCACGGAGAGGCCTAGGCTCCCCATGTCCTCTCTCTACGAGCTGCTCTTTGAAGGTGCGGGCCTTGCGGCGTCTAACCTGGCTGGGCCTGGCCCACGTGAGGAGGTCGGCTGGCCCAGCTGGGCGGGGCGCAGCGCCTTCCAGAGGGGCCGCCACGCGAGGTGTCTACCTGGTTGGTGCCAGCTAAGTGCCCTACTAGCAGCAGGTGCCTGCTTGATGGTGCTGGTGATATTAAGTGGCATGCCGAGGTATGCAAGTCCTCCTTGCGGATATGGGCAGCGCATCCTACAAAGAAAATTGACCGCAGCATGTTGGCATGACCGCGCCGTCCAACTTGCTGGCAAGGTCGGCGGTGAGAGTCCACATCTCGGCCCCGTACGTAAGAACAGGGAGGACCGGCCAGGACCTTAAACAGGTCCTACATTTCTCTAGCTTGCCCAAGGGCTTGCGCCACAAGGCCCGGTAACTATTGGCGTCAAAAGCGTGCATGCCAGGCGAGGGCTCAGTACGCGTGCACTTAATTCCGCTCACTTGAAGGGCGGCCCCCCGGCCATTATGCTCGATCTCGGTATGTTGGCCAAATTGTCGGCTACTATGCATGCCCAACAAGCTGGGCTGACCCTGCTGAGGACCACGCAGCATTTTTCAACCAGTTGCTCGACCTTGATCAGGAGATCCCACGTCAATTAATACTACATGGTCGCCATCTTGCATGGCACAGTCCACCAGTTAATCCGATGCCAACGGGGTACGATGCCATCCGATGCCAACGTGACCCTGCCTGGCTCCTATAATGAGTAACTAGTCAACTACTCACCATGAGGGAACCTGACTTGGACTTGGCTGCCCGATACGCTCAGTTTGCTAATAAGCCGCCTGAATGTATGGCTAGTCTAGTAGCCCGCATACGTGCAGAGCCGGGGCCGGGCTTCTACAGCTGCATGGTTGTTGACTAGTATCATGTAGGTCCCCACCCGCCCTCCAGGACACCTTGGGCTAATCTTGGGGCGTCTTGCTTGTACGGCAGAGGTACTCGGCCCCTGTCTGTCTGTGGCAGGTCACCGACGTTCAGTGCTGCCATGAGCTCTGCTGAGCGGGCGTCAGCTAGGCCGTCGTCCAGCGTCCATGCAGGGGACTGGTCGTGCAACTTCTTGCATGTGGCGAGAGTGAAACAGCCGCTATATATTATCGAGGACTCGATCTGGACATGGAGCTGAAGGTGAGTGCACGACTGGTGGTGGCCGGTCTCGCCTTGTCCCGTGCCAGACTGCACGTGGCCGGGAAGGAGGTGCCCATCCATGGCAGCTCTGGCTCACCGTACGATCGAAGTCCAGTTGGGTAAGCAGCTTGCTCGACCCGGCTGAGCTCGGCCTCAAGAGAGGTTCAATGAACATTATCTCCCCTGGATCCGCCGGGCCTGTGAAGCGAGGCAGCACCACTCTGCACTGGCGGCGTGCCGGCGCTCGCGGTGTCCTCGCTCGTGCGTTCGGAACTCAGTGCTCGGCGTCGCGACCGGCAGTACTGTACCTACTTAGTAGGCTTCCATCTTCTGCAGCTTTCGTGGCGATGGTGCCCCATGGATGGCCGCGAGGTGGTCGCTGACTGCAGTAGGTCCACAGTAGGAGTGCGGCGGGAGGCCGCCATCTGCCTGCCGCGGGTGGGCTGCATGGGCTGCAAGGCCGTCTGCGCCGCAACTTATCTGTGCAATGATCGATGCATGGGACCTGCGCGAGTGCGCGGCCAGGGCCTTGCCGGTGCATGATGGCTTCGAGCTTCTTGACGAGCAGGCCGTACAAGTTTGTCCCCTGCTCGACCTGGTTTAGGCGTGGCAAGAGTACTTTATATGCCCGGCGGCATGTGCATCAGAAACCTGCGCCGCGGTTTGCATGCAGTGCCGTTAGCTGGGGAACTCAGAACTTGTACTGAACGACCTTGCATGCATGGTTTCCGCATTGGAGACCCAGCCAGGCCTCCACCGCACGGTTGAGCATCGCGGCGCAGCGTTGTCAGCTTCTCGGCCAGTGGCCAGGTCACGTGCTCGATCCTGATCCTCCAGTACTGCGCGAATGTGATCTCCTAGCTAGCTTGCAGAGGGAGCCGGTGTGGCTGCAGCCGCGGGGGCGGCTGGTTGCCGGCCGAGCCCAGCGATCAATGCCAACTTGGGGCACGTTGAGCTCAAAGAAGCTGGACGTCAGAAAAATAAGGTGTTAAGCTGCATGCCTGCATCTCTGACGTTGCGAAGAGCCACTCCAAGTGGCTCTCGCGTCTTCATAGTCGAATTAATCCCCCAAGGGCCGCAAAACAAGCTTGTGCGCCAGTGATAAGTACTCAGGTGCGCGCGCGGAGATACGACGCGATACAGCCGGTCCACGAGCTGTTTGTAGAGCTTGTGCCAAGGGGCAGCACCGAACAGATGTGGGTGATCTCCTATATGGCAGGACCCCCTTGTCCCCTCGCAACCCGCTGGCCGACTTGTGCGCGCCCCGCACCGACGCGGCGCCGGCGACCCGGACTTATGTGACACAACTGCTTGAGGATGCCGGGCTTGCTCAAGCCTTGGGGGGCTATCCATAAGTACTTACTCCGTGCCCGCATGATTTCAACAAGGAGGTGTGGGCTAGCTGCCATTTGCGATAAGAACCTTCCTGAAGGGTATTATCCTGTTGTCTCCCCCTGCCCCCCGCGGCCTGGCATCACTAGCCAAGGTAGAAGTTGATCCGCAGGTAGAGGAGCCCTCATCTAGTACGATATTAATTAATTAATTAATTAATTAGACTCGTGCTCCCGTTGGGGAGTCACGGAGCATTAACCCCGATGGATGGATGGATGGATGGGTGCACACATTCCTACCGGTCTAATCTATCTACATTGGCTACATACTACATCTATCTAACAACATTCTAACTACAACATCTATCTAGGCAGCCGCACACTGCCCTAGGGGGAGCTATCTAGCGTGCCTCCCGCGGGATTGCACACGCGGGCGCTTCCCCACTGGGGGGGGCTCGTTGTCCTCTATGACCTGGGCCCACTTGGCCTTGTCCATCATCTTCTTCCAAATCACGGAGAGGCCTAGGCCCCCCATGTCCTCTACTAGCTGTTCCTTGAAGGTGCGGGCCTTGCGGCGTCTAACATCACTGGGCCCAGCCCACGTCAGGAGGTGCCGGCCAGGCTGGGCTGGTCGCAGTCCTGCGGGGGGGCCACGTGAGGTGTCTACCTGGTTGGTGCGAGCTAGGTGCCCTACTAGCTGCAGGCGGCGTTGCTTAATTGTGCTGGTGATATAGGGCATGCCCTGGTACAGGTCCTCATTGCGGACATGAGCAGCATATCCTACTCTGAAAATGGAACGCAGCATGCTGGTGACCGCGCCGTCCAGCTTGCGGGCCAGGTCGGCGGTGAGGGTCCACGTCTCGGCGCCATACGTGAGAACAGGAAGGACGAGGACCTTGAACAGGTCCTGTTTCTCGATCTTGCCCAGGGGCTTGCGCCACAGGGCCCGGTACTGGCGTAAAGCGTGCCAGGCGAGGGAGATGCGGTGGTCCACATCAACCTCGCAGCTAGGGAGCAGGCTGCCCAGCAGCTTAACGCGGTCCCGATACAGGACTCGAGAGCCGTCTAGGAGATAGAGGGGCGGCGCTGGGTTGGTGAGCCCAACCGCCAGGGCCTCTGTCTTCTTGCTGACCTCAAGCCCCACTGCACGGGCCTCGAGAGCCAGGCAGTCAAGCCATGTCTGCACGTGCTCAGTGTCCTCGAAGAGGGTGGTGTCGTCTGCGTAAATGATGTCTGCTAGCCGAATCTCCGTGTCCGCACCGCCATGCCAGAATTTGTTAGCAACCTGCACTCCTGGTTCCCTGCCCACGATGCGGGCAAATCGCTTGCGCGCCTGAATCATTACGTATTCGACAACAATAATGAACAGGTAGGGCGACAGCACGCAGCCCTGCCACACACCCTTCTGTAAAGGGCATGGGGGCGTGGTCCCGTAAGAAGTGCGCACCGAAGTGGTGGACCCTTCATACAGGTTGCGGATGACAGCAATCAGGGGGCGGGGGATCCGGAACAACTCGAGGATGTCCCAAAGCGCAGGCCAGAAAACCGAATCGAAGGCTTTGATGAAGTCCACCAGCACAAGGTGCAAAGGGGACTCACCAGGCTGAAGGCGTTGCAGTTCCTCCACCAGTCGGCGAGTAGCGAAGAGCGCCTGTACTGTGTTGCGACCTGAACGGAAGCCGTGCTGAGTCTCGCTGAGGTGACCGTCCAGGGCCGTGCGCAGGCGGTTCAGGATGAGCCGCATAAGAAGCTTGAGGGGGGCACTTTGAATGCACACCCCTCTGTAGTTGCCGGGGTCGGCAGGCGACCCCTTGTTCTTGTACAGCATCGTGCGAAAACTGTGTTGCCAGGCCGCTGGAGGTGGTTGCGACGACAGCAGAAGGCGGTTGCAGATGTCCCGGAAGAGCAGCATAACACCTGTGTCCTCGAATTCGGCTGCAAGTTTTACAACTGCGGCCGGAATCTCGTCAGAGCCGGTGGCTGCGTCATAACGCAGGCGCTGGACCGCCTCCGTGACCTCGCGAGAGGTGAAAGGAGGCATGTCAGACGGGTCGCCAAGTGGGCCGACCAGCGGGGGGACTAGGTAGTCCGCCGCTGACCTAGGCGGGGCCGGGGGCCCTGCGGGGCCGGCCAGGGCGGCCGGGCGGGCGGCGGCGGCTGGGAGCAGGGGTGGGGGCGGCGCAGCTGTCCCCACGACCTCGGCCGTGGCCGTGGCCCAGGTACGAAGCCGCTTGGCTGGGGCGCCGGGGACGTCGTGGCGGTGGGGCCGGCCGAGGCCGTCCGGGTGCCCGAGGCGCTTGTACCAGAACCAGGCCCCCTTGCCGTCGTGCTTCTGCTGGCAGCTGCGCAGGTCCTTGACCATCTGCTGAGCATCTGCCTTCTCAGCCTGCTCGTAGGCGGCCCTCAGAGCTGCTTGCAGCCCAGGTTTGGCGATCGGATCTCTGTTGCGGCGGAGCATCTGCCTGGCGGCGACCACTGTCGGTGCGTGACGGTGGACAGCAAGCTGCCGACGCGGAGGCAAGGTGGGGAGGGTGCGGGCAGCCAGGCGATACTTGGCGGCGACACCACGGAGGATCACTGAAATATCCCCCGGCGGCGGAATGGCGTGTAACTGCTGTCGGCTGCCCCCGGCGTCGAATACGGCCAGGAAATCATCCCTGTGCGACATAGCGGCCTGCTCTTCTGCTGACATCTTGTCGGCATCCTTCAGCACAATCCGGAGCACTTTCAGATCTGGCTGAGGTGCCAGCTGTCGCGACGGTTTCACCCCAGGAAACCGCAATCTGATGCGAGCGAGCACGAGACGATGATCAGATTCCACCGTGCTGACAGAATCTTGCAGGACGCGAGCATCGACAACTGAGGGGCGCTGAGCCCGACGTACGCAGACATAATCAAGGCACACCACCCGATCCGACGGCCCAAAAAAGGTGGCCAGCTGCTCAGCGGGGCGTGCGAAAGAAGCATTGCATGCAACCAGCGCAGATTCTGCCAGCAGATTCGCAAATAAAGGCGTGTTACCGTTGGCTGTCGTGTTGGTTGGGGAATACTGAGCGCCCCCAGTGCCAACTGGCAGCGTGGCGTTGGCGTCGAGCAGCATAACCAGGAAGTGCCGAGCTGGATGTTGGCCTCCTCCTCCTTGAGGGCGTCGAAGAAGGCCTCACGTTCCGCCTGAGCTCGACCCGCATGTGGTGCATATCCCACGATAACGGTTAGCGTGTGGTGTGAATGGCCCTCAGTGGCCGAAAAAGTGGCCACTAGCACACGCGGGGACCGCAGCACGATGGACTGGAGCTGCTCTGATGCTGCCGGCGAGCACAAGAGGCCCACACCACCTTGGCCCGGCGCGTCGCCGCCACCATAGTGGAACCGCCAGCCTGCCGCAGGTCGTCGACCAGCAGACCGTTGACCGCGTGCTGAGGGTCAACGGTGCGTCGGTGCTCCTGGACTCCAAGAACAGCGATCTTGTTGTCGGCGCACAGGGCGATCAGCTCGTCGACGCGTTGGCGTGCTGGGGTGCCGCCGCTCGTAGAAGGATCTGCAGGGAGGGTGCGCACGTTAAAACTTGCAATGCCAAGAATGGGCCGTTGCCCTATTAGCGGGGGGGTGGGGGTGGGGGTGGGGGTGGAGAAGGGTAGTGCTGGAGGTGGGGGTGGGGGTGGGGGGGGGGGGAGGGGGAGGGTGGCGATTGGGGTTAATGCTTGTCAACGCATGGAGGCTTTCTTTCAGGACGGATATGCGTCGTCTCCGTCCTGGCTGGGGTCGCCGGCGTGTCGACTGGGCCTCATCCCGCTCAAGGCGGGCTAGGAGGCGTGTGAGGCTGGTAAATTGGCGGGAAGGTTGACCGTGGCGTGCCTGGCGACCTTGCATCCTGATCATGCTCGCACGGTGCGACATGAGGATGGAAAGGGGCTTGTTTATAAAGGCTGTGCCCAAAGCCTATTGTACCGCGAGGCCGCGAGGGTGTGCCCTTACCGGGCGGCATCCATACCCGGGACGTGCGTAGACGATGATGACGCAGCTGGGGCGGGCCTGGTACGGCCCGACTTGTGCCGCTTGTTAGGAGCCTGCGCCTCCGTGCGCTGGCCGTTGATGAATAGCACAGGGGTGTCGTGGACGAGGCGGACGTAGACCTTCTGGCGGTCGTGCCTGGCCTTGATCGCCACGTCGCTGCCCAGCAGACCATTCTTGATGACTAGCTGGGCCGGTGAGAGGAGGTCGTCGAGGCTCGGCGCGTTTCTCCCGCCTAGGAGCTTGCGGGCCTGGAGTACCTTCACCTTGCTGGCCACATTCGCAAAGGTCACCCGGATGGGGCCAGGCTGGCCCGCCATCCAGGCTGCCGACTCAATGCGGATGCGTTCGTTGCCCAGTTGCAGCCGGCCCACGATGAGGCTGTGGTACAGGCGTTGCGCTAGCATCAGGTCCGTTTCAGGCTGCTGCGCGACCTGAAATACCGGACCACTATACTGCGTGAGCGCAGGTCCTCCTCGACAGCAGTCTTGTGGGCTGCAGCCCCCCTGCGTGCTGCATCTTCCATCAGGTTGGCAATGTCCGTCTGTTTTACCACGTTAGCATAGCTGGTGGGTGCGGGGGCGGCTTGCTGGGGAGGTGTGGCCAGGGCGGCCTTGACCTCGGCAATGCTGGATTGGAGCGCAGCAGTGTCTTGACGGATAGCGGTGGACAAGGTGCCGAGTTGGGCAGCCATGTCTGCGACTTTCTTATTGAGCTTGTGCAGGTCTGCTTCCGGGGAGCATCAGGGGTGTTGGCGGTGCCGTGTCGGCTCCTCGAAAGCGGCAAAGAGTGCCCGGAGGCAGGGGGCCTGCGCGTGGCTCAGGAAAACAGAAAGTCGAAGCTCTGGCTCGTCCATGACGGCAAGCTCGTCCACGGAAATGGTCTCGCCAAGCGTGCTAGGAAAATAGATCGGAGTTTTGTTGTTGTTCATGAGGTGCAGGATAGCCCGCGCCTCCACGGCGGTAAGCGAAAAGAACCGGTGCTCGGCAACAACCTTGCCAGGCATGAAGTCCGCTGGGTCAAACTCAGCGTCGGCGATGGCGTCGTCGTCGTCGTCGTCAAGGGGGTCGGTCTCACGGGAAACCTCGCTGGAAGAAGGAGCCGCAGGCGGAGGGATCTGGCTGTCCATCTCGTCGACGGGGCCGGGGCAATGCCGCTTAGACGAAACGTTAATGGCGGCATCAGCAGACGATGGCTGGGTCGCAATGGTGTCCACAGCGTCGACTAGTTGCGTGATGGTATGAGGCGCTGAATCCCCCCCATCGGCGGGGGAGTGGGAGGCGGCTGAAGGTGATTCCGCCATGGCTACTTTCCGGAAAATACGATCCCTGCCTGCGCTGCGTTTTATGATATTGCGCTAAATCTTGGGCGATGGCGGCTGAAAATTATATCATCGTGTTCGTCATCAAAAGACGCTTAGATACTGCAATTTACCCGACCAAATTTCATGCCCGGATGTAAAAGTTATGAGCATTCTCGGCATCCATAGCTCGCCACACCGGGAATGTGTGATTCTCAGATACTATACATGACTAAAAAGGCTAGGCCTAAGCTGGTATTAATTAATTAATTAATTAGACTCGTGCTCCCGTTGGGGAGTCACGGAGCATTAACCCCGATGGATGGATGGATAGTACGATATAGTATTGTAATGAACAAGGCTACCTATTTCATTCTCCATTCATATTCATCATCCTAAACAACTCAAAAATGCGGAAAAGATGACAGCAGGCTCGAGCTACCATGGTCCGGATTCTCCAAATTAAGTTCTGGCCTGCGCACGCTGTCTCATTGCTATATGGCTGGGGCATGATGCGGACGATATTTGTCTGTTTCTTGAAACTTCAATTGTGTAATTATTTTTCTCAATGAGATCAGCATAGTACTCCATGGCACGCGTATGCGCATGACACACAACATTACTTAAGTACGCACTGATCGAGGCCGGGCGCCCTCCCTCCTCGTTGTGTGCAGGGGTTGTGGGATTCCGTTACTTGGTATTGGAGTCAGTATTGGTATCCACGTGGTGCAGCCACGTGCTTGCTAATGAATGAATGAATGAAAGAAAAAATGATTTGCCCAGGTCGACATCTCTGGGCATGTGTGCCAAATTGTTCATGTAATACATGTGAAGATGGCAGGGAAAAAAAGGCGAAGTGTCAACAACAAATAAATCGTGTCAGGGATCCTATCTTATAAAAAACCAGCAAAAAAGCCATGTACATAAAAGCTAGACACCCTGTAGAAAATGGAGTGCTACATGATAGGCAGCCGCACATATAGCACTCACGCAGTTGCTTCTGCACGAAGCAAATCAAACAATGTCAATGAGATGATAGAATTACCAGTCAGACGTCATTGAAAACTGCGAGAAGGAGCAGTCTGCCGCCAGCAGCCCAGTGGTCATGTAGTCAGGGTCGGTCCCCTCCACCAGGCCCTTGAGCGCAGATTTGGTGGCGCCTTGGGTAGCGGGGCGAAACGTTTGCCCCAACACGCCATGAACGCTCTCGGTGGCGTTCAGCCCGTGGACACGGAAATTCTGGTTTTGCCCATTTGAAACAGGAAAAGGGGCACAGTTTGCACATGGCGACGTACTCAGTGAAAATAGACGCTGGCAAGACAATGAACAGTACCTACGTGTGCGCGGCTGTGAAAGCAAGTGTTGCTCTGTCAACTAGTGTTGCTCAAACGGGTTAAGGGTTATACTATAATTGCAAAGTGAACTCACTTGGGCTCACCTGGTCACGAGGCCTTAGGGCAGAGTGCACACAATCTCAATCACAGAAGAAAGTAGGCAGACAGCACACCGCAAGATGCAAGTCAAGGGGCAGAACTAAAAAAAGGGCGTCCCAAGCACTGCTGTGGGATCAGGGATGACAAACAATGCTGTGGGATAGGGATGATCCACAACACCAGCGACGATGAAGAAAGAACATAATAAAAAGTTGGAAAACTCCAAGTGACAGATGTCAATGGCAGCGGTGCCAACAGCGACAACAAAGCACCCATGTAGTTGTTGTTTCACTGCATGAAAAAGCACCATCTGAAATTCGCAACAGTCTACGCTACCTATGAGAAGAAGCGAACTGCAATAAAGCAACACAAAACATCGAAACTCTGGTCTGGTCTGGCTAAGAGCAGGCAGCAAAACAGTCAAGCTTTTCAACATATATATAAATTTGGAGATAGCAGCAACACCCCCTACCAAGAAATCACGTGCAGGCCCCCTGCCCGCCTCCCACGTGCTTGCGCGCACCACCTCCACCTCCAGCTCCAGGATGCCTTCAACCGTAACCCACGTGCGGGTCTTCTTGCGCCGCATAGTGAACCCCTTGGCAACCACCGCCGATGCGGAAGAGCCGACGCTCATGTCTGCACGACCATTGATAGACATAGACCCATGAAGGCCCGGGAAGCCAGCCGCGGCGCCCGTGGACACCACGACATGATCACCCCCATGAAGGACCGCGATCTGATCTACCCACGTGCCCTTCCTGCGGCCGTCTGTGCCCGCAAACAGATGCGCGTTCACGTGCACCGCCTTGTCCGAGATGATGCAAAACGACCGGTCGCCCTGCCCCATCCAGTCAAAGTGAGTCCCATCCGCCGTCACGAAATGGGGGTCGCTGCTCGCACCCGCGCCCCCCCACAACTGCGCACACTCCACGCACTGCCCGTTGGGCCCCAGCCAGACCGCGGCCTTCGTGACATTCGGCAGTAGCGTCCGGCCGACCTCGAGACACTCGGCGCTGCTATCGATCTCCTCGTCCACCACGCACACAGGGTCCGGTGACGGAGGCAAGCAGCAGGCGCCACCGCCGGAGCGCACCGAGCTGACCACGACGTCCCCGACCGGCTCGCCCAGCGCGTCGAAGAAAATCTGCTGCATGGTTGCTGCGGATGCCGGGTTTAAGAACCAGGCCTCAACCTTGTCGATTCCTGCAGGCGTGGCCGACCCAAAATAGATCGTGAGAAGCACGCCGCCGTCCTCGAGCAGATGTCGCGACCTGCGGGGCCGGAACCCGCTCAAGTCCTCGGCGGACTTGGCCCGCCAAACGACGACCTCGCCGGTGCTCAACGCCAACCCTCCCGCCAGTCCGATCGCGACGAGCACCTCCCTGAAGTTTGCGGGCGACCACATCTTGGTCGAGGAGTTGGCCACCTGGATCTCGACGATGATCAGGTAGGGCGGCACCTTTGCGGCCAAGGGGTCGGTGACCACGTCCACCTCGGCGTCAAGCTCGCAAAAGTCCTCGTTCCCGTCCACATCAAGTGCGACGCACATCACTTCCGCCTGGCCCTCGAACAAGGGGTTCGCCTCCAAGGGTCCCCCCTCGTACAGAGGGTTGGACACCACGTCGCCGCTATTGCCGCAAGCGAGCACGGGCTCGTCGCCGATAATATTCTCCAGCTGGGTGTCGGTGATGTTGACGACCGTGCTGAAATTGAAGAAGATTAGCGCGTAGTCGCGTAGGTGATCTTGACACTGGCGGGGCAGCTCATGAGCGGGCCCTCCTTGCCCCGGTCACACGCGCCGCCCAGGCCCGTCCCGTTAATCCATGTCCAGAACAAGGGGCTTCCCGCCGTGGCCTTTGTGTACGCGATCGGTTCAGGGACGCAACCGGCCATGCGGCGATTCCCTGAGAAGTTCAACAGGACCTCCGTACGCGGGTCATTTTTCAGGTCTGGTCCGGCCAGCTCGTATGGGATGCCGCCTTCGAGGTCATTGCCTGAGATGTCGAGCATGGTCAGCAAAGGAAGGGATCCCAAGGAGGGGGAAACGCGTCCCTGGAGACCGGCCTTGTGCATGTGGAGCATGGACGCGAATATCTTGCTGGTGCAGTAGACGCCGAACCAGGAGCAGAAGTCACCCCCGGTCCAGCTGGAGAGGGCTGAGGAGGCGTCGACGAGTTGGGACTTGAAGTCCAATAGCGCATCGCGCTGGACCGAGACGGCGTCCTTGTCGACAGAATAGTCGTCATGGATGTTGAGGTGGAAGGGTCCCGAGCTGTTGAAGAATCCGGTAACGACCACAAAGTAGCGCGTGCCGGCCTCGAGGATGATCTGGAGCTGTCCAGGGCCGCCGCTGACACCGCAGCCTGTGGCATCATGCGTTGGGTTGCATTAGGTTGCGTTGCGTTGCGTTGCGTTGTGTTGTGTTGTGTTGTGTTGTGTTGTGTTGTGTTGTGTTGTGTTGTGTTGTGTTGTGTTGTGTTGTGTTGTGTTGTGTTGTGTTGTGTTGTGTTGTGTTGTGTTGTGTTGTGTTGTGTTGTGTTGTGTTGTGTTGTGTTGTGTTGTTTTGTTTTGTTTTGTTTTGTTTTGTTTTGTTTTGTTTTGTTTTGTTTTGTTTTGTTTTGTTTTGTTTTGTTTTGTTTTGTTTTGTTTTGTTTTGTTTTGTTTTGTTTTGTTTTGTTTTGTTTTGTTTTGTTTTGTTTTGTTTTGTTTTGTTTTGTTTTGTTTTGTTTTGTTTTGTTTTGTTTTGTTTTGTTTTGTTTTGTTTTGTTTTGTTTTGTTTTGTTTTGTTTTGTTTTGTTTTGTTTTGTTTTGTTTTGGTTTGGCTGGGCTGGGTTTGGTTGGTGTTGGTTGGTGTTGGTTTGGTTTGGTTTGGGGCTGGGTTGGGTTGGGTTGGGTTGGGTTGGGTTGGGTTGGGTTGGGTTGGGTTGGGTTGGGTTGGGTTGGGTTGGGTTGGGTTGGGTTGGGTTGGGTTGGGTTGGGTTGGGTTGGGTTGGGTTGGGTTGGGTTGGGTTGGGTTGGGTTGGGTTGGGTTGGGTTGGGTTGGGTTGGATTGCATTGGGTTGGGTTGGATTGCATTGGGTTGGGGTTGCGTTTTGTTACCTTGTGTTGCGTTGCGTTGGTTTGGTTTGGTTTGGTTTGGTTTGGTTTGGTTTGGTTTGGTTTGGTTTGGTTTGGTTTGGTTTGGTTTGGTTTGGTTTGGTTTGGTTTGGTTTGGTTTGGTTTGGTTTGGTTTGGTTTGGTTTGGTTTGGTTTGGTTTGGTTTGGTTTGGTTTGGTTTGGTTTGGGTTGGGTTGTTTTCGTTATTTATGTGGACATTTTTTTCAAGAGGGCAGGTTAGTTGGGGCTGGGTGGGCAACAGAGCATGACGTGTGAAGGGATCCATTTCAACCTGTGCCACCGCGTGTTGGGGGTACAATTCAAAAGGAGGATTAGAGGTACCAGCGCCAATTCACTAACCGTTTTCCTTCAAATTTATTGACCTCGATTCGCAACCTGACATACTGGCTACACTTAAGGCGCCCGATAGGGCCAGGCGGCGTTGCACAGCGAAGGCATCTGACTGCCAGCTGCTCCCTACGATAATTCACTGCCAGGTAGTTACTGCACCAGTTGGATCGCATTGCACGCATAGTATTATATCGCCTCTTATCGTCCTATAGCACGTTGGTTTCGAACTGGGCAAAACAACCCCCTTAGAAGGCGTTGCCTTTGGACACCTAGCTTGCCCATGATGATGCGCCTCCTATGATGCACCTAGCTTCCCCATGACGATGCACCATATGGTCCCTACAATGGTTGCTCCAGAAAGATGCAAGTCTGATATCAATGGTTTTCACCATATTTACAATCCCTAGGTTGGTTGCTACTGACCGCCACATAGTCCTCTATCCATCAGCGCTGACCACATGTGCGTGGGCAATGCCGAACCCTAGGCCTTATGTCCCTACATGTGGGGCAACAACCCACAGCAAGACTGTCTATATATTTGCATGGAGGCCCGGTGGTACCTCCCGCACCAATGATGGTAAATATACCATCACACACTATTATGATAATATATCATTGATGAGAGGACGCATCCAGGAGTCCGCTGTTCACGGTAGTCCACCCACTTGTCCACTGCCATAGCGCCCATGTCTGTCACGTCAATGCAAAGGCCAACTGCACGCGGCGAAACGCTTGTGCCTGGATATAGCAGGGACATGCGATGGGCAATCTCCAGGCACCCACCCATTTGCTGAAACCCACCCCCCAGCTGACGCCTGGTCAGCACACTCGCTGGCATCCTGTCACAGCAGCAGAGACCTGACAGTCGCTAGCATCCATTATTCCCTGACGCCCACCCACGCACAGGATCCCACCCACTACCCGTTCAGATGATTACCAGTAAAAATAGAAGCTGCGTACTGCGTACCAATCGATGGCAATCAGTAGGTGGCACAATGCTCCCCTGATACCCATCTATCCGCTTCCCCCCCCCCACACACACACCTATTCGCCGACACCTACCACCCAGGTGCGTTCACCCACGCGCCAGCTATTTCCTACTCAGGAGTCATGGCCCATCGGATCTCTGCAACGATACGTGACACTCACAGTCATCATTGCCGCGCGGGTGCCCAAATTCGCCGTTCGCGTCATACACCATCAAGTACGTGTCGAACGTGGCGCCCATGCCCGCGCACAGCGACACGTTGACCGGTCCACTACTCTTGGCCACGTACTCAAACACCACGCCGGGGGAGCTGCCCCCCTCGGCGATGTTCTCGAGCTTCTTCTGGACGGCCGGGGGCAGCGGCGACGGCTCGCTCTTCGACACGGCGTCAAACTGAGAACGGAACCCACGGGTGTCTGCCTGGTACGAGAACGGAAGAGAGGGCACAGGGATCGCCGTGGCTTCCGTCTCGCCGCAGATGCGGCCCAGACCGCCGGGGATGCGGGTCCCCCTGGTGTTGGTCACGGCGGCCACGTGGAAGGGGATGCAGCCGCCCAGCTCGGGGTTGTCCCTCACGTTGAGGTTGGTCAGGCGGCGCAGGGTGTCAAACGAAAAGGGGATTGTGCCCGTGATGCGGTTCCCCCTCACGTTGCTGCGGGGTGAAAGGGGGTGGTGTACGGATGCAAGCACAGATGCCACGGTGGAGCGCAAGAGGTAAGCCAGCAATAGGGATGCAAGCACAGATGATCCGGTTGGGTGGTAAGCAAGTTGGTAACCAGGCGGTAAGCAGGATGCAAGCAAGGAAGAGGGCATGCAAGTGGGTAGTCGGGTCCTCCCTGTGGACATCGCCGCAGCCGATGATGGGTAGGCTAGGGATGCGAGCAGTAACGATGCAGCAGGCAGACACAGACACGTGATGCGAGCAGTAACGATACAGCCATCAGATAATGGTATGGGAGGCAAAGAGTGCTTATCTATCCGTGGGTAGCAGGTGACGCGACGAGCAGTACATGGTTGCAGGCAGAAGTTGCACGAGTTGAAGCAGAAAGGGGACAGCAAGCCATTCATTCCTGTGCATGCTGCTCCCAAACGGGTGACGGTTGGTGCAGATGCAAGCAGGAGGGAGTGTGACAGATGCCAGCGTAAGGCACCAGCCGGTTTCCGCGTAGGTTGACGTGTGCACGTATTGGCTGGCATAACGTGAGTCATACTACGAAATTGCCCACTTGAGTAGCAGGGCGATGATGAGCACTAGGGGTGCAAGCAGTGGGGGGCATAAGCAGACATCCGATGTCAAGATCACGTCGAAAGAGATCCTGCCCGGCCCACCAGGCTGGGTACATGTCCTGAAATGTAAGGGATGCGCTAGGAACGCGTCCCCGTGGCTAGCAACGCACGCTATTGGATAACTAATACAATAAACTGGGGTTGCATCCCAGTCGCAGGGTGAACACAAGCTGTTGAATGACTTTCACATCCTGCCCACCTTTTCTTGTTCCAACCTTTACTTAGTCCTTACCCATCCGCCCACATTCCCCCGCACCGACCCACCGCACCGGCGCATCCCCAAACGTGTGACGTATGACGTCAGATCTCCTGTATCGACGTTCCCTCGCTGCTTTTCCCGTCCCTCGCAAAATATACACAAATATGATTCATCCCAACGCGGCTGCACACAAGCAAACAGGTTCCGGACTGAGTCGGGTAGGATGATGTATCTGACATGCAGCAATAATAAATATACCAAATAATAAATATACCAACTAATAAATATAACTAGCCCCTAGGAAATACTTCACAGAAGCGCAACGTAGTGTGGGTGGTGCTCCACCCATTCCTTGCCTCTTCTCACCCATCTGCCCCACAGCGTTCACTACCGAAAAACACACAGGGTGCCCACCCGGGGTCGCGGATAACACACCAGGCCCTATAACCTTCTCTCTCTCGTTCGCACCCTCTTTCTCACAAGTCGTGCCCTCTTTTGCTGTGTGACATTCTTTCAAAACAGCATATAGTCCATCCACTCCCCAACAACTCACAGCGTCTCCAGGCGCGTCATCCGAGAGAACTCGGGCGGAAGGCTCCCCGACAATATGTTGTGGGAGATGTCCAGCCTGCGCATGCTCGCCGTGATCTGCGTGACCCCCCCTGCGACGGGCGAGACCACCCCCCGCAGGCCCATCCCGGCCAGGTCCAACTCCACCACCACGTACGGGTAGCCGCTCGAGCACGTGACACCTGTCCACGTGCACACGTCCGAAACCGGGTCATCCGACCAATCGGGGAGGACGCGCTTGGCCACATCGGTGTCGATACCGTCGAGGAACGCCAGAAGTGCCCCGCGGTCCGACTCCCTCAGGGTGATCGCCGAGTACTCAAACAGGACCAGGCCGTCGAGGAACCCGAACCCGGTCCACGCGTCATAACCTGCAGGGTCGCTCATGTTCAGCGCGACGGATTCGACGAGGGATTTCACGGATGCGGGCGTCGGCAGCGCCATGACCGAGCCGATTGCGCCCATGTACAGGGCGAGCACGCCAGCAACGTGCGCCGCCGCCGCCGATGTCCCAAAGAAACTCGTTGGGACGCCCTTGATTTGCACGTCAAAACCGATGGGGAACGTAAACGTGGCGTTGCCCCCGTCCGGTCCGACCACCGTCGGCGTCTGCCGAACCACCCCCTCTGGCCCCAGGGAATTCCCAGCCTCATCGTACAGGATGCGTGTGCCTCCCTTAGAGCTGAACGGCTCAAGGCGGGCGGCGCGGAGGTCCGGGTTCCACGCGGGCGTGTCATTGTAGAACGCCGCGCCGACCGAGATCGCTGATTCTGCCGCCGCGTGACCCACCACGGTGGAGGAACCGGTGCCACCGGGGGGGGGCGCGAGGTGTACCGAGGAGGAGAGCACGATGATCTTGAGGTTGGGCGGGGGGTCCCCTGCGACCAGGGTGACCGAGATGGACACGCGCGTGGAGTTCGTCTGGAGGCAGATCAGCTCGACCGGGTCGCCCCCGATGTTATCCGAATGGGAGTCCCAACCCTCCAACTCGATTGCTTCGATGGACAGGTCCAGGTCGGACATGCACCCGCCGCCGCCGCCACCGCCGGCGCTGCTGGACTGCCCCTTGGCCACCCATGGTCCCTGGGTCGCCCACTCGCACTCCCACTGGAGCACGACGCACACGGGCGCGGCAGCAAAGTCGCCAGTGAGGGTGAGCGTCGATGACTCATTGGTTGATGGGTCGAAGTCGTGGGCCGGCCCCGTGCCGCCAAGTGGCGTGAACGGCCCCTCGTACGAGTTGTCGCCGAAGTTCCCCGCGGCCGACACGTAGACCGCGCCGCCGCTCTTGGTGGCAGCATTCACAGCGGCGGCAATAGTGCCATCGAAGTACACAGGTTCCGTGGCGTAAAGCACGTCGTCGACCAGGATGTGGCAGCCGGCGTGGAAGAGGGTGGTGATCGCGTCCGCAAACGCCACCTGGCTGCCCAAGGCCGTGTGGAACACGATGCTGGCGCCCGGGGCCACGTCATGGATGATCTCGGCCATCGCTCGGCCCTCATCCGACGGTCCAGGGTCCGTGTAGTCGGCCAGGATTTGGAGATCCAGGGGGAGTTCGCCGGCTGCCTGGGAGGGGGCCGTCTGACAGCCGCAAGCATCAAAGGAGCCCGAGAGGATGCCGACCTTGATGCCACTCCCGGTGAGGTTCCAGTGGGAGCGGACCACGCCGGCACGCATGGCCTGGAGTCCCTGGGAGAGGACCGGCCCGGTGCTGGCCTGGTGGTGGAAGGCCAGGGAGGGGAGCCATGACTGCACGCCTACGACCGAGGCGAGGCAAGGGACGCTCTCGGCGGGGATCCAGGCGTAGACGCCGCGGCCGCGGATGGTCACGTCCATCGCCCCGCACCCGTCGTCCAGGTGCTCCCTGACCTTGTCCGCGTCCGCCTGCGACTTGAGCACGCCTTCCACGCGGATCTCGACGCGCTCCGTCGACGCGGCATCGGAGTCAGCCGTCGGTTTGTCGGATCGGGAGGAACCATGCTTGCCTGCATGGGTGTCCCGCTTGCCGTTCAAAGATTTTCCCTGCGGACTGGCATCGGATACTTTTCGACCCATGGCCTTGAGGAGGAAATCCAAGAATGAGGTTTCAGCTGTTGCCCCCTGAGAAGACTTTGCCCCCCTTTTGGCGCCATTACTAACGGCATCTTCAACAGATGCCGAGAATTCCGCTTCGAGGAGAGCATCGTAGAACTGCGCCAGCAGAGGGTGCACCGACGTCTTAGCACTTTCCGCCTTGCGCACTATGCCGAGAACCTTCTGCAATTGCTCGACATTTGCATTTCCCCGAAGTTCCGTGGCCGAATACTTGACGCCAGCTCCACCAACGCTCGTGCCGAGTGGCGCCGCATTGATGGAGCAGCTGGGGCCGAGCACCGCGGCGACCAGTACGAGCAATGCCAGGACCCTCCTCATCTCATCAATTTTGCACGCTCATCCGACCCCGATCACGTGATGCAGGTGATGGCGGCACCAAAAAGTGCTTGCTTGGGTCACCTTCCGTGCACAAATGGCGAAATTGTTTGTAGAGACCACCGAATTTAATTATTGTTTGAAGTACGAGATGCGCGGAGCCGTCCTGATCCCGGCTTCGGGCAATCATCATGCTTCATCAGGTTGGTCGCTCGGTGGGACGGTGCCATGCAACCAGTCCCACGGTGATTGGCAGCCTCCAGCCCCTCCACCTCGCGAATGGGAGGAGCCGTCCGGGACTCCGGACTCGAGAGCCGGGAGGAATCAAGGGTGGAGGAAGTTGGACTGTACTGTACAGTACGGTGCCCCCACACGTCTAAGATTGGGGTCCGGCCGACCCAGGGCTGACGATCTTAAAGTTGAGAGCTGTAGGATCTTATTAAATGAAACTGAGGGTTTTTGGAAATCGCATCCGGTGCTGGGCGCACCCGATGACAGATGACAATGACAAGAGGCTACGGTACGCGTCGATAAATACGGGTAACGCTTGCGAAAGGAACGGTGTGGGCCGATAAATACGGGTAACGCTTGCAGACGCGGCGGCATGAGCCGGAAACATTGTGATCAGGGACGAAACGAACGGAAAGCGCAGCCTACTGGCTCATACTACGGAGGGCGCCGACGCACATGCCTGTGCGAACTGCTAAGTCTACTGTATCGATCGCACGCGCCCCGGCGCGTAAACTTATGGTGCGTAAGTACAAATGACAGAAGAAAATGCTGGCGCGTCAACTGCCAAGCGGAGCCTCGCCACAGGATGGAAGGCAGAAAACTTCTAAGTCCATCACCAATTTCACCATGGCCAGGGCGCGAGCCGCGGGGGGACTTTGGCCTAGTAGAATAAATTCAACTCCACACCAAAAGAATTGACGGACCGAAAGAATTTAGCGGCATCTGTTCCAGTCAAGTAGGCTGGGGAAATGTCGATCAACGGCCGAATTAGTATTGCGTTGCGGTGCTAGCTGGTAGGACAAACTCAGTAGTCAAGAAAACAGGGCTGTTAGATTGGTTCCTTCGGCTGTGCTGTGGAGGGAATCCGGCGGGTTGTGCGCAACAATTTTCATGCCTCCGATTGATTATATTCGCATGTTAATAAGTAATTTCAACCTCCATGGACGTGCGGGCACAAGACGACGATATTTAGGCAAATATTTTATTGCAGGACGCAGGTCCCATGGTGGCATGGTCGGTGTTATGTGTCGTAAGGGCGGGGTTGCCACTTCAGGATCAGCTGCTCCGCAGATAAAGGCATGCTTGGGATGTTGTGGTTTGGGGCAGGTAAAGGCCACTAGGTGTCCTTGGCGCTTGTGACCACTGACCACATGCCGTTCACATCATGAGTTTCTACACGGCATTGGCGCCCTTCTCGGCTGCAGGCCAATTCTAGGAAGCAGGTTTTTGCTGTGCAGTGGGGTGGGGTGAGGGGTGCCGGGTGACAACCGCAGTGGCCCGGTGTCGGCAAGATGACGACCGGGAGCGCCAGAACTGTCTGCGTTGTAGCACACAAAGCTCTATGATTCATGCGTATGTGTTGTAAATTGTAATTGGATAAGGAGCAATTGAAAAATCATGCAAATTGAGGACTTGGTATAAATTATCTGGCCTGCGCTGGTTGTTGCATTGTCTCCTTGATAAATGGTTGCTTCTTGCCTCGACGACATATATAAGCCCTCAATGGGGCACGTGAACAGGTACTCCCGGCCACTAGTTGGTCATTATCAAGTGAAACTACGTGCATTCACACATATTAATTATTAAGTGAGACAATGATGTGAGACAACTAGAGCATATCTACTAGTGAGTATATATCTAGGCAAGACTCCTAGGGTCTGGCACACTCTAGCTAGATAAGATAGACTAATAGGATTGTTTGTTACTAGATAGAATAGACGGGTTGGATTGTGTGCACCCATCCATCCATCCATCCATCCATCCATCCATCCATCCACCCACCCACCCACACACACACACACACACACACACACACACACACACACACACACACACACACACCACACACACACCCACCCACCCACCCACCCACCCACCCACCCACCCACCCACCCACCCACCCACCCACCCACCCACCCACCCACCCACCCACCCACCCACCCACCCACCCACCCACCCACCCACCCACCCACCCACCCACCCACCCACCCACCCACCCACCCACCCACCCACCCACCCACCCACCCACCCACCCACCCACCCACCCACCCACCCACCCACCCACCCACCCACCCACCCACCCACCCACCCACCCACCCACCCACCCCCATCCATCCATCCATCCATCCATCCATCCATCCATCCATCCATCCATCCATCCATCCATCCATCCATCCATCCATCCATCCATCCATCCATCCATCCATCCATCCATCCATCCATCCATCCATCCATCCGTCGCGATTAATGCTCCATGACTAGCTCCCAAACGGGAGCTAGCACGATTTTAATTAGTAAATTAATTAATCCATCTCAGGCATGCATAGTTAAAAAATTAAATTAAATTATAACATGCCTCCGTGGGGAGGTCATGTAGCACATATTCCATGATGGATGGGGTGGAGGAAGCCGCGTAATCGAACTATACTAACGCTAGGCTATCTAGAAAATCCTAACTACACTACTCATCAAAACGCCTCCTCCGCTTGGGGGAGGTGGCTTGCCCACAGGGTCGGGCGTGTGCGCCTTGACAATCTTCTTCCACCGCGTCTTGTCCTGCATGACAGTCCAAAGACGGGAGAGAGAGTGTATGCGGTGCTCAAACTGGGCTGGGACCACTAGGTCGTCCAGCAACATCTGAACGTAGTTGGTGACAGGCATGCATAGTTGTCTCACTTAATCTAGTCAATCGAATCCATCGGGGTTGACGAATTAAACTCGTGCACACAATCATACCGCGGCTTAAGAAACAATTGATCACACCACATTGGACCGCAATGCGTTGATCAAGAAATATCAAGGAGACAACCAGCGCAGGCCAGAAATCGAGAGATGCGTTGATCAAGAAATATAATTGTCTCCTTGATAATTGTGTCTAGTTATCTCAGTAAGTTAGACAAGTAATATCCTTGACTACTTCTGTGGAACTGAAAGTGGTCAACGAGCAAGAGGCTTTGAGGATGGATGAATTATGCGAACCTTATTGTACCATGTTAGATTAGATCACAACAAACGTTCCAGCAATGGCAACCCATACGTCCTAATCTCAACGTGCATGTCGAGCATGCTCCACCGTTAGCCTGAAATGGACCAATCAGGTTACAGCATCACAAGGTAAGATTCTTTCGTCCCTCTAACTAGACACGTAACACAAGAGCACACAAACCAGCCTGGCATAATCCAGACGTGGAATCACCGAATCTTGATAAGCATTGGAGTCCTAAAATATCTAGGCAAGACTTGGCAGAACCGACCAACTAATAACCCCACGTGGATCAGGCCACGACCAATGAGGGTCTAAACAAGTCAGTTGACAAAGTCCAGGTCTCGAAATATCTCTGCACGTGGGAAACCTCATAACTAGCTCAATACTCATCCAAAAGGCCTCAAATAAAATCCCAAACTATTACAAAACTCAGGATGTAACAACAAGTCAGATTTGGTTGTTACATATTGACATGTCAAGCAAATGTGGGTCAGCAAGTATTGACTGTCCTCCCTAATGGTGGCGGTTGCTAGGGAACATCCAGTAATGTTATCCTGAGGGGGGGCACTCAGGGTTTAAGGGAACTCCCACAGCAACCTTGGGTTGGTACCACAATGCATGGCACTACCCAACGCCAGCGGCGGCGGCGGCCCGGCTAAGGCGGTGGCGGCCCAAAGGAGGCGGCGGCGGCAGCGGCGGCCCGGAGGAGGGGGCAGCGGCGGCCCAAAGGAGGAGGCGGCGGCGGCGGCCCGGAGGCGGCGGCAGCAGCGGCGGCCCGGAGGCGGCAGCGGCCCGGAGGAGGCGGCGGCGGCCATTGAAACCACCACTCAGTTGGACAGCCTACACGAGCTTTCACCAACAAAGCCGGACATGTCAAACTACCAGTGAAGATTCGCTTTTTGCACCCGAGTGGGTTGAGAGCCCACTACTCGTCTAGCCACTAAATCGGCACATGCCAAACCAGCCACTTCAGGCTAGCTTCAACCATGGTTGAACCACCGTCAACATGAGCGGCTCAACACATGTAGTGAACGTTGGAACTGATGGGAAGCACAGATGTCCACCGGGGGAAGTGATGGCACCACGGCTCCATCGCAAGCAAGGGCCACTAGACCTACTGTCCACACCATGATGGCTGATTGAGCTTCAAACGTTGCCAAGAATTATGATGATGGCACCACTGATATGCCACATCCTTGATGATAAGTGTAGCAATAGTAGCCGGTCCGCAGCAGCAAGAAGATATGTCGCATGCAGCGCCACGTAGGTCCGTCCACCATGCGCCGCACCTGCAAGTGTGGAGACTAGGGCATGGTTGCATGTCTGGGGGTGGCCTTGTACATTTGGGAGGAGTTGGCGCCACATGTATAAGTAACGCAAAGAAACCAAGAACTCAAGTCCATCGTTGAAAGAAAATACACACATGAGATTCAAGGCCACATCTCACGATCATGGAGGCAGCCAACAAGCACTACAATGGACACCACAACTCCAACATTCCATTATAGGGCTTAAAGCCAAACACCGCAAAATGTTCGGGAGCAAGACAATGGCCCGGCACATATGTTTGAGATACTCACATTACACTACGGCAAGAAGATGTTCAATGTTGATACGAAGTTTTGCCGAGGAAACGCACCAACTTACAACAAACACAGATGAAATGTAGCCAGGATACACATGTTGTCCCGCTTAGGATTGTTAACGTGAAGATGGATGTGCCGCAAAGGATGTAGGCAGCCTGTGGTGCATAGAAGTTGCACCTTCCCTAATGCACATAGCAAGCGCTGCCATGCTAGCAACATTGCCAGCAAATACCTCCAAATGATCCATGAGGGCATTGACCTCGTGAAGGTGCATTGAGGTTGCAGTTTCATATTCGCTCATGGGAGTTGGGGTTGCGAAGAAGCACTGCCAACACTTGGAGCAGACGCGGCATTGCTAGGGCAGTTGCCGTGACCAAGAGAAGCAACGAACCCGCCCCGGGCCCGGGCCCGCTTCGGAGTACCCGTAGCCTCACCGACAACGCTTCCACCAAGAGTTGCAGAGACCTTGCGTTTTGACGTGGGTGGCTCGTTGGGATGGTGTGCTCTTTGTTTACGTGGTTGTTTTCCCCGACCACGGGGTGGAGGACCTAAAGGGTTTTCTACCACCAACGGCGTGGTGGCCAGGTTCTTTCTTACGCCACGTTCAAAATCACCGTTCATAAACGCTTTACGCGGCCGCCTTGGCATGGTATGGCCCATAGGCCGCCATCTTGACCCACGAGTATGAGCCAGTAGGCTGCGCTTTC
Source organism: Mesostigma viride (assembly GCA_009746045.1). Lineage (NCBI taxonomy): Eukaryota > Viridiplantae > Streptophyta > Mesostigmatophyceae > Mesostigmatales > Mesostigmataceae > Mesostigma > Mesostigma viride. The sequence goes on along the minus strand of RPFO01000166.1, from coordinate 116,300 downwards.
CGTTCGTTTCGTCCCTGATCACAATGTTTCCGGCTCATGCCGCCGCGTCTGCAAGCGTTACCCGTATTTATCGGCCCACACCGTTCCTTTCGCAAGCGTTACCCGTATTTATCGACGCGTACCGTAGCCTCTTGTCATTGTCATCTGTCATCGGGTGCGCCCAGCACCGGATGCGATTTCCAAAACCCCATGAAACTGATGCGGTACATATAAGCTGATGCGGTCTAACTTACGGATACGCACGTGCCGCTCTAAATCTCTACCGTACAGAGTTCTGTTCAGTTCAGTTTAGTTTCCCGTCTACGAAAAAACGCAGTAAGTGCTGACGTCCGGGCCTCGGCCACTATAGAATATGTATAGATTCTCTGCTGCCCATGTGCGGCGTGGGACACAACAACAACAACAAGTGCTGACGTGCGTGCAGCCGAGCTGCCTGCCAACTGCCAGGCTGGAAGCACGGCGTGCAGGAGCCGCTTCCTGCCACGTGTAACACCGTGCATGCGCGCGAGACGTTGTGTCCTCTCGTGATGTTTTCTTTACCCGGAATCATGATCGTTTTATGGATGGGGCCAGCTATGTCACAAGCTTGCAACTAGGTCACATAGACATTAGATTGCTGCAGACCGTGCGTGGTTATCGTCTTACATCTATAGCGTACAAGTATGGACGCTCAGATTACGTTTCCTCTGAATTCAGGCTACAGCATACCCGCCGTCGGCCTGGGTACGTGGAAGTCTAAGCCAGGGGAGGTGAAACACGCGGTGCTTGCTGCATTGAAGGCGGGCTACAGGTAAGTTATACAGGACATTTATGAAAACAGCATCCAGGAGCATCCAGGAGAAGGTTTCATGTCGACTATTTTGACTTCGGCTTTGCCGCGTTTATTTCGTGGTGTTCCCTGCAGGCACATCGACTGTGCAGCCGTGTATGGGAACGAAAGAGAGGTACGATACAGTTATTGGCAGATCGATGAACACACTGGATCTGTTGCGAAGCTCGTAGTTGCCAACGGGGAAGCAGAGTCATCCGTACTCTAGAAAAATATCCACGTTGTGCTGTCCTTGGACTGCTTTGCCAAGGCAAATGGGGTTCATCCGGGGGGGCGAGCGTTGGGAAAGCCATGCAGCAAGGTTCATGATAATTGACTGTATTTAGACCCAACAAATGCACGGTATCTTGTCATCCTTATTGATTTGCCGATCGTACGCCCATCATCAGGCTAATTACAGGACAACGAAATGGGAGGCACCCGTGTTCTGCTCTCCCACCTGAATGGTCCCCCGTATGCCCCCGCCGACGTGAGATGCCCTTACCTTGAAGGCACCAGTTTGCCTACAAAATGTGCGGTGATGGGCACAATAATGCATTCACCATCGGAAACACATACAGCAGTTATAAGGAGGCGTGTGCCTCTAGTCGGCTTGAAAACCTTCTGACATGGGCCAGTAGCTTCACTGCTGTAGCATCGTGACGTGGGCACGTGGCGTAGCCTCGTGACGTCGGCAAGTGGCGTAGCCTCGTGACGTGGGCATGTGGCGTAGCCTCGTGACGTGGGCAAGTGGTGTAGCCTTGTGACGTGGGCGAGTGGCGTAGCCTCGTGACGCGGGCAAGTGGTATGCGGTTACAATGACATGTGTGGGATGGTCCTGCTGAATACATGGTCACTATTTCACTGTGACTGCATTGGCACTAAACTCAGTCTGGATGCACTGTATTCGTATTATTCTTCTAGCATTTGTGGGTATGCTGTATGTGTATTATCATTGTACCGTTTGTGGGTGTGCTGTATTTGTATCATTTTGGTACCATTTGCGGCTGGATTCCTTCATGGGTGCATTGGCCAGGTTGGCGAGGCGCTGCAGGAGGCGTTTGCTGACAACATCGTCAGCCGCCAGGATGTCTTTATTACCTCCAAGTGCTGGTAAGTACTGCACTTACTGCATGGGTATAGCCCATACACCCATTCACACATCAGCCCATGAACACAGGCATGTTCTCATCGTATCCAAATATAGAGGCCCTCGACCCATTTCCAAGCCAGCCCATGAAACCAACCAACCGACTGACCGACGGACCCCGCCCCCCGCCCACAAAAACACAACATACCCCCCCCGTGAGGCTGCGTAAGCCCCCCCACGCCCAAGTGCCGCTTGTCACTTCTTAGCATCCACGAACGTCAAGCTTCCTCTCATCATCGTGCTTACGGCACCTGCCTGGCTCATGCACAATGGCTCTCAACTCGTCCCTCCCCTCATTGTCCTCCCCCCCTTCCCACAACCGGTGCCCCTTGGTTTGCTGTGGGTGTTCCTCGCCAACAGGTGCAACGACTTGTCGTTTGACAGCGTTCCCAGGGCGTGCGAGAAGACGCTGGAAGACCTGCAGCTGGACTATCTGGACCTGTACCTGGTGCGGTGACAGAGGCTTTCCGGTACTTGTTGATGGTGTAGAGGCAGTGGACGATCCGGATGCCTACCTGGTATTGGTTCTGTGTTAGGGGTTGATCCCGTTCTTTAACTGGGACCCGGTGATGCAGTCACGACATGTAGCGTCATCTAACCTATTTTTAGCTGGTGCGGTGGTAGCGGACAGGCTAACTCCAGTTCTTGTTGACTTTACCAGGGATACAGCACTGTGCCCGCCTTTGATAATACTCTTTCTTTAGTAACCCTGGAACCTTAAGTAACCAGGAGTGTGCCAATCAAGGTACCCAGATCTAGCGGTAGCAGCTGTCCTTGCACCTTTTCCATCAGCGCTTCCATCACCTCTTCTTTAACATACTACAAACCCTTAGTATCAAACATATACCTTGTCATTTACGGAACCTTATGATCACCACACGCCCGCCACCTGGCGCGCACAGATCCACTGGCCGCTCAAGCCTGAGGGCAAGGTCTGGCGGCGGCTGGACCTGGCCGAGATTTGGCCCGCGTTTGAGGGCCTGGTTCGGTCCAGCAAGGTGCGCAGCATCGGACTATCCAACTTTGGCGTCAAGCTCATCCGCGAGGTGCTTGGGCTGTGCAAGATACGGCCAGCTGTCAACCAGGTGAGGGCCCAACTTACGCGGAGCCAAGTGTCAGCAGCTAGCATGTGGCCGCCAAAGTATAGTTAGCTGGCAGTCATTAAGTCGATGGGAAGCTGCTCCCGTCAACTGCTGTTCTGTTCGTTTGCTTCCTGCGTACCTCAAATAGAAGTAGGAAGAGAATACCTCAAGCAAGAGGCGGAAGAGTGTAACTCAAGCAGGAGGTGGAAGAGTGTACCTCAAGCAGGAGGCGGAAGAGTGTACCTCAAGCAGAAGGCGGAAGAGTGTACCTCAAGCAGGAGGCGGAAGAGTGCACCTCAAGCAGGAGGCAGAAGAGTGCACCTCAAGCAGGAGGCGGAAGAGTGTACCTCAAGCAGGAGGCGGAAGAGTGTACCTCAAGCAGGAGGCGGAAGAGTGTACCTCAAGCAGGAGGCGGAAGAGTGTACCTCAAGCAGGAGGCGGAAGAGTGTACCTCAAGCAGGAGGCGGAAGAGTGTACCTCAAGCAGGAGGCGGAATAGTGCTGCCATCCGATGGTCACTCTGCTGTCATGTTGCGGCCACTGAATTGCCTCCTGTCTTATCAGTCACAGGATCGCCTGTGGTTGGTGGCCCCTGTGCCACCGTGCATTGCGGCGCCTGGCAGTTACGTGCACTGTAGCGAATGTCAAGTATTAGTAGCCCCCCCCCCCCCCCCTTGGTGATCCATCCCATCGATCTGGCACTTGTCACCATCGCGGTGTTCCATCCCATCGGTCTCTACTGCAGTAGTAGTTTGTCCTTTATGCCAGCAATTTATCATAGGGAAACTTGGAGATCTTGCCTACATTTAGCCATGTGTGCACGAAACTCCTGTGGAACTCGGAAGCGGGAGCCCGACTTTGGTTCTAACTCGGTTCCCATTGAATTCCTGACAATGGCGATGCTGCGACGTGCTGGGCTGACTGGGGGCTGACTCTCCTCGCAGGTGGAGCTGCACCCGGCCCTTCGCCAGGACCAGCTGGTCAGCTTCTGCGCGAGTGAGGGGATTGTCTGCCAGGTGGGTGGGTGGGACACCTGTCTTTGGTGGGAAGGAGATGGAGACTTTTGTGTCCAACATCGATAGGTACCTAAATTAGACAACCAGCAGGCCATGCCCCTTGCTTGTCCCTTGTTTGGCCGTTGCTTAGCCCTTGTTTGGTCTTGTCTGGCCCTTGCTTGGCCCTTGCTTGGCCCTTGTTTGTTCCCATCTGTTTGGGCCCATCTGCACGGGTATCCTTGTCATGCTACAAAGTTCATGCACCGGTTCAAAGTAGGCAGTTCATGGGCTTACGTCATGGTTTTCTGAAAATGCTTGCGTCGTTCACAACTTTCTTAACACAGTGTCGATGTCTGTATATCGTGGCATGTTTTTATATGTCTGCTGATGCCCCACCCCTTTGTGGACATGGACTGAACCATTGGCCTTGCTGTCCCTGCTCCCTTGACCATATGGCCCTGCAGGCCTACTCCCCCCTGGGTTCCCCTGACAGTGCCGCGATGCTGGGGCGGTCGCAGGAGCTCGTCCCGCTATTGCACCACCCGACCATCGTGCAGGTGCGCGCGCAGGCCGTCGGGCAAAATATATATATATAGATATATAAAAGTAAACACAGCCCTGTGGATACCCTTTGGGGGCAGGGGCATAACAAGCAGGAGCAGTACTCTACATCCATATGGATGATGCACCCGGTCTCAGTTAATGCAATATGACAGAGCCCTAGGGGATCTCCAGTACTCTTAACCCTTAACCCTAAACCCTAAACCCGAAACCCTAAACCCTAAATCCCAACCCCTAAAGTCTCACCCTTTGGCATACTCCCACGTGCTACCTCTAATTACGACCCCCGAATACGACCTTCGAACACTATCCCACTACGCTGCGTCCCCAAATGCTACCCACGCATATCGTCGGGGGGATGCAGTTCATTCGATATGTCTCGGTACTTTCGACATCTTTGAGCAAATAATTGAAATGAACTCCACTGAACCCTTGGGATTACCATGGACTAAAACCCCCGAATACTTCCGCTGCACATGAACTCTGCCTGGGCCGACTACCAGGTGGCGTCCAAGGTTGGGCGCTCGCCAGCCCAGGTCCTCCTCCGCTGGGGCGTGGAGCGGGGCACGTGCGTGCTTCCCAAGAGTACCAACGCGGAGCGCATCGCTGCAAACTTGGACGTGTTCAACTGGGCGCTGCCAGAGGCCGACAAGGCGGAGCTGGATACCGTGGAGCCTCAGGTATTACTGCGTGCTTGATACCCTGCTTATTCCTTCAGGCAGTGGAGTCTTTCCCTTTTGTTCTACCAAAGCCGGGAAGGCGGCGCTGGACGCTGTGGAGCCACAAGTATTTGAGTCAAGGGCGAGGCTGTTGAGGTTGGGTGGTCGTGGTTTGAGGTTGGGTGGTCTTTTTCCACATTCTATTTGTAACCAGTTTTCCCATTTATGGCTCGTCTCGTGTACGTGGATTTTCATCGCTTTTCAACTAGCATTTATGTTATGGTCATGTTTTACCGATACGCAGGTGCGGTGCATAAGACGCCGGTTGAGCCTCGCGAAGTGATAGGAGGAGGTTGTCGTGAGGTTGTCGTCCTACTCAGATAGAATTTCAAGTGCTGTCACCCACATGCACATTGTAGTAGTTTTTTATTTGGGATCCTAACAGACCCACCGGACTCGCCACAGTAGATCTATTGTGTGGCCTTGGAAGTTGGAACCCATTTAGGGTCAATAGGAGGCGCTAAGTAGCAGTACCAGTGAGGCACTGAGTAGTAGTACGAGCTGAGTAGCGCTCAGCTCGTATAAAGAGCCAGTTGATACTACTAAGGGTTCCATAATTAGCGGCTCCTGCTTGCTTGTCGATATCGCATATGATTGGGCAGCATTTGTGTCGTCCCTGGATTTGCCTGTCTTTCTTGTTTGGTCAACGTCACACACGCAGGTATCAGATGTGCTAGCTAGCATATGACCCTGGTTTGGATTTGATCAGGTAGTAGGAGCCAGGTGTGTCGTTAAACGTGGATCCCGTGCCTGCCCTGTTTGTGCTCCTACGCAAGCAATGTGTTTGTCAACTGATTAGACAATAGTATCTAGTTCGCCATGGTGCCCAACATAAGGCATAAAGGTTCCCAGTGGTTAGGGTCCCTGATCCCTCAGATCAATCGACTGCTTTTGGTATGGGATGCATGCCAAGAAGTTATGAAATCTGTGTGCACGTAGATTTGAGCCTGCATGCATGCCTCTTGACTGCACAACCTTGATTCGTTTTAGGCATCCGTCAATTTACAAGGCTAGAGTTCTCTGTGTTTTCGGTATCACAACAACTAAGAAGTATGGGCCAAGTACTCACCGTCAGGCCACTGCATGGCGTACTGCATTGCTTGCCTACCTTCACGCACCTGGCCTCTTCCAACAGGTTCACTATGTGTCCCCGGGCATTTTCATATCGCAGCAAGGCGATTTCAAGACAAAGGAGGACTTCTGGGACTACCTTGCGTAAACTATGGTCAAGGTCATTTTCGAGGTCATCATCGTATTGCTGCCTACCCCAGGACGACAGCAACGTGGCTGCATGCGCTTCTAGACCAGATCCATGAAAACAGACAACGAAAGCAGCGAAAGGGTTTGAAGTGATCAAACGACGTATAGAAATATCTTAAAAGAGAGGTAAACAGTGGATATAAGAAAGAAACTGATCTTCATTACCGGAGAACTTAGGGCTATTCAATTCGACTTAGGTAGTGATTTGATCGAGATAATATAGATCAGGGCGATATAGGTTTTGAAGCTGGGCCCCGGAAAATGTATTTAGGTGGTATATAGGGGCATGTGCATTCCGAACGTGCTAGCTCATTCATTAATTAATTCACGTGCCTCCATTGGGAGAGCCACGGGGTACCTTTCATCCCTGTTTGATGCACAGCAAGATTGATTGCTCATGGGACCCCCCCCCCCTTCTCTCATTGCCTTGAAAGGGGGGCCACAGGCTCAATTAACTTCGATCAGGACTGCTCACTGGGAGAGTCTTGCAACGTATACTGTTGCCAAATCAGAGTATACTGTTGCACCGAGCGCTCTCCAGTAAAGAGCTTTTTTGCAGTTGGGCTATCACTTGGGATGCCTTCGGATCAGGAGAAATTGTTGCCGCGCGAAATCATGCTAGAGGTCCTGTGTTCGAACTGGTGCATGTGGCCCCAAACTATTTCGTGCCGCTATCTGGTTGATATTCCGGTTATGAGGTGCTGGCTTTTGGAGGTCCAGAGTGCAGCCGTGGTCAAACAGGAGTCACCTTCATGGCTGGCTTCCGCCGGCAAAACCCAGTGAGAAGTACTCCTACTCACATCCGCCCCCGTGGGGCTATAGCAGTTAGATTCGATCCACTGGTTCATATGTACTTTCAAGAATCTCGAACGCACTTGCACCGCTCTCCGGTAAAGAGCTTTTTCGCAGTTGGGCTATCGCTTGGGATGCCTTTGGATCAGGAGACCCCTATAGCCGCGATTTCAATCATGCAAGAGGTCCTGTGTTCGAATCCGGTATGGTACCAAACTATTTCACTATGGATGCAATAAAGCTTCATCATATATAGCATGAGGTATCTCTTGTTAGCGTTGGCTTAATTTGTTTATGTTTTTTAAGTGGGTGCCTTCACTCTGCTGTAAGTAAATATAATTTAGTTGTCTCCTTGATAATTTTTAACGTACAGTTTAAAGCATAATGGATGCAGTAAGGCAGCCCCATGGTCCAGAGGCCACAGATAGGCTTGGACTTACCTGGACAGTACCTGCTGCGCGCTACGTGCAACGCTAATGCACAATCGACATTACCAGCCACTTTATAGCTTATCAATAGCCCAGCCAGTCATGCTACGGTCCATCGCCTCGCTCAGCTTGCTTGCCGGCCCACGCTCTCCTTGTCATATGCTATGCACATGCCGGTCAGACTTATATTGCACCCACAGAATTTGCCGGATCATTTATTAGTATCCGATTGCTGCTGTGGCATTAATTAATAAATTAATTAAACTCGTGCTCCCGTTGGGGAGTCACGGTCTCACGAAGCACCAGAGTGCTTTTAATCCCTGTGCATGTGTGCACAACAGGAAGCAAGGGCAGAGACCCCTTTTCTCCTTCACGCCAGAGGCATGCCACAGCAGCAATCGGACACGATATAGACGATCTGGCAAGTTCTGTGGGTGCAATAAGACCTGGGCATGTGAGCATATATCATAACAAGGAGCGTGGGCAAGTAATCTGATCATGGCCAGGACGCGTACGTAGCATGGCTGTACAAAGGCTAAGCTAAGGCTATGGCTGGTTGTGTACTGTGCGTTAGCGGGGCACGTGACTAGGTATGATGGCTACGCTAGGCAACATTCTAGGCATGGCTGCCTTAGCGGCATGCAGTGGCTACCAATAATTCAAGCTAGGGCTATTCTAGCCCGCAGGGGGCGACCACATCTTGTGGTTGATCATCAGGTCCCCGCCCCTCCAGTACACCTTGGGCTTCTGGGGGTCCTGCTTGTGGCGGAGGTATTCAGGCCACAGGTCACGTCACTGAGCACTGCTGCTGAGCGGGGGTCAGGTCGTCGTCCAGCGTCCAGGTGAGGTCGTGCAACCTCTTGCGACGAGAGAGGAACCGCTGCTTGTCCTCAGGGGAGAGGAAGGTGAGCAGGAAGTTGGTGGGGGAGCCGCCTTGTCCCGTGAGTGGGGAAGGCGGTGGCACCAGTTGTTGCTGCCCAGTTAATTCTATGAGGTCTTCTCCAGGAATTAATCCCATCACCTCGGTAGAGCCTCCAGTACAATGACCTTCTGGCGGTGAGTTACATTAATCCCAGATACTAATCCCATAAAACCCAGTACATATTCAATATAAGTACAACAAATCCATGACAATTAAAATACCACTTGACAAAGTAAGGCGTATTACAATAGTTTGCCTGTCATTCTCTCAACAGGGGTCTATTGGCGCCCGTCTTACGGCGCCCGTCTACTTGCCAGATGGTAAACTGCCACAGCAAACAAATGACAAAATGAAACACATAGGCAACAATTAAATCCTGCCCTGGGGAACTAGGGAAGTCTGAACAGGCAAACACCTGAACAGGCCAGCTTGTAGAAACATAATACCAGGGAATCGAACCCCGCCCTATAAACCCCAGAATAAAGGTTCCCAGACCATTGTGAGAAGTATGTACAAATATACATTTCTTTTAAAATAGAATACATGGTCTGTAATGGACCTGTCAACCTTGTGTAGTCAACAGCATGAACCCCAGCCAAAACCTGGCTGTATCCTGATTAAAATCAGAGTGAGTGTACCATGGTCCATGAGCCTTAGTACAGACTAAAATACAGGTATTATGCCAGTCACAATGCTGACACTACCACACAATCTGCTCTCCAATGCCCTATAACCATGCACCAGCTTAGACAGCTTGCTGAGATGGGTCCATCAGAGACTGAAGAACCTTGTATTGCACTGCTGCCTTCTGCACTAGCTTGGTCAAAGCATCAGCAGGATTGTCAACCCCAGGGATATGCTCAATATTGGCCAAGGAGGACAACTCCTTAAGAAGGAGATAATCCAAGTCCCTACTTCTGGCCATCTGCCTGTGCACAAACTGCACCATCCCCATGGAGTCTGTTTTTAGAAGAGTGGTAACCTGAAGTGGCCAAGGAGTGTTAGAAGTCATCTGATGAAGCAACTCCTTCAGATAAAGGCTTGTGTGAATGCCTTCACAAATAGCCCTGCATTCTGCCACATCACTGCTGACAGCCACCCGTTTGTGCAGGCGACTAAACCAGCTCACCAAACTCCCCAGGCCTTCCTGTCTGAGCACAAAGAGCCCTGCAGCCCTGCCCCTGACCTTGGAGACCTGCCTGCTGTCCATTGAGCTATCCACATACAGCTCCATGCAAATGGGTTGTGATAAATCCACTGCAGACAACAGAATGCCAGATGAAGCCCTGACCTGATCAGCCACCTTGGCAGACCCTAGCTCCACCAGCATGTCATCAGGCAACCTGGCTATGACCATAAGGTCTGGCCTGGAAATGCCTGCCACCCAAGCAACCATGCCCCTCACCATGGGACACAGTGCCTGTGTGATGGTTGGAGGAAGCTTGCTAATGAGGGTCTCTTGATAGTCATTGCCCCCCACCAGCAGCATACGCCACTCCCCTCCCTTCTTCACCAGTGTGGCCTCCATGCCCACAAACAGCAGAGGCTCATTCTCCACCTGCCATTGCTCCCTACCCAGAGGAAACTTGGACTTAATGATGGAGATCAGCTCCTTAAGCCACGACGTGGGAGCTATCAGATGTAGGTCATCCCCGTGCAGCGAAGCATACACTGGCAGGCCTTCCCATTGCCCCAGAAACAGACAGGGGTCTACAGGAGAGACCTTCAAGTTGCAATGCTCCTTCAGGAAACGGTTGAGAGTCTCCCTCCAGATTATTGGACTTGACCTCAGGCCCTCCAGGCCCTTGAGGATTTTAAGGAACTCCGTGTGGATGTCCCTTTTCCATACAGCAGGCACCCTAACATAGAAAGGCGTCTTGCCCTCCCACTTTTCCTGTGCCACATCTGCATCACCCTCCAGAAATGCCCTCTTGAAGTCTATCACCACTGAGCCATAGTCCAAGCCCTTGTTGAGAAGGCCTAGAAAGACACACAGCAGCAGCCTCCAAGTATCATGCAGCATGCCAGGGGTATACAACTCCTCAGCAGTGCACTCACCAGTACCCTTGAACTCATTCAGCACTGGCCTGACATGTGGTACCTTGACCCCGTCCACCTCCTTCATCTTGATGACAAACTTGAGCTTGAGTAGACGTCGTGCAGGAGGCAGGTCATTGACAGGTTCCACGCATTTCTTGGAGATCCAATCCTCCCCAGATTTAATGAGACCCAGTGTGACCTGGGGACACATAATGGGAGAGGACATGAGCTTCACCAGGCCTTGGTAGTTGATAGGGCTGTGTCCAGCAAGTGAGTGAGGACCAATGCCCAAACTGCTTGGATGACTAGCAGCTGGCAGTATGAGGTCATCAACCAAGGGCTCCTGCCCCTGGCACACTTGCACACGCTTAACCGTCCTGGTTACTGCACGTGATAGGTGAGTGGTCCTGAAATTAATCAGTGGGACCTGACCAGCCCCTTCCTTAGTCAGGAGAGAGGACGTGATCACTACCCCATCCTGGCATAGGAAATTCTGCCCCAGAAGAGCAGGTCCTTGATAGCCCTCCAAGACACAAAAAGCAGTGTCCTGTCCAAGGATAGGAATGAATACCTCACCCAGTACCTTCACGTGTACCCCGCCACTGAAGTCAGACACAAACTGATAGCTGGGTTCAGACATGCTGTACCCTGCTGCAGCCCTGGTCCCAATAATGGAGACCTGAGAATTAGTGTCTACCTCTAAGGCAGTGTCCAGCCCCAGATTGCCATGCCACCTGAGCTTGGCTACCTTGGGCTGCTTCTTGGCCCTTTGTAGAGCCCCAATCAATCCAGCCAAACTTGTCCCCCTGGGCTTGGTTAGTGCCTTGGGCTTGACAGTTGACTCCCCAGCTGTTGACCTTGCAGCCTGTTCAACAAGTACCTCTGCAACCTGGCCAGGGCTGACAGATTCCCCTGCAACAGATGTGGTCGTTGCGTCAGTGATGTCACCTGGGACCTGAAAATCCTGCAGATCCTGTGAGCCTTGTGCCTGACTGCCCTCATTCATCAGGTTAGGCTTGACATATGACCAACTCAGCCGGTGTACATGCTTTGGTTCGTCCTCCATGCTGACCAAGCATGCGTGGCTAGCTTCATCAACCTGGGTAACCACCCCAGGACTCCAGCTACCACGTTTGCCATAAAGGCTAGGTTCCTTCCAAGCTAGGACCTTCTGACCCACTTGTGGCTCCAGCATCTTCCAACCCCGGTCCTTCTCCCTCAGCTTGGCAAAGGTGACATGTGCAGCATGTTTCCAGCCCTCCAGCACATGTGGTGGGCACAGGCCATGATATAGACCCATTGGGCTGACAGCAACTCCATCATAGTAGAAGTTAACCCTGCTGTTCAGCTGCTGCTCCACGTTCCTCAGCCATGCACTCCTGACAAGTGCAGGTGCAGACAAGGGTACCCAGTCTTCAGAGATGATCAATTTCTTGACCTCCTGGATTGCCCTCTCGATAGCACCCTGCTGCCCATGAGCCTCCCTAGGTGTAACCAGCAACTCAGGAAGGGTAGGATCACCCTTGAGATGCTGAAACTGCATGTCCACCTGGATCCTTGTGGTAGGAAACTTGGCTCTTACATTCTGCAGGGCAGCCAGCAAGTACCTGTTCTTCATAGAAGGTAAATGCTCTAGCACCTTGTATTTCGTGTACCTGTCCACGCACACCAACAGTTGCATGCCCCTGATGTGTTGGATATCACACTGCAGATCACCAATGCTCTGAGGTAGAGCTTTGGCATGTGATTTCCTGGGCTTGTTGGAGGACAACTGGCACTTACACCGTGAGGCAGCTTGCTGACACGCCTTAAGAAGGGGTGCCCTGCCCATACGGAAGGCAAAGTTGTTTGACAGAGAAGTGGCATGCCCAAACATGTTGTGGATTCGGGCACCCAACTCCTGGTACACAGAGGAAGCAGTCCCTGGCACAGTCAGGACTGTGCTGTCAGGTTGTCCAGCATCACCATGCTGACTTCCATCCTGTTCTGACTCAGAGCCTGAGTCACCCTGCTCATGCCCAACACCTGGACCGCCAGCAGGGACCACATGCATACCACCAGAGGCCTTCACACCCCTCTGTGGTTGTACATTGGTTTCTCTCAAAATGAGAGGTCCACCCTCGTGCCCAGCACGAGGATGCATAGGGTCAGACATACTTACAGCTGCATCAGCTGTCAAGGACGTCTTCATAGGAACCTGTACCTCTCCAGGTGACCTGGGGCCACACTGAACCTGGAGATCACCCTCTTGTTGCCCAGATATAAAATCTGCATTGGAGCACCTGGCCTCCCCCTTGGGTGAATTAAGGTGTGTAGGGGTTGCCTCAGACAGTCACTGCTCCTTGTTGTCTTCTTGCTGACTGCCCTTTGAAGGCTGGCCTGCCTGGGACTTGTTGTTGTTCTTCTTGTTGCTGCCCTGGCCCTGGGACTTCTTGAAGCTGGGACACTCCTTCTTGATGTGCCCCCACCCCTTGCACAGGTAGCATTGTATCTTGGACTTGCCCTGGCCACTGCCCCCATTGTCAGACGCGTTGCCCTGCTTGGGCTGACCACCCACCCGCCTGAACACCGACTTGGAGTGTGACCTCCTGTCAGAATCAGGTGAATGATCTCCCTTGCGCTTGTGATGGTTGCCCCTACGCCCTCCTTGGCTTCGGTCAGCCTCAGACGTCTTGGAGCCACCCTGGGTACGCCCGCCTGCCTGGGTAGCCTTCACTGCTGGCACTCCACCCTCAAACAGCTCCTCTGCCTCGAGAGCTTGTTTAATGATGACCTTGTAGGCCTTCAGGGTAGAGTGTGGGGCACACATGACTTTTAAGGAGCCACGTGTCGCCTTATCCAGCCCAGAAACCTTGAGCCAGTTGGTTAGGGCTATGTTATCAGCGACATTAAAGCCGTGAGCCCTGCCCTCCTCAACCATCTTACAATAGTTGAGAAAGTTCTGGATCAGGTCCCCCTTGACCTCCCACCCTTGATACTTGTCCTGCCAATGGATGCCGACCTTCTTTCGTTGGTCCTCCAGCAGCTCCTTCAGCTCAGCCACGTACAGTGCCCAGGCCTTATTGGCCTTTTTGCACTCCCTGGTTAGGTCCTTAATCTGGTCAGTACACTTGCCAAAAGTGCTACTGCCTATCCAGATTTGATAGTAATTTGTACCACCGTACAAGCTAGGGAACCCTTCCAATCCCTCCACAAACTCTTCAGCCTGCTTAGGCTTGGAGTCTGAGGTTACAGGCTGCAACTGATTGACAATTAAAAGACCCTGTGTGGTAAGATCAAAGCCATGAATAGCTTGTGCATTATTATTATTGTGAGGAAGGTTGGTAATCTCTCCGGTAAGCCCCACGTCATCTACGTGAGCGGTTCCACTACCAGCACCCCCATTATTATTCCCACTGGCTGGACCCTTGCTACGGCGTCCCTCAGCCATCCTGCACTACCAGCTATTCAAAGAACACCTTAACAAAGCAGCAGAAAATATGTACAAAATTTTTGTGTCGCCACTGCCGCCTGCGCCGGTGTCGCTGCCGCCCCGCGAATTGCCGCCGAAATTCGACAAAAAAATGTCGACAAGTACTGCAGAAGAAAATTAGGCCGACTAGTAGTCAAGGCCCCTGAAGTCGCAGTACGTGTATACGAACTCACGATCCTCCATATCCAGCTCCGGACCTGCACCGGTATGAATTAAAACCGGCGTGCTCCCCGCCGCGTAAGTTGCGACGCGCCGACGCGCGACGAGGCGCAGAGGATGTGTAAAGATCGTCAATAATTCCCACCCCGCGGGAATCCACTCTCGCACAGAGGCGAGAAATGCCACCAGGTTAATTAAAACCTGGCGCTCACGACTGCGTACGCCGCGAGTGAGCAGCGATAGCAGCGCGAGATCCTGAAACAAATTTGTTGACACCGCCGGCGCGCCCCCCGTGCGAAGCGATGCCCAGTTTTGCAGGTTTCTCTGGTAACCGGTGAGTGAAGAGAGGACGTTGTCCAACTCCTCAATGGCAGTCGTGACTTCGGTCACCGACCGCAAACCTCCCCGCACCTGGACCGTAAATGTCGATAAAATGTTTCGAATCTGGTCCAACATGCGCGATTGCCGGCACCAGTGCTGGCAAATCGGGGTCCTCGGGGTTATCCCCGAGCAATGCGTGAGCTGCACGCTGCTGACGATGAAGCTCGTCGAGCGAAACTGTAACTTCGTCGAGCAATTGTTGCCACGACGGCACAGTTGGTCTTGACGAAGAACCAGCCGGCGGAGCGGCTATTTCCTCATCGTCCGGAATCCGAAATTCTTCCGAATTTGGCATCTTTTTGACAGAGCGTGTAATACGAGTTGTGAGGGTAAGAATGCCACGAATTCCGCCATGGTTCTTGCAGGAAGTTGCCTTTATTAATAATCAGGAAACACAGACGTAAGTCACGTCACTTCCAAGACTGCACGCAGCACAGACGACAGGGTCGCAGTGCCAAGAGAACGTGCACGCAAGAACTAGCGTCCCGGTGTGACCAAGTCACTCATATAGCTTGCTAGGGACGCGTCCAAGTATTCAGCTGCACTGTCACAGCTGAACTGTCAATCAATTGATTACACAGACTCTGGCACGCCTTTGGCGCGCAGATCTATCAATTGTCCATACGGCTAGTCCTGTGGACCTATCCGTACACTAGTCAGCATCAATTGTCTCATAGGTCCTGGCGCGCTACAGCACGCCTACCTATCAATTGACCATCAAGTCCTGTACAAGTCCTGTCAACGTCCTGCGGACTATCAAAGTGACACTTGTACATCCTGTGTCCGTACGCGCCCACAGTGGCGCGCCGGGTACTGTCGGCACAGCCTAGGAAACGTCATAACTTTTACGTTCCTTAACCAAATGAGGCGTTCAAGGTGCCGTTGGAAAGAGCGTAACAATCTCTATCCATCTAACGTAAATCCTTTACGTTAACTGCACCCGCGCGGTTCTACCTCACCTATACCAGGCCCATGAGCTGGGTAATTAAAAAGCTGGTTCTTGAGCTCATCAGCAAGGGCGGTGGTTGACGTCTCATGCACCTGGCTTCTGGGGGCCGAAACGACGCAGCACCACTCGGCATTCGATCGCGGCGACTGAGCGCGGTCGGTGGCCTCCCGTTGTTCGGCCTGGCGGTGGTCCTCCAGCTAGCCTGGAGTTTCGTGCCAATGGCGTCAGTGGTTGAGGCGGTCGCTGACCGCAGCAGGTCCGCATAGGAGAGCCGAGAGAGTGGCGGGAGGTCGCCAGCATCCTGCCGGGGGGGCTGGGATGCGATGGTGGCCGTACGTCTGCTCCGCTATCGATCCTTCCAAGGGACCTGTGTGGCCGGCCAGGGCCTCGGGGTGTGGGCGGTGCTGTCGGCCGGCATGCCCGGCTCAGGCATGAAGGAAAGGGGGCGTCTCTGCCCCTTTTCCTGCTGTGCAGTAAAATTGAATTAAATTGGAACATATCTCCGTTGGGAGTATGTACACATGTAAAGTGTAGGACATCTTGGCACGTACACACATCCCTGAGAAGGGGCATATGGCCTTTAATACAGCCGGTCTGAGCTACTTCCTGGCTCCTGCAAGGGTAGGGCGGTGTAAACTATACCTGCTCTGGGTGCACATAGTGCTCCGGCACCACCATGATGTATCATACGTAAAAAGGCGCCTGGCATGGGTTGGAAGATAAGCATGGCTAGGCGATGGCTAAGGCATGGCGTCTCAGCAGAGAGCAACTCCCTGCATGGGCAAGCGTGACTAACTTTAATCCCTCAGCTGTGCATATACGGGGATTAAAAGCACTCGACCGCGGTGCTCCGTGACTCGATCCCCAACGCCGCACGTGTCTAATTAATTAATTAATTAGTTAAGGCTTGGATCTCATGTAGAGGCGCAAGTTTGCTAGCTCGGGCCGTGCCAGCTAGCTTAGAGCTAAATTAAAGTAAATTAAATTATAACATGACTCCGTTGGGAGAGCATGTAGCTATAGCTAAACGTATAGTATATATCCGCCCACGGTGCAGAAACTAGCTACCTGCAGCAGCGCTTTGTCTACGTACAGGTACATGTAGGCCGGCGCAGCTAATCGATGTTACAATTTGTATAGAACGAGCTGGCCCACCTGTATATTCGCCCGTATAGCACTGAGACTGGGTTAAAGGCTCGGACCCCGGCCAGTTAGGCTCGAAACACACGCCCTGATCAAGCAAGCTGTTTCCGGCCCCACTGTCTAGGTTGATCTAATCGCTCTCTGCGTAGGCCAGCCATAATTTCAATGAACAAGGTTACACATACAACAGGCCGCCGATTCCTGAGTGGCAGCATAGCTACCGTATTGATGCTGTACAAAAAAATAAAGGATCCCCTGACGTACGACCCCGCCAACTACAGAGTCTGCATCCAGAGCGCCGCACTCAAGTTGTTCATGCGCATGATCCTCAACCGCCTTCGTTCTGCTCTCCGGCGACCGTCACCTGGGGGGAAGTCAAATGGGCTTTCGTCCTGGGCGCAACACCGTCATGGCCATCTTCGTCGCGTGCCGCCTCTTCGAGGAAATCGCTCTCCTGCAACTTCAATGGTGAGTTTACCGCCATCCTGATCTTCGTCGACTTCATCAAGCAAGGCTTTTGATTCGATCTGTCAGGCTCTGGGCCGCTCTATGGGCTGTCCTTGCTCACGCTCGCGACCCCACTCCCCTGATTACCGCTATCCACACGCTGTATGATCGAGGGGTCGAGCACATCCGGCGGTGCGCACTCAACACGGCTTTACCCCGCAATGTCCACTGCAAAACGGCGCGTCTGGCAGGGTTGCCGCCGGGCGTCCTGTCGCCGTAACTGGTTATTATTGTAGTGGATTATGTTATATACGCGCGCCCGGGCACGTCAGCCCGCTTTGCTAGCATTGCAGGCCGTGCCCCTGGCCTAGTGATCGCGAACAAGCTTGGGGAAGGGGGGCCGACTAACAAGCAGAGTTTACTAGCTGACCTCATGCATTTATGCCGACGACATCACGCTCATCGAGAGGCCGGCGGAGTCTGCCCAGCTTTGGCTTGACTGCCTGGCGCTGGAGGCTCGGGCTGTTGGTCTAGAAATCATGCAGCCCCAAAACGGAGGCCCTGGCCCTCTGCATGGCAGGGCCCCCGCCCACACTCCACCTCTTAGACGACACCGAGGTCAACTACCTTAATTACTCAGTTCAGGCCACTTCAAGCTAGCTGCTCGGCAGTTCAGCTTCCCAACTGCGAGGACGACCTGACGACACGGATCGGCATGGCGTGGGCACAACTCCATGACCACCGCTCGTGGAGCAACCCCGCCATACCCCGGATCGTCAAGCGTGACCTCTTCAAGGTCGTCATCCTGACGATCCAGTGACCTACGGCGCCGAGACCTGGACACTGACGCAGGAGCTGGAGCAACGACTTGACGGCAACGTCACCAAGATGCCGCGCAAGGCCCTTATTAATTAACATCCCCTTAAGTGGTTTGCACATTAGTAATGAGGATTGGTACGCTGATTTCCCCTATGTTTCCCATGCACATTCTTAGGCACAGGCGCCTGGGCCTAGCCGGGCACCTGGCCCGCACAGATCAGGTGCAGACACATCCGATAGACTACTAAGCTGGCACCAAGCCCGCCCAGCCTGGGCGATATGTCCTCGATCACCTGGCGTGCCCCGGCTCACCTGGCGTGCCCCAGGCCGCGCGCGGCAGGGCCGCCACCCGCGTGGACTTTTCGTGATAGACTCGGCATGGACATGTGCTGCACTAGACGTGACGGGCTCACACCCGGGCAGCCCGCTGGGCTCCTGGTTTGTCTGTAATATGGAGGCAGATGGTACGCATGCAAGGATAGATGGCAAGTAGTGATCGGATCGAAGGAGACCGCCCCCAAATCTGTGGGGGCTCCGCGTGCATGTGACCGCCTCTGGCATTCATAGTGATTCGGGCCGTGGTGCCCACAACCCTGTAACTAGGACCTAGGTAGATAGCTTACACCATCCATTCCATCCCATGTTCCCCTCCCACTGAGGACTTAAGCTCGCGTGACGGAGTCCAACGTGTCTATTAATTAATTTAGGTTACACATTTCCATCTCCATTCATCGGCATGGACATGTGCTACACTAGACGTGACGGGCTCACACCCGGGCAGCCTCCTGGTTTGTCTGTAACGTGGAGGCATGCAGATGGTACGCAAGGATAGATTAAAAATTAAAAAATTAAATTATAACATGCCTCCGTGGGGAGGTCATGTATAGCACATATTCCATGATGGATGGGGTGGAGGAAGCCGCGTGATCGAACTATCCTACTAACTCTAAGCTTATCTAGAAAATACTAACAACACTACTCATCAAAACGCCTCCTCCGCTTGGGGGGAGGTGGCTTGCCCACAGGGTCGGGCGTGTGCGCCTTGACAATCTTCTTCCACCGCGTCTTGTCCTGCATGGCAGTCCAAAGACGGGAGAGAGAGTGGATGCGGTGCTCAAACTGGGCTGGGACCACTAGGTCGTCCAGCAACATCTGAACTTAGTTCGTGACAGGTTTCCCTACCCTTTTGGGAATGTCCGCGGGGCCAGGCCAGGTCAGAATGTGCCGCCCTGGCTGGCCAAGCCGCTGGGGGCCGGCCAGACCGAGGGTGGTGTCGACCTGGCTGGTGCGGGCAAGGTGTCCTACAAATGCTATCCTACGCTGCCTAATCTCGTCCGAAACACGAGGCATGCCATGATACAAAGACTCTGATGACGGACGCTCGGAAAAACCTACGTTAAGGACCTTGATATAGTCAACAAAAATGAAGACCAGCGGCAAACTGTTAGTGTCTAACTAATCACCAAGAAAATGTCCTCAAATGAGGACATTTTTAAGCATGGATACCATTTGTAATAACTAACACATGTCAACACATCCATGGGTACGGTATGGAACCATGTTCATTTATGATATGTTCAAGAGTTGCAATGCTTAACATCCATGAAATATGCTCATTGTATAATTGTTTACGATTTATGAATGCAGGGGGGTCGCTACACGAGTGACCAAATAGCACTCAAGTCAAAAATATGCCAAGAAAGAAGGCATGGCCAGGTCATGGCTGGCCCTGAAAATGCACCCAGGGTGCCCACAACATGTCTATGTTACACCCTCGCAGTCCTAGACCCTGCAGCCTGCCAGGGGGGGGGACAAAATGTAACTGGCAGCCAGGGACCATGGTGCAGGCCAAACAGCAGGTGTAAAGCTAGCTCAGTCCAACGAGTGAAATATGAAGCGAATACTTGCCAAGGTTAGGTCCATGATCGTTAGTAGAGGCTCGGCTGCCACCACGGTGCTAAACCATGATGCTGAACCCTTACGTTATTATGTATGAAACATATACTGCAAAGAGGCACAAGTTGTAACACAAGCACAATGTAAACATGACAAGCTCAAGTTTCCAAGCCAGTCTTGATCACTTGGACATGAGTTGAAGCATTAGAAACATATGGGCAACATACCAGCAAGCCTTGAAAAACTTGTCAGCAACAAGGCAGTATATGTGTTGAATCAAACTACCACATCGCAATTAAGCACAGCGACTTCTAGTTGCTGCTGTTTTGATAACACAAGGCCGTTTACCTTTTCAGTGACGCAACGGGAAAAGAAAGTACTGCCCAGCAAACTTCCGTTATTCCCGGGACATAAACGTAATCAAAACCACGAAGTTGGGCATTGAAAGCAACCGGAATGATCACGTCTGCGAGAGTTATAGGTTACAATCCGCTTAACACGCTTCCTTAGAACGATGCGGTTGAGAATGACAGCCGGAACCTTGTTCTTGACGTGCGCCCAGGCCGCCAGCTGCGCGGGCCAGCTCAAGAAATATATAGACGGTGACGCGTGGGAAGCACCCAGCCTTGCGGCAAAAGAAAAATATGGCTCGCGCTCGCCCTGGTTTTCGCCAGGCGCGACTGCGACATCACGACAAAAAAATAGAGACTGTTTGACGCATGCAACTGCCCAGGTCCCTCTTCTCCCCATGTCGCCCATAAGCCCAGAAGCGTACCATAACCCATACTCGCGATATCCGCAGCGCCTGGGCGGAAAAAGAAATTGTAAAACCGAACTGCGAACTGACCTATCATGCGATCTACGTAGCTCTCAGATTTTCTTCAACCATGCCAAAATCCGTTCATGAACAAATATTTCGACATATACAAAGCACCTGCACGTGAAGAATAGCATATTCGAAATCACTATAGATGACGATCTAAAATGCTGTCTTCGTCCGGGGCAAAATAATTCCCTATAACATTCAGGCAAGCCTCGGAACTGGCACGACCCCATAGCCGCCACTCGACGAAACACTCGATTGCATTGCGATGTTCTTGCTATTGTAGGTACTTTTCGTCGCCTCATATTTTCCAGGTACGGTCGACCCCTGTCGACCCCAGGGGCTTGGCGCGCTCAGTACCTATCCCAGTTTCGCGCCAAAACCCACCAAGTGACCCTAGGACCAAATTTGGCGCCAAAACCGCGCCCCTGACCCCCCCCGTCTCAAACGAAGACTATGTCCTCAAATGAGGACATTTGGTTTTTGGACAATAGGGGGAAGGCGACGCACCGGCCTCCTCCATCAATCGGCGCGCGACAAACACAGCCATGACAGTGTTACGACCACGACGGAAACCCATCTGAGACTCACCCAGGTGTGGGTCCAGCGCGGCGCGGAGCCTGTGCAGCATCATGCGCATGAAGACCTTCAGCGCGGCGCTCTGGAGGTAGACACCCCGGTAGTTACCGGGGTCAGCAGCAGAGCCCTTCTTGTACAGCATGACGCGGATGGCCGTCTGCCACTCAGCAGGCGGAGGCTCGTCAGAGAGCAGGACACGGTTGCAGAACGCCAGCAGAAGATCCCTAACCGCCGGATCAGGGGTCTTCAGCAGCTCAGCAGAAAGGTGGTCGGCACCGACCGCCGCATCGTACCGCAGGCGAGCAAGGGCGCCGTCCAATTCCTTCAAAGTGAAGGGGGGGCCGACGTCGTCAGTGGCAAGGCAGCCCTCCTGCAAGGCGGGGACTTGGTAGTCCGCGGCCGAGGAGGGGGGCGCTGGCGGCGGCGGGGGTCCGGCGACCCCGAGGCGGGCGGCCGTCTCGGGGTGAAGCGGCGGGGGGGGGCGCGAGCCCCACCGGTCAAGGAAACATTGTGGGCCAACCAGCGGTCAAGGCTGACCGGCGCCGTGCCGTCCCCCGTGTGCTCCACCGGGGTGCGCTGCCGCCGGCCGCCGAGCCGGTCGAGGTGGTACCACATGTCCTTGCCCTGGTTGCGAGCCTGGCAGGCCTTGGCATCCGCGATGCACTGGGCCGCCTCCGCGTCCTGAGCGTGCTCGTAGGCCTCCACGAGGGCGGCCTTGAGCACTGGTTTCTGCAGCGGGTCCCGGTTACGCTTGAGGCGGTGCCGGGCGGCCAAGACCTTGGGGTCCTGGCGGTAGATCGAGCGGGCCGGGGCGGCGGCGGGGCATGGCCGGCAGGTGCCGGGCGCCGCCAGCAACGGGGCACGCGGGCCGCAAAGCCCGCAAAAATGGCGGCGTTGGGGGCACCCTTGTCCAGCTCGTCGACGTCCGCCCGGGCGTCCAGGGCCGACAGGTACTCCCGTCGGCACCGGTTCCGCTCGTGTTCGGCGTCCGTCCAGTCCTCAGGATCTCCCTTGACCGGACGTAGAGCAGACCATGCAGTCAGCTAGGGCGGACCACTGGGGCGCGGCGCGTGGGGACGTGGAACCGGAGCCGAAGGGTCGCGCGCACCAACCGGTGGTCAGAGCACACCGTCGGCGTGTCAAACACTCGGGTGTCCAGGACCGAGGTGCACCTGGACTGCCGTACCACCACGTAGTCCAAACAGGCCTGACGGCCGTTAGGGCCACGAAAAGTGACCAAGTCCTGTGAGGGACGTTGGAAGTGGCAGTTGACAGCAATTAACCATCCCGCTATCCCGCAAAAAGGCAGAAAACAGGGGAGTGTTGTCGTTAGCAGTAGTGTCAGCAGGCGCAAAGCGGCTGCCAGCAGTGCCCACGGGGAGCGTGGCATTGGCGTCGAGCAGCATAACCAAAAAGTGGCGGGCCGGGGTGCATGACCCCCTCAAGGTTATGCAAGGATTCGAAGAACTCCTCACGGGCCGACTCAGGTAGACCACTGTGGGGTGCGTAGCCCACCCCTGGCACCGTGAGGTGGTGTTTAGACCGCCCCTCGACAGAGGTGAAATGTGCTACCATAAGGCGTGGGGTTAGAAACAGTCTTAAGCGTGCTGAGGCTAGCAACTGCCAGCGGCGAACACAAAAGACCAACACCACCTTGGCCAGGCGTACCGCTGCCAGCGAAGTAAAACCGCCAGCCACCCGCCAAGCGATCAGTGCTCACCATGCCAAGTGGCACCGTGCGGCGGTGTTCCTGGACGCCTAATATAGATACACGATGCTCAATGCAAAATGCGACTAGCTCCTCTACCCGGCAGCTATGGTTGTCATCTAGCAATGTGCGGGTGTTAAAAGTGGCAAGGGCCAAGGATGCCTAGCTGCTGGCCCACCAGGGGAGGACGACGATGGCCGGATGATGGGGGTGGATGCGGCGGGGGGGGGAGGTGGGGGTGAAACGGAGGGGGGAAGGGAAGCGGTAGAAATAGTGCTTTTCATCGCATTTATTTTGTCCTGCAAGCGTAGGATGCGAGCCTGCCGCTTGCACGGGGTATTCGGGGTTGGGGCTGATTGCACAACGCCGAGGCGTAGGTAATCTAGCAAACGTTGGGTTTTACGAATCTGACATTTGACAGATGAGGTTGTGGCCCGAAATACCGGCACCACCATGGCTTTCACCCGACGGTTAGGTCGAGGCATGGTAGTGGAACGGGACTGTTTAGAGGCTGTCTCCGAAGCCTGTTAGCCGCGAGCCGACGAGGAAGGTTGTCTACCTACGGACACCACCGGAGGCAGCACCTTTCCTGCTAGACTGACACCTCACGAGACTCCGCTCCGGGGGTGTTAATCTGAACACCTTTAAGCTTCTTCCCATCAAAGAATGCTGCGAAGGAGCCATCCTGAAGCAGACGCAGCTTAATGCGCTTACCCGGGGTCTCGAGCGCCTTGGTTTCCTGGACGATGGTGCTGTTCCACACCGCGCTCCTCGCCTTCACTTGAGCCGGCGTGTAGTCCTCGTCGAGGCTGAAGTCACCGCGCTGGAGCAGACGACGTGCTCCCAGAACGAGGCGTTTGTCGTGCATGGAGGCCATGGTGACGACGACCAGGCCCAGAGGGCCTGGCAGCCGAATGGCACGTTCAATAGCAACACGGTTCTGGAGCTGCAGCCTCCCCAGAAACGCTGGGCCGCGCAGCTCCTCGGTAAGTGAGTGTGCTGTCTCATGTGCCTCGCCTTTCTGGAAGTTCTTGATTACCATATTGCGTTGGCGTTGCTGCACTGCATTCTGGGTGACCGCAGCGGTAGCGGCAGACTTGGCCGCCTGTTGAACAATGGTGGTCAACTGCTTGCCGGTAACGTCGGCAAACGTGGTTGTTTTGGCGGGGGCTGCCAGGGCTTTCTTCAGCTCCAGCAATTGGGCTGTCGCAGCTGCAGACGCCTCCGTCAGGACCTTAATGTCGCCCTGCACGGTCGTAAAAGACTGTGCAAGGTCCTGCAGTTGCCCGGTAATATCGGACGCGGGGGCTGGCCTGGCGATGGCTGTCGCCGGCAGCTCGACAAGCGCAGGGCAGCACGAAATAAGACAGGCAAGCCGACGCTGGTCCGCCTCCCAATCAGGCCACTCATCCGAAGGAGCTTCCATAATCTTGCCGGTGTAAGGGTGGCGAATCGGGGCGTCGTTGTCGTTGCGGAGCTTCAGCACGCTGATTACGGCGGTGTCGTTGTTGGCGAGTAAGGTAGCGAGTTCGGCCAGGCTCAAACGCTGGTCGGGAATGTAGAATGATGAGGGAATGGCGTCCGGCAAGGAGGTTTCAGTATCTATCGGAGTTGCTTCCGAAGTCTTGGGCCGCTTTTGAGGGGCGTTCTCGGCGGCGACATGGCTGTCGTTGGCGATTTTGTTTGCAGCAAGCTGGGCATCAGTAGACTCGGCGACAGAAGCTGAAGGCGATGCGGGGGCCTCCATATCTACGTTTAATCACACCTAGACGATGGCAGGGGGCGCAGGCACACGGCTCACGTGCGTGGTGCCGCCATAACGTGCAGAAAAATAGCGATATCTGCTGGGCAGGCCGCTGGCGATAACTTGCGAAATCCTGGGCGATGGCTGCCAAAAATTAGATCAGCGTGTTCGTCATCAAAAAGCGAGTCTGTTGCAATTCACCCGACCAAATTTCATGCCCGGAGTCAAAAGTTATGAGCATTCTCGGCATCCATAGCTCGGCACACCGGAAACCGAAAGTTTCCTTGCCGTGGATAGATGGCAAGTAGTGATTAAGGAGACCAAGTCTGTGGATTGCCAAGGATAGATGGCAAGTAGTGATTAAGGAGACCAAGTCTGTGGGGGCTCCGCATGTGACCGCCTATGGCATTCATAGCGATTCGGGCCGTGGTGCCCACAACCCTGTAACTAGGACCTAGATAGCTTACATAATCCATTCCATCCCATGTTCCCCTCCCACTGACGACTTATGCTCACGTGACGCATGCAGTCACGTGTCTATTAATTAAATTATCTCTCTGTCTGTTAATTAATTTATTAATTAATTAATTCATTAATCTCCATTCATGTTAATTCATCATCCTGAACATTAACGACTCAAACACGCGGAAAAGACTAACGGCAGGCTCGAGCTACCATGGTCCGGATTCTCCCGATTTCTGGCCTGCACTAGTTGTCTCCTTGATATAGCACTGAGAGGTTAGAACTACAAGTTGGTGGCCGGGGCCTCGACCCATTAATTAATTAACTAAACACACGCTCCCGTTGGGGAGTCACGGAGCACAATAATATACAGAGTGAGCACTTTACATCTCTGTATGTTGCATGCAGACTTTGACTGAAGGGGGCAGAGACACCCGTCTTCCCTCACAGTGCCTGAGGGCAAGGCACCGCTGCAATCTAAACTACTCTCGAGGAGTCTGGCATAACTGTGGGTGCACTAATGCTCGACGCATGTACATATCACATACACAGCGCTAGCTGTGCGTGGATATATGCATTGGTACAGAATCTTTGGTCTTCTCACTAAATATGATATCTGAATTTCCATGCTTTCCATTAGCCTGCCCACGGTACGAATTATTTTTTTTGCATAGTGCCCCCCCCCCCCCCCCCCCCCCCCCTTCCCCCATCCCCCCCCCCCACACCAGGTTCACCTTCTTGTCCAGAGCTTAATTGTATTTGCGTGTACCGTACTGCACTCATGCAAAATTGCATTTCATGAAGCTCCAGGTTGCATATGCATGACATATGAACGGTACTTTCCTCAGTGCAACGTGGGCTAGCTCCATGTTGGATCCTAGAATATAAAGAGATCGACCCAATTTGATTGTTTTGATTGCAGGGGCAACATAATCGTGTATCACAGTGGCAATGCACCAGGATTCAGATACATCAACATTGACCGATGCGAATTCTCAACCGGATCCTTGGATGCCTACTTTTGAGATCTACGTGCTTTGCAAGCCTGCCCTAACGAGTATAGCGGCCCGGTGCTGAGATACGAGATCCGAAACCAGTGCTATGTTCATGCATGTGCACTCAATTGCAAGCTTTCAAGGTAAGATCATACAGGCAGTAGTAGATGCCAGGCTTTCTTAGTGCTCAAGTAGTGATGATTGCATTTGCAGCTGTGGTTTGCCTTCAGGGATGAGGGAAATCAGGAGTCTCTGCCCCCTTCTCGTTGAGCAACACACGCCTGGATGTAAAGCACTATAAGTGCTCTGCTCCCACCCACAGGTGGGTGTGTAATTCATTAATGTGTACAGGCAAATTTGCTCGTGTGGCTTAGTTCCTAAAACGCAAGGTTGGCCACCTTTTCTTCAATGTGCACACATGCACCTAGGATTCGCTGCAAAATCTGTTGCCAGACCGCGGGAACCTGTTCCTTTTTAAATCTACTCTTCATTAAAATGCAAGGCCCAATCCATATGCACCCTCGAGTGGTGTCCATAATCTGCGACTGAGCACGCGGAGTGATCATTTGCTGCGAGTGCCTAACTAGGGGTGAGCCTTTGTTCCCTCTGTTGAATTGAAGTTGATCACCGTCTGAAGGAAGCCCGAGACGTCGGTCCTTGTGGGCGGGACAAGCTTACAAGGGCAGATGTCAGAATTACGGCACTTGGATATATCGTAGAGCTCGTCTTTGTGCAGCGACCACACCTTGGACATGGGTTGGTAGCACCCAGGCCTGCACACACGCATGGCACACACAGGGACATTCGGCACGGACGTGAAGACATAGTGGGACCTAGCGCTCAGGCAGACATGCATTACAGGCAGAAACAAGTCCTGAAGATAATCACTACATTCATTTATCGCCTAGAAGCGAGTTTTTGAAGGCCGCCCACATCTACTGGCGGTCTTCATGACATCGTCTAGCTGGCGCTTAACAACATCACGTATACACGCAAAAAACCTTTATGCTGGCATAGATCCTCTTAAGCAAATGGCTCCCCCAGCCTCCCGCCCCCCCAAAGTGCACACGAACGCACAAACGCACGAACGCACGAACGCACGAACGCACGAACGCACGAACGCACGAACGCACGAACGCACGAACGCACGAACGCACGAACGCACGAACGCACGAACGCACGAACGCACGAACGCACGAACGCACGAACGCACGAACGCACGAACGCACGAACGCACGAACGCACGAACGCACGAACGCACGAACGCACGAACGCACGAACGCACGAACGCACGCACGAACGCACGAACGCACGAACGCACGAACGCACGAACGCACGAACGCACGAACGCACGAACGCACGAACGCACGAACGCACGAACGCACGCCCCCCCCCCCCCCCCCCCCCCCCCCCCCCCCCCCCCCCACCCCCCACCCCCCACCCCCCCCCCCCCACCCCACCCCCCACCCCACCCCACCCACCCACCCAGCCACCCCCCACCCCCTCCCCCACCCACCCACCCACCCACACGCGTGCACACACACACACAGAGGAAAAGGAACGATGCAACAAACCCACGCGCATTCTCAAAAAGGAAACTGCTTCGTATGCACGTGCAGGCCATGGACAACCAGACCTGGGCATGTCCCACAAAATAGTGCAACTGCGGCATACCAGGGCAACCTGATTATCATCGACGAAAGATTGTGTATCATGATTGCGGGATGTGTACCAAGGCAGCCTTCACTAGGAATTATTGTAACTATCGTGATTTACCAGCGCAGCACGCGATAGGAAAATTTATCACTTGCAGCAAACGTACCAGACAGCATTGATTCTGTGATGAATATTGGAATCTCAAACGGAAACATAGAACCTCGATCCATGCATTCATGCAACACGATGAAAACGTACCAGGGCGGCCTGGAGTCCCTGGCGGCAAACGACGACACGCTGCCGATATGCTCCAGCAGGATGAAGCGGTAGACCATGAGCGGCCGCGCGTGAGGGACCAGGTACGTGCGCAAGTAGTCCTGAGGGAGCAGGGAGAGCGCCTCAACAGCTTTGATAAGTCGTCCTGCCTTTGACTTATGAGATGCCTGATAACAGTTAGAAGTTGTCGCACTCTGTCCCTATCTCCCCCCTCGTCCCCCAAATCCTCCGCCTTTTGAAGCCCCCTTCGATTCTCCTGCCTTTCCACCAACCAAATTCGATCCTCTTCCCAGCTGGCTGCCTAGCTGCCTAGTGGGTTGCACCTCTCAACCCCCGCAACGGCCCGGCGGACTTACCATAGGCTGTCCCAGCGCAGCGCTTCCTTTGCTAGAAAGGGTCATTATCATCCTCCTACGCCCCCCATGATGGCATGCCAGGGATACCCTGATCGAGACAGGACAATCGACGTGTGGATCCAAGGATACCTCAAACGTGACATCAGATAGACTACGTTAAAGGTAATATCCTGATCAAGACAAGACAATCGACGTGTGGATCCAAGGATACCTCAAAGGTGACACTACTACTTGTCTGGCAGTTCACCGAGGTGGCTGATATGTTGCTGCAGCCTGTGGCATACGAACACACATCAAGATACGCATGACATGGACACGGCTGATAGTTTAATCTATCTACTTGGTACTGTGCCTAGATATGAGTGGCGTGCACCAGGCTTTTAGTCTAATCTATTTATTTGATACTGTGCCTAGAGTGAATTCAGGCAGCGCCTGTACACAGGGTACAAGGACATGCTTGACTCCCCGCGGCTCTACGTACCGTCCATAGCAAGCCCATGGCTGTCAGCGTGATGTTTAAGGAATAGGCGTTGCGAAAACACAGGGCACAAGGACTGGCTTGACTCCCCGCGGGCCCCCACGACGTACCGCCCACAGCAAGTCCACCGGCTTGAGCGTGATGTTCGTCCACACAAAGTCCATCAAGTGGGGCAGATCGTGTGACCGCAGCACCAGCCCGCTCATGCCAAAGGATATGCGCAGTGCGCCCCACCCCGGGTTGGCCTGGGAAGGGGGGGGGGGGGGGGGGGGGGGTCAAGGGGCATGAGCGGCAGCAATTAAGACATGAGAGGGTTGGGGAACAGGCTCGAAGAGGTGGTCAAATGGGCTGGAGAATGACTAGCCAAGGCATGGCTTAACTACCTATGCATGGCTTAACTGACTTCGTGTTGTTCAAAATCGCTTCAACTTACCGTCACTTACTAAATACACATCAACTTCTCCATTGAGTGCCATTAGACTATGTCTGGACATACGAGTTGTTGTTGAAAACAGATACCAGCATGCAAGGCATCACAAGACCTGCAAACCGTCGTTACATATACACTGCACCACATAATAGTAGTATAACCATTGCAACATGTAAACCCCGTGGCATTCTATCCAGACCGGTCCCTGCTGCATCCAAGGCATCTAGGCTCACAAAATAGAACGACCTACAACGGTGTCTATCTTGAGCGCCCAGCTAATGCTTATTCTTATTCTTATTCTTATTCTTATTCTTATTCTTATTCTTATTCTTATTCTTATTCTTATTCTTATTCTTATTCTTATTCTTATTCTTATTCTTATTCTTATTCTTATTCTTGCTCTTGCTCTTGCTCTTGCTCTTGCTCTTGCTCTTGCTCTTGCTCTTGCTCTTGCTCTTGCTCTTGCTCTTGCTCTTGCTCTTGCTCTTGCTCTTGCTCTTGCTCTTGCTCTTGCTCTTGCTCTTGCTCTTGCTCTTGCTCTTGCTCTTGCTCTTGCTCTTGCTCTTGCTCTTGCTCTTGCTCTTGCTCTTGCTCTTGCTCTTGCTCTTGCTCTTGCTCTTGCTCTTGCTCTTGCTCTTGCTCTTGCTCTTGCTCTTGCTCTTGCTCTTGCTCATGCTCATGCTCTTGCTCTTGCTCTTGCTCTTGCTCTTGCTCTTGCTCTTGCTCTTGCTCTTGCTCTTGCTCTTGCTCTTGCTCTTGCTCTTGCTCTTGCTCTTGCTCTTGCTCTTGCTCTTGCTCTTGCTCTTGCTCTTGCTCTTGCTCTTGCTCTTGCTCTTGCTCTTGCTCTTGCTCTTGCTCTAGCTCTAGCTCTTACTCTTATCCTGATGCTCATGCTCATGCTCATGCTCATGCTCATGCTCATGCTCATGCTCATGCTCATGCTCATGCTCATGCTCATGCTCATGCTCATGCTCATGCTCATGCTCATGCTCATGCTCATGCTCATGCTCATGCTCATGCTCATGCTCATGCTCATGCGGATGCGGATGCGGATGCTCATGGTCATGGTCATGGTCACGCTCACGCTCACGCTCACGCTCACGCTCACGCTCACGCTCACGCTCACGCTCACGCTCACGCTCACGCTCACGCTCACGCTCACGCTCACGCTCACGCTCACGCTCACGCTCACGCTCACGCTCACGCTCACGCTCACGCTCACGCTCACGCTCACGCTCACGCTCACGCTCACGCTCACGCTCACGCTCACGCTCACGCTCATGCTCATGCTCATGCTCATGCTCATGCTCATGCTCATGCTCATGCTCATGCTCATGCTCATGGTCATGGTTATGGTCATTCTCATTCTCATTCTCATTCTCATTCTCATTCTCATTCTCATTCTCATTCTCATTCTCATTCTCATTCTCATTCTCATTCTCATTCTCATTCTCATTCTCATTCTCATTCTCATTCTCATTCTCATTCTCATTCTCATTCTCACGCTCACGCTCACGCTCACGCTCACGCTCACGCTCACGCTCACGCTCACGCTCACGCTCACGCTCACGCTCACGCTCACGCTCATGCTCATGCTCATGCTCATGCTCATGCTCATGCTCATGCTTATGCTTATGCTTATGCTTATGCTTAATGCTTCTTCTTATTCTTATTCAGGCATTACAAGGCTTACAAAGGAGGCCTTCTTCAGCGCCCAGCGCGTTGCCTCCAGCCAGTTGCGGCAAAAAATGAAGTCATCCTGGTGAGAAGAGGGAGCAGGTCGGTGTGACATGAATACATTAATACGAGCGTCGCGGTGAGTGTGGGAGGGGCTGGGAAGACAGGCAAGTAATCTCCGGTGAACCCTATTGCGCCCGTGTCTTGATTACGGGCATGTAAGAGCTCGCGAGGGCAAGCAGAGCACATCAAGGAATGATGCAGGGTGCATGGACCCTGATAACAGTATCGCAAATAGGGGGTCGCTTGGAAAAGCCACAGGAATGGTGAGGTCGGTGTCTCAGAGTGGCAACGAGCATGTTGATGAAATACCCACAAGTGGGGGTGTTACTGTACCAGTAAAAGAAAGAACTGCTGCACCAGTACGTAGATAAGCTTGGTGTGCCTAATTAATAATGTGTGTTCCAACACTGTACCAGTACGTAGATAAGCTTAGGTGCCTACTTAATAATGTGTGTGCCAACGCTGTACCAGTACGTAGATAAGCTTGGTGTGCCTAATTAATAATGTGTGTGCCAACAGTGAGCAGGGCAAGCGAGCAGAAGAATAGGCAGTTGGCAAGGCCGCAAGCCTTGACAAAGGCGCCTGGCTGTGGATTACTTCTTTCAGACCCAAAACCATTAGCCATCTTTCTGGGAGGCAGAACGGAGAGGAAGCAGAAGGAGCAGACTGCGGAAGAAGTTGTAGTTCCATAGTCAATCAAGAGTGAGGCAATATGTTGATCTACATGCTGGCGTATTTTACCCCAGGTGCATTTGCCTTATGCCCATGCCCATAACTACTGCTCCAGCGAGCCAGCCATAAACTTTCAGCGTGATACCAGAACTAGGGGCAGAAAAAAGAGGATGGTTCGGCGGAATCAACCAGCTCATGGACTGGATGGACTGGGCCGAATGCGCGTGCCAGGAGAGCGAGACGAGAGAGGCCAGCGGGGTCCTTCAAGGAGGGTGGTGCTTGGTAGGTTTTGCACAGAGCCAGTTGCCCACAACAAGCGATTTCAGACACCGTGCTTTAATGTAGACAGACAAGGCATCACGGGACGATGAGGACGGCTATTGACCCGCTTCACCACCCATCACCGACAGCAAGGCATCACGGGACGATGAGGACGGCTATGTACCCGCTTCACCACCCATCACCGACAGCAAGGCATCACGGGACGATGAGGACAGCTATGTACCCGCTTCACCACCCATCACCGACAGCAAGGCATCACGGGACGATGAGGACGGCTAGTGACCCGCTTCACCACCCATCACCGACAGCAAGGCATCACGGGACGATGAGGACGGCTATGTACCCGCTTCACCACCCATCACCGACAGCAAGGCATCACGGGACGATGAGGACGGCTAGTGACCCGCTTCACCACCCATCACCGACAGCAAGATCAGCGACTGGTGAGGCAAGGGCAAGTGCCAAGGGCGCGATGCCCTGGGCCCTCCCAAGGAGGCGTGTGTGTGATGGATTCGGGGTGGGGGCAGGTGGCAACCTACTTGACGAACACACGCAGTGTGGTCGTGAGTGGAGCGGTCATAAGAGGGGCCTACCTCGAGGAACATGTACAGCGTTGCCTTCGGCTGTAGCATCTTCATAAGCTCGAGCACATGAGCCGTCTGGTTGCGCACATGGCTGGGGGGAGGGGGGGGGGCGGGGGCAATCATATGAGAGGCGCGGGGGGTGGTCACACAGGGCAGACCTAAAGAATGGCCGCCTCCCAAGGAACGAGAAATGATGAATACCTCTGATGAGGTCCCCATGACCAAATGCCGACAAATATAATAGAAGACGTGGCCCATCGATTTTAAACTGTGACGTGCACCTTTAGTTTACCAGCCAGCCCAAGCGTTCCAGATGCCTCGCTCTACCTGCTGGCTTGCTTTTCCTGCTTGCCTTACCTACTTGCTTTACACGCTTGCTTTGCCTGCTAAATGTTTGACGAGATGGTGTGCACATGCTTTGGCTTCTGGTGCCCGAACCTAGATGGCTGTCACCAGCCTCAAAAACGTGTCCTAGATGGGCTGTCAAACATGAGAGACAGCGAGCGCCAAGAAGCGCATAAGTCAGGCCCAGATGGCCATGTGGGCTGGGAACACTCGGTAGCGCTAAGCACCATTAACGCACTATTTAAATAATTAATTAAGGTGGACCTGTAGGTAACCTTCGGTACCCGGCACCAGGACTTTGGCGCCAACTGGCGCGCCCCGCCAAAAGTGCGCCCAGCCCAACCAAAAGATCCCACTTCAGGCCCAATGTGGGGAGCATCCCCCCAACCTTGGCATGGCCACAAAACAAATCTTCTGATGCTGAATTTTTGCAGCCAATTAGATACGTCCACGGCGAGTTAGCATTTTCAGTTAGCATGGTTTTTAGAGGTGGCTAGCTCAAGTCATGAATTTTGAGGCTAAACTTTGCATGGCACAGTGTTTGTGCTAACGGGCCGCGCGCGGCCACATGTGGCCGCCGGCCGCCGGATTTTGGGGCCCGCGGTCACACGTGGCCGCCGCATTTCGGTGGCCGCGGTCACATGTGGCCGCGGGATTTCGGTGGCCGCGGCCTGACAAGTCTTGTGACCGTGGTCACTTCTGGCTGCGGTTTGCGCTCAATTGTTAGTGTGCCCATTGGCCGGTCAGTTGTAACTTCGAGGGTTGTGCTGAAATTGTCAGAACCCAAATTCCCGAGTACAGAGGGTTGACTGAACAAAATTCAGCCTGCCTTGGTTTATTGCTGAAATCAGATATTTTCTAGTTACTAGTATCCGCGTTCCGAGGACTGCCTAATAGATTGGTGCCGATGTTGCCAACCTGGCTCAAGTCTCAGCCATACCTACCTAGCGGCTAGACTCTACTGTAGAGCCTGCACGGCTGCACCTTAACGTGCTGCGATGAATTATTGTAGCTGCTGCACGGTCGACGGTGCGGCAAAGCCAGTATGGCTGACGATTTCGTAAACATGATGCTAGGTTTTGTTGCTGGATAAAACGTAGTATTAAATATTATCAGTGGAAACGCATAGCAAATTTAGAGCCGATAGCGACTAGCCCTGCTTTGGGGCATTTTGCTCGCCTTGGCGTAAAATGCGAACCTGTCGGTTAACGGAACATTGAACATGCCCGGCCAGCAACAATAGGAAAGAGTCTAGCTAGTGCAGGAGCGTCCGCCGCAGGCAGACCTAAAGGTATATTAGCGTGGCTCATGCCACACCGTCCACTTTCTCGGCCACGGTCTTTGTCTGAGCCACGATCACCATCTCGATAATCTCATTCATCTGGTAAAGCTGGCCGCAGCCTCCCTGCATGGCGATTAAATTAAATTAAATTAAATTAAATTAAATTAAATTAAATTATAACATGCCTCCGTTGGGAGATCATGTAGCACATATTCCAGGTTGGATGGGTGGAGTGGAGGAAGCCGCGTAATCGAACTACCTAACTCTAAGCTCTGATCTAGTCTAGAAAAGCCTATCGACGCTACTCATCAAAACGGCTCCTCCTCTTGGGGTGAGGCGGCTTGCCCACAGGGGCTGGCGTGTGAGCCTTGACAATCTTCTGCCACCGCTTCTTGTCCTGCATGGCAGTCCAGAGAAGGGAGAGAGAGGGGATGCGGTACTCAAACTGGGCTGGGACCACTAGGTCGTCCAGCAACATCTGGGTATAGGTCATGGCATGTTTCCCTACCCTTTTAGGAATGTTCTTGGGGCCAGGCCAGGTCAAAATATGCCGCCCTGGTTGGCCGAGCCGCTGGGGACCGGCCAGACCAAGGGCGGTGTCGACCTGGCTGGTGCGAGCAAGATGTCCTACAAATGCTATCTACGCTGCCTAATCTCATCCGAAATACGAGGCATACCGTGATACAAAGACTCTAATGACCTACGCTGAGAAAACTCTACATTCAGGACCAGGCGATGCCATGCTGGAAGCAGTGCCTGATCCGACGCCATTGTCAGGGCATCTACCGCCGCCTGGGAATCTGAGTAATGTCGAAGCTAGCCGCAATTCTGAATCTCACGAGAAGAATAGCGGGACAAGCTCTGGGTCGTCTCTGACACTCACGTCCGCATTCTGACGATATTGCTCGGAATTCAGGTCATGGAAAGCATCGCCGTTTTCAACCTAGTAAACCTACATAGCACTTGCCAGTTGCCCGGCCAATGGCCAATTGGCCATGCCCTCGAGTTTTGGCCCATGTGGCATGTGTGACTTCACTTCATCACTTGTTACGGCGTCATCTAAATTTATTATTGTCGCTAGCTGTTAATTTAATGGTTTGACAGTCCTCAATCCTGTCGTGCACATTGGATATCGCCACTGTGCCTACTGAAGGGAGTGAAGGCTGTAACTATAGTAGTAAGGGCTGTAAGGCCATAAGCCGGTGAGGCATAATTGCCTTAACAGTGCCTGCCATTATTAATCCACGTCCCACCTAACAATGCCTATATAATGGTATAACAAACCCACCCCCCCCATTCCCCAATACAAAGCCGACCTAGGCTAAGCACTCAATGGAGTGTATAACACATCTTGCTTGCAACAAAGCTATGTTGAAAGGTGCGACCGCGGGATTTTGGTGACTGAGGTCACATTGACCGCAGGATTTTGGGAGCCGTGGTCACACGCGACCGCAGCCCAAAAACCCTTAGCAGAAACACTGGCATGGCAACAGCCACATGCAAACATGACAACCTTAAAAAAAGTAAACCTTTTCCGTTTGACCTGGGGCGTTGATAACATCTTATCCACGGACGTAACATCCCTTCAGTGTCATAAAATGTGGGAGAAAGTCAAGCCAGGTGCCTCCTAGGAGCCAAACCCTATTTTTAGCTGTTGCAACTTGCCACTGGCTAACTTGTAGAGGGTGATTTCAATTTGGGTGTCGTAAACGAGATTCTGGATCCTCTTGATGAGACCTTTCAGCTGAGCTATCACAAGCATATACTAGATGTCTGCACATATGATTACGCATCACACTCCGTGGCAGGGGGGGGGGGTTACCTACGGTCCACCTTAAAGCACCATGCAAGATCGGTAGGGAGACACCCACTTGCCATTTGGTAAGGGCGCCACGAGGATAGAATACATAGCATAGCATTGGGTGCATTGTACTGCATAGCATTGTATTTGTACTGCATACTCCCCTCCATACATAGCGCTGTACTGCATCCCAGTGTGTCTAGTAACCGGACGCAGGCGTCCGCCGCTGACGCGTCAGGAATTTTACCCCGTGCGCCAGAAGTCTGGCGCGTAAATTTAGGGTGCGTGTCACTCGTCTGACGCGCACCGAGTCCTGACGCGTCAGGCACGTCAATATGAGCTTAGGGCACAGGTTTGACGTGACAACCTCTACTCGTCGCGCCGGCCATGACCACATGGTGCCCTGACCCGCTGGCCGCGCCCTGTGAAGCCAAGTTTGGACTTCTGCCCCACATGAGGGGCCCTTCATCGCCGCCTAGCCCGCGGCATTTCCCGGTCTAGCCGCCGCTATTTCGGCTTTGCGCTGCCTTTACTATGCCTCCAGATCCCTTTTTTTTTTGTACCTCGTCACCGATGGCAATGTCCACGCGCGCTGGCACAACTGCAGGCGCCGCCGCCGCCCGCGCCACGGCCGCCGGCGCTGCCGCAGGGCTGCCCGCCCTCACTGCTGCACGGGAAGCAGCGGCCGCGGGCGATTCGGAGGGGCTGGCCGCTGCTTTGGACGCCACTACCAGACACAGCTGACCTGGTGCCCCCGTCTGGCACCGACGTTGGCGATGGCGATGGGGATGGGGATGGGGCGCCCACGGCAACGGCCGTCGTCGGCTCCGACCGGTCTCCAAATGT
Source organism: Mesostigma viride (assembly GCA_009746045.1). Lineage (NCBI taxonomy): Eukaryota > Viridiplantae > Streptophyta > Mesostigmatophyceae > Mesostigmatales > Mesostigmataceae > Mesostigma > Mesostigma viride. Next base: position 79,219 of record RPFO01000166.1, on the reverse strand, counting down.
CGTTTGCACTACGTTTTTGCGCGACCTCCGGGTCGTCACCAAGTTTGATGGCTCAGACCTGGCCAAGTTTGTCCCCTTCAAAGATAATTTTGTAAGCCTGGCCGAGCTCCGCCCGTGTCTGGCCGACGTCTTGGCCGGGCGTATCCCGCATGCCCCTACCGATCGTCTCCTCTATGTGGGTTTCATGGGCGTTTTGGACGGTCGCTGCTTCCCGTGACTGACACTACTGCACGGGAAGAGTGGTCCGATCATTTATGCCTTCGGACACGCTCTTCCGAAGCTTCCCAAAGGTAGCTATCTATGAGCAAAATATGTGGATGTAAAGGTACACGCAAAGTGAGTGAACAGGAATGCACTGCCATTGTACGTTCTGTTTAGCACACGGCCAATCACAGCAAAAATGTCCAAGTAGCTAATAAGTTGGTACGAGGACTATTTATTCCTTGACGGAAGTCTTTTCCTTCCAATCACGGACATTCTAGTATAGTCAGCATCTATTCCGTGCCACAGACGTAAATATTCTGACCAAACTATTAACTTATTGCCAAGCAGCTGTATCGATACTTCTGACACATAGGGCACATGTTCGCCGCGTCAACCTCTACTCTTCGCGCCGGGCCAGCACCTTACAGTAGAGGTACTTTTTCGTACACGGTTTGCCTGTAAGCCCACCTAACTGAATCGTACTTGAGATTTTGTGCACTGAATGACTGACTGGTCAACATACCACTGGTGATAAGTGGGGTCACGCGGAACCTCTGGAACATTCAGTATGACTGTGTATGCCAACAGACAGCCCGTCTACCTGGTTGCTAACGAGCAACAAGGTGTTTCCTGCAGCCAGCAGCGAAGTCAGTGCGCGAGGTGGCGATGGCCGTTGCAGCGATATTGGATACAGTCTAAGCCAGGCTTACCTAAATTTATGTTGAATGCATTTCAATAGCAGGTGCTATTTTGGAATTTCATAAGCGTTTCCCTGCCATGCGGGGTTGCATTGGCTTAGATATCACTCAGGCCTTCAGGCGATAGGAAGTAGAATGCGTCGGCAAAAACCTAGATAATCCGTAAGTCTAGGCAACATTATTGCGTTTTTTCTGCATTACACTGCCTTGTTCCTGAGTCCTGGCTCACGAATCATCAGCAAGGATTCGGCACACCAAAAGCGTGGCATTGCGTCACAAGGAGGCAGATTCTTGAAAAAGTTTAGGTCTGTGGCGATATCGTCTTATTTCAAGAGGCAAACCAGCAGGGGCAGGATCAAGTAGTCCCGATGTCGCCGATGTAAGCCAGGCTGTCCAAGACCTAGAAATGCGCAATAAGAGGAAAAGGCGGGCCGCTGGTAACTCAGAGGCGGCAGCATTGTCTGCACAGTCCAGGGATTCCAATGAAGACAAAAGCTCGACGTCCGGGACTCAAAGTTTGTCGGACGAGTCGGATTCCGGGAAAGACGAAGCATCGTGAAATGAAACGTTTCTCTCATAATGGATTTGAAAGCTGATAAGGCCAGTTTTCTTTACAATGGAGCATCAAGCATGTTTGAGATCCATGGTTGTAATACTTGTCCTGCCACTTCACCCTGGAAACTCTACGTCGCGATGTCCATGTCCCATCTTGCACCTGCCCCAAATTTGACTGCCCCACCCCCCATCATCCCCCAGTAATTCCGCGTCTTTGAGGGTAAATCCACCCCAGAGCGGAGCCCTGGGCCCCGTCCCTAATTGGAATGGTCTGACGCGCCGCCGTTGGCGGCGTGTCAGCCGTCTGACGCGCTGCCAACACCGGCGCGTCAGCCGACTGACGCGTGCACTGACGCGTGCCTAAAACCCTTACTAGACACACTGCTGCACCCACCATGCCACCGGCCACCGCACTTAAGCGCACCTACCTGCCAGGGTAGTCGTTCGGGTTCCTGCGGTCGTTCGGCTCAGGGAGTGTCGGGTCCCTGGGAAAGGACAACCCCCAAGTGTCAACCGCACGCGCCGGCCCACACAAGGGATTCATCGAATAAGAAGATCGTGCAATGTACCGGGAGGAGAGACGAGGAGGGCGCACCCAAGTGGAGGAGCCAGAAGAATAAAGAAACCCCAACGCGGGTGAGGGGCTGTGGGTATTCTAAGATGGGTATGACAGAGATGATATCTGAGATCCCACATAATAGACTATAGATATACCTATCTCTCATCTGAATGCAACCTCGGCTCAGCATGCTTACGACGTGTTGTTCAGCCACTCGAATAGAATACCAGATAACCAACAACCTGCTATTAGGTCTCATGCCCTTTCTACCTGGGGGTGAGGTACCCGTTTAATTTGGCTACTGTTCAGAACGGGAGAAACACCAACAAACCCCCCATCAAGTTTACAAATTCCCTGGCAATCTTGTGTTTAGAGTCTTGTTACATGAGACAGCGTAGCCTGAGGGCACCACGACGACAGCAAAATTATAGTTATGAAAGTTGGAAAAAAATTAAAGATACGGGCTGTCAGTCTCTTTGGCATATGTGTCGCCTCCCCACCCACCCATTCACCCCGTTCTGCGCCAAAAAAGAATCAACGTATCCTTGCACTCATGGGGCGCGTATGTTGACAGGGTTGTCGTATGATTATGCATGCCCCTCAAGTCAATCGGCTTACAGGTTTCCTGCAAACGAGATCTGTGCTTACTCACAAGTACCGTGAAAACATTTCAGGAGCCAACATTTCAGGAGACTCACGGGTCGAGCACCGTGCCAGGGTTGTCGATGAAGGAGATGTGGTCCCTAGCAGTCTGCACGCCGTGGGCCTCCACTTCACCCCTCACCTCGTAGAAGGCTGAGTGGTTCCCTGGCTGGTTGTTCATGACCACCAGCTGCACCTGGTGGGCACGTAGGGGTAAAGGGTATATCCTGCATGGCTCGGTTAGATAAGGCTGGTGTTCATGACCACCAGCTGCACCTGGTGGGCACGTAGGGGCAAAGGGTATATCATGCATGGCTCGGTTAGATAAGGCTGGTGTTCATGACCACCAGCTGCACCTGGTGGGCACGTAGGGGTAAAGGGTATATCATGCATGGCTCGGTTAGATAAGGCTGGTGTTCATGACCACCAGCTGCACCTGGTGGGCAAGTAGGGGTAAAGGGTATATCATGCATGGCTCGGTTAGATAAGGCTGGTGTTCATGACCACCAGCTGCACCTGGTGGGCAAGTAGGGGTAAAGGGTATATCATGCATGGCTCGGTTAGATAAGGCTGGTGTTCATGACCACCAGCTGCACCTGGTGGGCACGTAGGGGTAAAGGGTATATCATGCATGGCTCGGTTAGATAAGGCTGGTGTTCATGACCACCAGCTGCACCTGGTGGGCACGTAGGGGTAAAGGGTATATCATGCATGGCTCGGTTAGATAAGGCTGGTGTTCATGACCACCAGCTGCACCTGGTGGGCATGTAGGGGTAAAGGGTATATCATGCATGGCTCGGTTAGATAAGGCTGGTGTTCATGACCACCAGCTGCACCTGGTGGGCACGTAGGGTAAAAAATAAGTCGCCGCACTTGTTTGAACAGCCATGTGCTGCCAACAGATAGCACCCTCCCCTGCGACTCCATGAAGCAAATATCAAAGAGACAACCAGTAGGGCACTGGCCACCACGGGCTAACAAACACAGAAACCAGATACATGCGTAGAAGGCCACCGTTTAGTTCCAATTGTATTCAACGAAATACAATTGTATTCAACTACATGCAATTGTATTCAACTAAATACATTTGTATTCAACTAAATACAATTGTATTCAACTAAATACATTTGTATTCAACTAAATATCATGCGGCAAAATTTCAAAGCACTCTGAAGCAGCTTCCTTGTTTCACTCTAGCCCCACGAGTGCTAAATCAACTCTATCACACTAGTATGATAATAGCGTAAGCTCTGTTGTGAGGCAAAACTACCATCTCTACCCCCCTTCCCCAACACGTGCCTGCCGGTAAAACGGGTCCAGGTCGTCCCTGGGAAGACCCTCGACGAATGACGCGATGCTGCGCAGCAAGTAGTCCGGGTTGCCCGGCCGCGGCACCGTGGGCATGCCGATGGCCAGCCACGCGTGGGAAAACGAGGGCACTGCCCAGTGGGTGGCCACTGCATGTTGATGTAGGTGTTGGTGTTGGTGTTGGTGTTGGTGTTGGTGTTGGTGTTGGTGTTGGTGTTGGTGTTGGTGTTGGTGTTGGTGTTGGTGTTGGTGTTGGTGTTGGTGTTGGTGTTGGTGTTGGTGTTGGTGTTGGTGTTGGTGTTGGTGTTGGTGTTGGTGTTGGTGTTGGTGTTGGTGTTGGTGTTGGTGTTGGTGTTGGTGTTGGTGTTGGTGTTGGTGTTGGTGTTGGTGTTGGCGTTCGCGTTCGCGTTGGCGTTGGCGTTGGCGTTGGCGTTGGCGTTGGCGTTGGCGTTGGTGTTGGTGTTGGTGTTGGTGTTGGTGTTGGTGTTGGTGTTGGTGTTGGTGTTGGTGTTGGTGTTGGTGTTGGTATTGGTGTTGGTGTTGGTGTTGGTGTTGGTGTTGGTGTTGGTGTTGGTGTTGGTGTTGGTGTTGGTGTTGGTGTTGGCGTAGGTGTTGGTGTTGGTGTTGGTGTTGGTGTTGGTGTTGGTGTTGGTGTTGGTGTTGGTGTTGATGTGCATGTGGATGTGGATATTGATGTTGTGTTGTACGTTAAGGGGGTGGGGGCGTGGCAGGCAGCATGTATCAGAATGAACATGGCATAGTGACATCGAAAGAGAGATTATAATGGGAGATAGACTGTAGTTGGCGGCATGTTGATTGTAGATGGCGGCATGCAGATTATAGATGCAGCATATATATCATAGAGGCGGCATCCCGTACGGCGTACGAATACGGCGTCGCCATGTCATGCGCAGCCACATGAAGCACCGCCGCTATGCAAGGTAACACCACGTGTGAGCGCCAGAGATCGCCACTGCTGGAGGCACGGCATCCTGTTTGGTGTACAAGGGAGGCGTTCCTGGGACTATACATAGTATTATTCGCTCAGAATGTTACTTCAGATAACAAGTATTGTCATGTAGTGCATGTGATTATGTATGATATGATACCACAGCCATGGGAGACAATTAGCTACGTGTGGTTGCTACGTGTGGCTTATGATATCGCAATCGTGGGAGTCGATTAGCGTGGTTGCTACGTGTGGAGCCCTGCTGCCGCGCGCGTGAGAGTGCTCACTCACCCAAAAGTAGCACTTCAGCTTTTTTTCTTGCTCTGGCATCTCCGAAAATGTATATCTTCCCCTGGAATTGCAGTTCGTTTTTTTATTTAAAAAAAAAAATCCCCCCGGCAATCGTGATAGAACACGGGGGCTGGCGCCATGTCATCATACTACTATGTCAAATAGCAGTAGTAGTCTGCAGTATATTGAGTTTACGTGCGTCCTACACAGCAACGACGGGCCAACACGCTTCAAATATAAAGCATTCGTTTCTCCTATGCGGCCATGACCAATCATAAAGTAAATAGACACATGCGAACGCTGGGGAGACACAGCATTGAACCAGTACCCAGCCATGGCCATTCGTCCATCTAATTTAAGCATGTGCCACGTGCCCCTAATAGTTAGTCACGCAGTCCCGTTGGGAAGCCGCCCCTACTGGGGGTGCCCCTAATGGGAGAGCCATGGTGTTGAGAGTTAGCGCTCAGTGAAACCCCAACGGGGCCGCGTGTATAGTAACGTAATTACTACCTTAATTGGCTAGATTAGTATGTGCTTCTTCCCACCAATCCAACGGCTAACGCTCCGCGGCTCCCCAACGGGACCAGACATGTCCTTCCATTTTGTTTTACTTTAAGTTGACTCATCATACCTTTGTTCATCGGCACCGTCAACTGTCGGCGCACCAAAGGAGGGGCCGCGGTCCACCCTTGCGTCACAAGTGTGATAAACGGGACGCGGTTTAGCGCTCCCCTGTCAGAGATGACCCTGGCATTAGCATTGCCGTGGATGCCAGGGATGTTGTTGTTCGGTTGGGCGGCCACATTCACGTTGGTACTGTGGATGGTGTTGGCATATGCACGGGTGACGGAGTTGGCCATCTGGGGGGGAGGGTGATGGATGCGTCCACAAAAGCACCACGCACGCTAGACTGCCAGTGAGGGCCAACTTCCACGAAGCTCTTTCCGTGTATCTGCTTCCTCCAATGACACAAGCAGATGTATATGGCTGCTCGCCTGCCCACCTGCCCGCCCGCCTGCCAGCTTGTCCGCCCGCCGCACCACCCACCCATACTCACGTGAACAAAACTCCAGTAGCACCACCTGCAAAGTGGCTGGGGAGGCAGCCATGGAGAGCGTGGTGTGGGCGTGCCTACCTCTTTGTGCATGTCTGGCAACGCGTGTGTGGGCATACCTTTGACCTGCTTGTGTGTCTGGTTTTTCTGTGTGTGACTGCATTTCGCACGTGCGTGTGCTTGTGCGAGTCTGTTTGCAAGCGTGTGTTCGCACCATCCTCAGACCTCAGTGCGAGTCTCACAGTAGCAAATTATGATGCGATGTGTGTGTATGTGGTCATCATAGCGTAACACAACGTGCATATGTGTGGCTGTACAGCACCCGCATTGGTAGTTTAAAGAAAAAAGATTGATTCTGGACGCTACACCACCTGAAATCGCTAAATATAAAAAGAAAAATGAAAATGATTAAGTCCCCACTCCCCAGTGTGCTCAACTGGCTGCTTTCTAGCTACCAAAGAAACAAAAAATTTAACAACATTTCTCTTTGGCTGAGAAAATGCTGCACTGGCAGTAAACAAACAAAGAATCTGGAATACTGTTTGGCTGACAAGTGTGCTTCAGTGGCTGTAACCGACTGGCTGCCGGCTGGGTTCACCAACCAAACAAAGACTATTCGCACAGTCAGTAGAACCGTTGTTCACTTGACAAACATATAAACAGACAAAGAAACAGACAAACCAGATTTGACGCCAAAAGGAATTCCCTAGAGTACTTTCAACCAATTAAGACTTGTTTTTAACTGCCGAAGGACCTTTGGGTAGCCCTGCATTGAAGCTACCTTTGGGTAACCCAGCTTTGAAGCTACCAATGTGGGCGATGTACCTTCTCCCGCAGCTGGGCTCGGTAGGACTTGGCCCCTAGTGTCGCGGGGACCGTCACGCCACCCACGCGCACCCTGTCCAAGCCAGCACACCATAGGCATGTCGTACAACATCAAGGGGCAAGACATGGAGCACAGCCAGGGGGTAGTGTCTGGGTGGGTCAGGCAGGCATGCTTGTGGATGTGGAGCAGAAAAACCAAGGTTAAAATAAATATAAAACAAGGCGGGCAGGACATGGAACAACTGGCAGCTGGTTGTAATTGAAATTGTTCCGCCGTGAAGCAGCTGGGTAGCGCTGTGATAGTACCGGGTCAGGGCATACCTGAGCTGCTGGAGACTTAGTAGCATGAATAGTAGAATGACTGTGCCGGTTTGCCGCGCTAGGGAGATAAGCAGCGGCCCTGGCAGGCCCTTGCCCATCCTTGCAAAGTATGCAGGTGGTTTTCAGGGGCTGGCTCATGCCCGTGCAGACGGCCTGGTCAACCCAGGGTGTTCACCCATTGCGGGCGAAATGTCATTGAGATCACGGATGTCAGGCATGCTGGGCATGCCGTACATTCTAGCGATGGTGGCGTGCAATTTCGCGCCGTTGAACTTGTAACTCTCCAGCTGTCTACACAGGTTCAGGAACTAGGCAATGTCCCCGGAATGGCCACCCAGAATTGGGCAAGTTGTCACATCACCACGCTAAAATTACTCGCATGTGTAAACGACATTGTGAATCAATGCACGACGCTGGGGGCTAGGAAGACTGTGGCTGCGCTTGGTCGTTGACAGCAAGATTGTTTCAAGGACTTTTCACGTCACTGCACATTATCAAGGCGGTACATGAGCATTGCCTGAAGCTGAACAGCTCCTTGAAAGAAAGGTTTCCAGGCCGCAGGTGCGTGCTTTCTCATTCTGGACGAAGGAATGGTCTTGCAGACATCCAATCGTATCCAGTCGATTCTCAAATTTTCTGCTTGTCACTGCCTGTCTAGCATCGGGCAGCGTTTGAGCAGGGTCCACTTCATCAATGACAAGGGGTCACGGTCTGAAGTAGGAATCCAGAAGCCTCAGCCTCATTGGTACAGGATATTTCGTCCTCCCCTCCCCTTTTGTAGGTCGATGTACGTCATTAGGAACTAACTAGTGACGATATTAGGCACTAACTAATATCGATACCCTGTCGATAATGATAAATATATAAGTTAAAGGCAATGGGAAGCCCATGACGCCCATACACTGAAATAGTTTGGTGCACTGAGCAAGTGATGATAAGAGCCCAAAGGCACGCCGGACCCTCCAAATATTTTACATCAGGCGTTGCTGATTTGCCATGATTCGGACGAGTGATGTTAAAACCCTAGCAGCGAAACATTCCTGCATTGCTTGATCTATGGATGTAGTAATATCTCGGGCTACGCAGGGGCTACGTAGCTATTATATTATTCCCGGAAGTCGCGACATTGCCGCCATATTTTGCGACAGCGCATTATTCCTGTAAGTGCGAACTGGTCCGCGACTAGGCCTCAACTAGGGAAAATGAGCCGCAAGTATTTTCTAACATCCCCGTGCGGTAATGTCGCGCGTCAGCGTTTGACCCTTCGCCGCCGTACTTACATACCGCACAGTCAGGTGACAACCGACAACACGTGGCAGCACTGTGTCCAGCGAACAAGTAAGCCAAGTATCTATTGAGCCAAGTGAGCTACCAACGCAGCTAATTACTGCTGGTGTTGGCAGAACCCGTCCTAGCGCAAGGACTTGTAAACGTCTTATCCCCCACTGGGTATGAAGGTCACAAGCGGCCATGGTTTGAGCACGGAGTTAATTGCACGTTGCAAAACGCCTAAAATAGTGGTATTGAATACCTTCCAGTAGCCCGCAATCAAGAGTGCCAACGCCTTTACGACGCATCGCGTTGTGCGTGGAATTCTGGTGTGGTAACTGCTGCCCGAATTACTTGGGACACATTAGGCGAGCTGCAGTGAGGGTCCAAATCCACTAACCGTGAATGCAGGTTGCGACGTAGAATAGTTTCCCCTTGCGGTATCATCTAAAGGAGGTCACTGTCAAAATGACGAATGGTCTCGCTGTCGCGCTCATGGATACGTTTTGGAAGTGGCACGGCATCCTTGGACACTGAGGTCATACGTTTTAAACGAGTTGCCCCCTGGCACCGTTGGCAGCCCCGCTGCGGCTCCGTACAAGCCAATTCTGTACGCTTAACGGCCAGCCAGTCTAGTAATAACTGCTTGATGGGCAGAGTCCTCAGCATTCAGTCTCATACCGTCCATGGCTACGTTGGAAACAAATGTGCCGTCTTTCCGCTTCAGCTTCTCGGCTTCGATGTCGACGCCATTAACGTAAGCTGGAACACCGCAAGCTGACGCAACAAGTGCGAATTCGTAATTCGACTGAATTTCGATGTCGTTGTTTTTCCTAGTTAGAAGCATTGGTTGCGAAATGTCCACAACCCGTCTAACTCACATTTTCCCGGCCGAGGCTGACCGCTGGCAGGACTCGACTTTGGAATCACAGACCCACAGATGACGTTGCCGGTCTTTAAAAACCTGGTCCTTTTTGTCCCCGCGCTTTGGAACCTGGTCCTTTTTGTTCCCGCGCTTTGGACTTCCTCCCACCCTCGTAAGAAATCAGGCTCGGCCATGTGGGCGGCCATATATGGTAGGCCTGCTGCGCGCATCACATAGTACCAATTTGCCACTGACCCTTACCGCTAACACCTGTCTGTCATCCCCCACTTCCCCCACCCTACTCCCCCTTGTCAACCCAGTCCGTCCAATTCTCCAACCACACGGGCTACCCCGCCTTCCAGGGCCAGGTCCTCACGGGCGAGCAGCTCTGGCAGCTCGTCGAGGGCCTGGACGCCAATGGCCTGCTGTCGGGCTACTCCCACCTGCTGACCGGCTACATCGGCTCCGAGTCTATTCTTAGCACCATCCTGCGGCTGCTCGAGCTGCTACGTGCGCGCAACAAGGACGTCGTGTTCGTATGCGACCCCGTGCTGGGCGACAACGGCACCCTCTACGTGAAGCCGGCGCTCGTGCCGCTGTTCCGGTCGTCGGTCGTCGGCGCGGCGACCCTCCTCACCCCCAACCAGTTCGAGGCCGAGCAGCTCACCGGGATGTCCATCCGGTCGGAGTCAGACGCCCTCGCCGCGTGCGACGCCCTCCACGCGCAGGGGCCCCCGCTCGTCGTGATCACGTCCCTGGACGTCCCTGGCAGCGACGGCCACCTGGTCGTCCTGGGCAGCGAGGTCCATGTGGCAGCCGACGGCACCAAGTCCGCCCCAGCCCGTTTCCGGCTCCGCATCCCCAAGCTGGACGCCTACTTCACGGGGAGCGGGGACCTGTTCACCGCGCTCATCCTCGGGTGGAGCACGCGCCGGCCGGGACAGCTGGCGGCCGCGGTGGAGGTCGCGGTGGCCACCCTGCAGGCGGTCCTGCGGCGCACGCTGGAGCACGCGGGCGGCGTGGCCGCTCTCCAGGAGGCCGAGCGGACAGGTGGCGCAGCGCGGATGGCCGTGCGCGAGCTGCGGCTGATCGAGAGCCGCGATGACATCATCGCGCCGACACTGACGCTGCGGGCAGAGATCATCCCGTAGTGAGGGTCAAAGGGCGGTTAATGAGGGCGGTTGAGTTACAATTTTCGAGGCTAAAAAGTCGCCTTGGGAATGAATAGAAATGGGCCGCCTTGTCAAAGCTCTTGTCTACCAAATGGAACAACAAAAAAAAAAGCAGTGACAATTCACAACGCATGTTATTTGTAATATTGACGTTGACAACTGGGCCATCGGACGGTGGACGGGCCTGTTCCAAGGGATACATGTTGGCAATTATGACATTTTTGTCAAATGTTAAATCAGTGGCATCAATGATCCCTGCGTTTGCATGCTGTCCGTGCATACATGCGGTTGAAATGAAGATCAGCAGTTTTGGCCTGAGCTCGAGCCCATGGTCGGGCACCTTCCTTCATTCACGTGCCTCTGTTGGAGAGTCACGGGGTACCGACTTTTTGAGTAGGAATCTTTCATCCCTGTTTGATGCAGCGCAAGAAGGGGGCATTGGATCCCCCTTTTCCATCGTTACCTTTGAAAGGCAGGCCACAGGTTCACTTAAACTGCTCACTGGGACAGTCTAGCTACTACTATTTGTGCAATAAAGCTTCAATATAGCATTGAAAGCCAATAGCGGATGCAGTAAGACTGCCCCGTGCATGGTCCAGTGGCCACAGATAGGCTTGGACCTCATGTAGAGGCGCCGGTTTGGGAGAATATAAGGAAGTAAGTACTTGTGTGTCATGCGCATGGGCATGCCAGGGAGTACTATGCATGCTTATATCTCATTAATTATAGAAACATAATACACAAAAGTTGCAAATATCGTCCATCTGCATCATGCATGCCCCAACCATATCTAAGTCATCAATACTTCTCATGGGACAATATAAGACCTCTCGTGGTAGGACTGTTTACATCCATCCATCCATCGGGGTTAATGCTCCGTGACTCCCCAACGGGAGCACGAGTCTAATTAATTGATTCAGGCCTCTCGTGGAGCCTGAGGGTACGTTTTAGGGGGATACCGGCCCAGCCGCCCAGGGTTCACCCTGCAATCCCCACGATCTTCCTTGATCGATCGGCGCCCATCAAACCCATACCATCCGCGACACCGCCGCCTACTAGATTCGCCAGACATCTCGCCCGCACACACCAGGTGAATACCGATGTGGGCGCCCTGTGCCGGGCCAACCAGGAATCTTGACACCTCCTATGGCAGGGTCCCCTTGTCCGCTCTGAACCCACTGGCAAGCTTGCGCACGCCCCGCGCTGATCTCTGAGACCTGGCGCGACGCGGACCTATGTGACATGTACACAAGTCACACAACTGCTTTCATTGGATGAAGGGCTTGAGGGACTATCCATACTGCGCCCGCATGAAATCTTAGTAAATTAATTAATTAGCACGTGACTGCGTCACGTGGGTGCCAATACAGAGTAAAGGAACCTGCTTGACCCTATATACACAGCGAGGAGGGAGGGCGCCCTCAGCTTCTCTCACAGCCGCAAGTAGGCAGGCCCGACAGAGCGCTCTCTCCACAGCATGGTGCCGGGGCGCAACACTGTGGGTGCAATGCAACCAGTGCAATACCATAGGTAGGCTGACGCATAGCTTATGCTACAAACTACAAAGGTGTGCAGTGGGCTCAAGACGTCGGCTAAGGCGCAAGCTGATGGCCACAAGGTGCCAGAGCTAATTGAAGGTAATATAACGCTGGGCTAATATTTCAAGTGCCGTAATGCCTAAGCTATCCCATAATCGATTGTCCCCATCTAGACAACTAGCTTGAGTGCTCTACTATCCCGGGGGAGCCCGGCCGGGGGGGCTTCCACTGTCTGTCAGTTTCTTGTTGACATAGAGGTCCCTGCCCCGCCAGTACACTTGGGGATTCTCGGGGTTGGTCTTGTGGCAGATGTAGTCGGGCCGGACTGATCGCGGCGTTGCTGCTGCTGGGCTGGCGTCAGGTCGTCGTCAAGCGACTGTCCAGGAGGTGTTCACCAGCTTCTTGCGGCGAGAGAGGAACCGAACTCGGGCTGTGATGTCGCTGAAGGTGAGGACCACTGGAGGGGGCCCAGCCTTGTCCCGCATGATAATGACAATTAAGAAGAAATTGGCTGCCATTTGCGATAAGCACCTTCCTGAGGGGTACGTGACCCTGTTGTCTCGCCCCCCACAGTCCATTGCTAGCTGGCCGGGGTACTAGAGAAGTCTGCTGCTAGGCATGCATGGAGGTTATAGCCCCTGATCGAGGATACCGCCTCATAAGGGAATACATGCTACATTATCTCCCCATGGAGTCATGTGATAATTTATTTTTTTGCAATACCGCCTCGTCTGCCATGACAGTGGAGGACAGCTCCGACGTCCAATTAAATATCAGTTATATAATGCCTGGCATGCACGGCTGCAGGATATAGGACATCTTGCTCGCACCAGTCAGGTAGACACTGCCCTTGGTCTGGCCGGCCCCCAGCGGCTTGGCCAACAAGGGCGGCATAATATCCTGACCTGGCCTGGCCCCAAGGACATTCCTAGAAAGCTGGGTAAACCTGCCATGAACTACACACAGATGTTGCTGGCCGACCTAGTGGTCCCAGCTAAGTTTGAACACCGCATTCACTCCCTCTCTCAATTGCTTGGACTGCTATGCAGAACAAGAAGAGGTGGCAGACAATTGTCCAGGCTCACACGCCAGCCCGGCCCTGTGGGCAAGCCCCCGAGGTCCCCCCAAGAGGAAGGGGCGCTTTGCTTCAGGAGTAGAGTAGAACTTTGACGATCGAGGGTTTTCTAGATTAGGTTAGCTTAGTAGAGTTAGCTTAGTTCGGTTTCGCTGCCTCGCCCAAGCCAGGTCTCCATCCATCCAGCAAGGGAATATTAATTAATTAATTAATTAATAGACACGTGACTGCGTCACGTGAGCATAAGTCCGCAGTGGGAGGGGAACATGGGATGGAATAGAGGGTGTAAGCTATCTCAGGTCCTAGTTACAGGGGTGTGGGCACCGCGGCCCGAATCGCTATGAATGCCATACTTGGTCACACGCGGAGCCCCCACAGGCTTGGGGGTGGTCAGACTCCTTCATCACTACTTGCCATCTATCCTTGCGCACCATCTGCCTCCATATTATGTAGACAATCCAGGAGGCTGCCCGGGTGTGAGCCCGTCACGTCTAGTGTAGCACATGTCCATGCCGAGTCTGTCACGAAAAGTCCACGGGTGGCGGCCCTGCCGCGCGCGGCCGGGGGCACGCCAGGTGAGGACATATCGCCGCCCAGGCTGGGCGGGCTAGCTTGGTCAGCCAGCTAGTCTATCTGATGTATCTACCTGCATATCTGTGCGGGCCAGGTGCCCGGCTAGGCCCAGGCGCCTGTGCCAAATAATGTGGGAAACATAGGGCAAATCAGCGTACAAATCCTCATTACTAATGCAAACCAAAGGGGATGTTAAGGGCCTTGCGCAGCATCTTGGTGACGGCGCCGTCGAGTCGTTGCTCCAGCTCCTGCGTCAGTGTCCAGGTCTCGGCGCCGTAGGTCAGGATCGTCAGAATGACGACCTTGAAGAGGTCACGCTTGACGATCCGGGGTAGGGCGGGGTTGCTCCACCAGCGGCGGTGGTCATGCAGGTGCGCCCACGCCATGCCGATCCGTGTCGTCATGTCGTCCTCGCAGTCGGAAAGCCAACTGCCAAGCAGCTTGAAGCGGCCTGAAGGAGGGTAGTTGACCTCGGCATCGTCTAAGAGGCGGAGCGTGGGTGGGGGCCCTGCCATGCCGAGGGCCAGGGCCTCCGGTTTGGGGCTGATTTCTAGACCAACCGCTCGAGCCTCGAGCGCCTGGCAGTCCAGCCAAAGTTGGGCAGACTCCGGCTTCTCGATGAGTGGGATGTCGTCGGCATACATGTCAGAGGTCAGCTAGTAAAATCTGCTTGTTAGTCGGCCCCCCTTCTCCAAGCTCGTTCGTGATCGCTAGGCCAGGGGCACGGCCTGCAATGCTAGCAAAGCGAGCACGTGCCTGGCGCATAACATAATCCACTACAATAATAAACAGGTACGGCGACAGGACGCAACCCTGCCAGACGCCGGTCTGCAGTGGGCATGGCGGGGTAATGCCGTGTTGAGTGCGCACCGAAGCATGTACGTCGACCCCTCATACAGCGTGCGGATGACGGTAAACAGGGGAGTGGGCCGGACGCGAGCGCGAGCAAGTACAGCCCATAGAGCGTCCCAGAGGACAGAATCAAAAGCCTTGATGAAGTCGACGAAGATCAGGATGGCGGGAAACTCACCAGGTTGCAGGAGAGCGATTTCCTCGAAGAGGCGACGCGCGACGAAGATGGCCATGACGGTGTTGCGCCCAGGACGGAAGCAAGGGAATATGATCTCCCAACTGAGTTATGTTATCATTTAATTTAATTTAATTTTAATAATGCACGGCTGTTTAGTAGACAACATGCATGCATGGCGCCACCATGTTAGTTTTTTGTAGATAGATTAGCCCGGTAGGATTGCGTGTACCCATGGATCCATCCATCCATCCATCCATGAATGCTCATGTGACGCAGTCACGTGTCTATTAATTAATTAATTGATTGATTGGGTTAATCCATCCATCCATCCATCCATCCATCCATCCATCCATCCATCCATCCATCCATCCATCCATCCATCCATCCATCCATCCATCGGGGAAGTTATTAATGCTCCGGGTGACTCCCCAACGGGAGCACGTGCGAGGTTAATGACGCCACCGCTATTTAATCATGCACACTATCTGCATATCGATCAACATGTGCATGCACTTGCAATCATCAACATCACAAATTTAGTGATCATGCGTTAATTATTTTTATTGATCATGCATGCAGCCTAGCTACTGAGCATACATGCACGTCGGCATGCATTGATTTTGGCTGACATGATCGAGGAGCAACTGAAAGACATGTGCTGGCGCCATCAGCTCAACCCGGCCCTCTCACTCAGATCTATTATAACTGAGACAACTATATGATCGGAGATGCAGGATAAGCAGCGTTGCCCAGGCGGACATGGTCAAAGACCACCGGCCACCCCCGGCCGGCCCAACTGTGGGTCCAATAGGAAATATATAAAAAGCATAGTTTGCGTGTTTACAAGATTAGCTCACTCTGGGCCTTACTTGAGGCCCATATTTTAGACTAGCTAGCTGTGGACATATATTATAAATTGAGAATGATAAATTAATTACGAACTAGCTGTGGACTGTCATAGTAGTATATGTTAAAAACTACTTACAGCAGAGTGAAGGCATGCACCCAACATTGAACCAGTTGCTTAACCCATTAATTAATTAATTAATTAATAGACACGTGACTGCGGCCGCACGTGAGCATAAGTCCTCAGTGCATGGGAGGGGAACATGGGATGGAATGGATGGTTTAAGCTATCACATGTATGCTTAACCAAAGGCAACGCTAACAAGAAGAGGCACCACTTCATCTGACTGACAATTGTAACTACAAGCCGGCATGGGACCATCCACACTGCATGTGCAGTGAAGTAAAACAGCCGAATAGCACTATAGCAGTGCTACGCCGCAAAGTCAGCCATCGTGCGGCGGATGTCAGCCATAGCCTGGGTAAGCGGCTAAGCGCGGTGCCAAAAGGCGTTGGCGCCAGTACAAGTATGTCCAGGACCGCGCCGACCAAGGGGGCAGCTGGCCCTCCAGGTCAACAGGCGGTCCTCCCGGAGCCGGCAACACTTCTCTCAGTACATATTGACGTCTTTGTGAGGCCAGTCTGAGACGTGACCCACTATATCTTAGTTAAAGCCAGCCATAATGTCCGCGGCTACACACTATCCATGCCTCCATTCGTTTTCATCATCCTGAGCGACTAGCTCGACAAACCCAGATAAGATAACATGCAGCAGGCTCGAGCTACGTACGATGGTCTGGATCGATTCTTCCATGCATGGATTTCTGGCATGCACTGGTTGTCTCTCAATTTGAGTTGGGGAATTAACCCGCTCCATGGTCCCCTCATGGGGACACATACGAGACTAACTAATTAACGTGTCAAATTAATTAACCAATTAAATAATTAATTGAACCCGTAGTCCCATTGGGGAGTCGGTCACGGAGCACCTTAGTGCTTTTAATTAATTCCATGAGGCACAACGGGTAGTAGGGCCGGTGCCCGGCAGAGACCCGGTGAGGGAACGGGGGGAGGGGGCCTTCCCTCACACCACAGGCAATGATGCCTCAGGGTGATCAATATTGATCGGAGTCATCGGACTGATATTAGTGATTAATTAATTAATAGACACGTGCCATTACAGTAGAGGACAGCTCGGATGAGGATTATACATCCCCATCTAGTGCTTTGTTGGGGAATGATGCAGACGATATTTGTATAAACTTTTGTGTAATTATTTTTTCTAATGAGATTAGCATAGTACTCCGTGGCATATGCCTTTGCGCATGACACGCAAGTATACTTACTTACTTACTTACTTACTTACTTATACTTACTTACTTAGACACGTGACTGCGTCACGCGAGCATAAGTCCTCAGCGCCGGGAGGGGAACATGGGATGGAATGGATGGTGTAAGCGATCTAGGTCCTATAGTTATACAGGGTTGTGGGCACCACGGCCCTCGAATCGCTATGCATGAATGCCATACACGGACCCCCGCAGACTTGGGCCGGGGTGGTCTCCTTCATCACTACTTGCCATCTATCCTTGCGTACCATCTGCCTCCATACCTCCATATTAATTACAGACAAACCAGGAGGCTGCCCGGGTGTCAGTGAGCCCGCCGGTCGATCACGCCTAGCTAGCATATTAGTGATATAGTGCGTCTAGTATATTAGTTCGTCTAGTATAGTAGTTCGTCTAGTAGTTCATCCGGTATAGTAGTTCGTCTAGTATATTATAGTTCGTCTAGTATATTAGTGATATATATCAGTCCGATATCGGACGTACCCGACTAACTAAACGATCCGATTCATGGACCCTGTGGGTGCAATATTTCCCGCGTGTGAGCATTGCGTTGCTATGGAGACGAGAGCTAACAAGCAGTGCTCGGGCGAGGCGCATATGTAGCTAGGCTGGCTGATGTCTGTTGCCGGCGACTGGTTAGTAGGCTATGGGCACGCATCATTGGCTACATTCTACCCTGCACAATTGGCATATATTGCACTATGGCATTGCGATGTCTAGGTTAATTGCATCACCCGGGCAATGTGGCCGGCGGGTGTGACTATATGTAATAATGGCTGGTTTAGCCCGTAGCGGGCTTCCACAGCTGGTTGTTGACGATCAGCGGATCAGGTCCCCGCCCCAACAGCTATAGAACACCTTGCAAGGGCTTCTTGGGGTCTTGCTTGTGGCGGAGGTATAACTCCGGCCACAGGTCGCGTCGCTGCATGCTCAGGCTGGTGAGCGGGGCTCAGGTTGTCGTCCAGCTACTAGCGTTACTACGTCCAGGAGCTCTAGGTCGTCAGCAGCTTCTTGCGGCATGGACAGTCTGTCTCCTCTATCTAAGCTCGATCCTCTGGCTAAGTGAAGACCTAACTTAAATCTGCACCAGACGTTCCCAAAGAAGAAAGGGTTGGGATGTCATGTGGGTCAGAGGGTAACCTTTGAACAAATGAGCAGGCCTAGCTAATCTTGGGCCGGTGTTGCCTCAAGTTCCAAAAGAAAGGGCAGGTCTGATTTCGATCTGGGAGAAATCAGATGTCGATCTGTGGCTTGTGTGGGTATAATTAATTGGCTGTCAGGTTCTTATACTATAGTCTGGTCCAAGCTCCAAAACCGAGAAAGGGTTGGAGTTAGCATATTGGGACGCCAATGTGCTAGTTGGATGCAGGTTGAGGAGACCTTGAATCCAACGCCGTGCGGCAACGTACCACCTCAAACAGACAAGGGACTAGAAAGATATCAGGTCCCGAAGTATACTGCCGACTGGCGGGCGGTGGCGGTGCACTCTCAGGTCACAGTGGACAGGACACGTGGCAGGCAGGGCCTGCACAGGCTTAGCCTGTACCATCACGTGACTGTGCCGGTACACAGTGTACTGAGGACGCAACAACTTGTCCTGTGGCTAGTAGAGGCTGGCAGTAGCCAGCCACGAGGTCTGCAACGATATGTGAATGCGTGCAGAGCTGTGGCTACCATGCAGGTCCTGTTCTAACCTAGACACAGGAATGCCCTGGAGATTCCTGTGTGTTGCCTGCAACGAGGTCATGCAGGGTAACGATAGGAGGCTCTGGCAATGTAGCGGTGCACAGCGTTGCTCATGTCCAAGGAACAATTAAGGTGGAACGAGGTAGCATATAGCTTGAGGCCCAAGGAGGCAAGGAGGATCCTTACACGTGAACCTTGCATGGTTGTCACGACGAGTGGCGAACCTATCGAGCTGGGTCGTGGGCCTGGTATTAGGATAAAGGTTGCTAGCCAAGCAGCCTAGGTTCATTCCAGCAAGCAAGACCAGGAGCTCACAAGCTCGCTGACGAGTTGCTACGCCGAGAGGAACAGCCGCTTATATTCTCGATGGAACGGAAGGTAAGCAGGACTGGTGGGGCCGGTGCTGCCTTGTCGCGTGAGTGGGGAAGGCGGTCACGCAGTTCTAATTTACCTACTCGTGAGTTCCAGTTGGGTAAGGAGCTTGCCGTCGACTCCTGAGCTCGGCCTCAAGAGATTGATTAACCAATTAATTAATAGCTTCTTGCGGCACGCTCATCCTCGATGGAACGGAAGGTAACCAGGACTCGGGTGGGGGCCGGTGCTGCCTTGTCGCGTGAGTGGGGAAGGCGGTGCCCGCGCAGTTCTAATTTACCGACTTCGTGAGTTCCAGTTGGGTAAGGAGCTTGCTCCTGAGCTCGGCCTCATGCAAGAGATTAATTAACCAATTATAATTAATTAACCCTGCCAATCGCAGTAGAGCACTCTCAGATACATTGGTACTACTAATAGTAGATATTAGTTCTGCAAAGTACCGGGCTAGTTACAAAATCTGAAATATGTGCATGTACGTGACCATGCCAACTATTCCTAGCGGGCCAGCTAGCACAAAAAAGCCTTATCGAAGCAATTATTCCCTGCCCATGGCCACCGTTTTTTTTTTTTTTTTTTTTTTTTTTTAAGACATGGCCCAAAGTTCTTGAATGTGCCAGACTGTCACCCAACCAAAATTCTACTGGCCATATCTAAACATGGCAAGCTGCAGACCCAAAAACTGGGTGGCAACACATGCACACAAATTCGCCAAACAGTGGTAGCTAGTGCTCAAAAAAGAAACCTTAACCATATCTGGCTTAAAGGATGCTCAAAACTTCGTGTGCAGATTCCCCATAAAAAAGAACAATGATGATATGCCCAACCGGCGAAAAAGGGCTGAAGTAATGGAAAAGTCGGAAAAGCCCTGTACTAGAAAACATCCGGCCACCATGCTATGCAAGCAGGCTTTCCGGTCCAATGAGGACCCACCGGAAAGATAAGAAGTCTACAGCGTGCACGATTCCCTGTGAGCAGGACTCCCTAGCTGTCAGCCCACAAGTCACTGAGTCACAGCGAGAAGCACGATCTCATCAAAATGCAACTCTGAAGGCCTCTGACAAGTACTGAAGCCGAGTGCGGCAAACATGGTACTTGTACACCCTTGAAATACACTTCTGCTTGCATCCCGGTGTGGATGGCAAACACTGCAGGATTGGAACCAGTCCGTGGTCGCTCTTGCGTTGCTGGTCCTCTCGCCCATCGGCAGCTCGTCTCCTCTGGCATCCTGGCAACTCAGGCCGACAACATCGCACTTCCCTAAGCACACCTGGAATTGTACTACGTTTTTCAAAATGTACTTCAGTTTTGAAAGTTGCATTTTCATGCATTTAAAGTTTCAACTAAAGTCTTTGAGGAAAAAAAAGTTCGGCGGCGGCCGGCACACCGGCACACCGGCACACCGGCACACCGGCACACCGGCACACCTCAAATTGCATATATGCACACACCTTTGCACATGCAATTGTTATCCATGGGATTTATGTAGGTGGATGGGTCATGCAAGGGTTACCTAGATGCTCATGACACCGTGGCACCGTGGCATCGTGCCACCGTGCCACCGTGCCACCGTGCCACCTCAAAAGTTGCATATAAACACACATATTTGCACATACAATGGTTATCCATTGGGATTTATCAAGGGTAATGGGTCATGCAAGGGTTACCTAGACATGCTCATGACACCGTTGCATCGTGGCATCGTGCCACCGTGCCACCGTGCCACCGGCACACCGGCACACCGGCACACCGGCACACCGGCACACCGTTGCACCTCAAATTGCATATAAACACACACCTTTGCACATACAATTGTTATCCATGGGTTTTATGTAGGTGGATGTGTCATGCAAGGGTTACCTATAGATGCTCATGACACCATGGCACCGTGGCATCGTGCCACCGTGCCACCGTGCCACCTCAAAAGTTGCATATAAACACACATATTTGCACATACAATGGTTATCCATTGGGATTTATCAAGGGTAATGGGTCATGCAAGGGTTACCTAAACATGCTCATGACACCGTGGCATCGTGCCACCGTGCCACCGTGCCAGGTGCCGTGCCACCGTGCCACCGTGACATGTCTTGACACACACATCAATCCGAAAACCCATTTTCTTCCCCTGGAAATTATTTGGAGAAGGAATAATTAA
This sequence comes from Mesostigma viride, assembly GCA_009746045.1. Classification (NCBI taxonomy): domain Eukaryota; kingdom Viridiplantae; phylum Streptophyta; class Mesostigmatophyceae; order Mesostigmatales; family Mesostigmataceae; genus Mesostigma; species Mesostigma viride. The sequence continues at coordinate 57,883 of RPFO01000166.1, read as the reverse complement.
TGGTCAGTTTGACCTCAAATTTGGCACCAAGGTTCCTTATCAGATATCTTATGATGCCATGTGGTCAAAAAAAATTTTGGGAGTCGGCAGCACATGGTAACATGGTGACATTTGCTAGCAAAAAATACCGTATTTTCAGCACTTTCTGGCATGTATGCATATATAAAGACATCAATAGAGCTCAGTTGGGCCTGGGACTTTGCACATGTTCTAAACACATCCCATGCAGCATGCCCACAAAGTTTCAGGCGGGTTGGATGACAAATAGGTGACAAATGCTAGCATAAATACCCCAAAAATGCAGTTTTTCATGGTTTTTCAAGGGTTTTATCACACATATGCATACATAATGACTCCAAATGAACTCAGTTGGAGCTGGAACTTTGCACATGTTCTAAACACATCCCATGCAGCATGCCCACAAAGTTTCAGGCTGGTTGGATGACAAAATGGTGACTGATGCTAGCGAACCCCCCCCCCCCAAATGCAGTTTTTCTTGGTTTTCCAAGGGTTTCATCACACATATGCATACATAATGACTCCAAATGAACTCAGTTGGAGCTGGAACTTTGCACATGTTCTAAACACATCCCATGCAGCATGCCCACAAAGTTTCAGGCTGGTTGGATGACAAATAGGTGACAAATGCTAGCATAAATACCCCAAAAATGCAGTTTTTCTTGGTTTTCCAAGGGTTTTATCACACATATGCATACATAATGACACCAATAGAGCTCAGTTGGGCCTGGGACTTTGCACATGTTCTAAACACATCCCATGCAGCATGCCCACAAAGTTTCAGGCTGGTTGGATGACAAATAGGTGACAAATGCTAGCATAAATACCCCAAAATGCAGTTTTTCATGGTTTTCCAAGGGTTTTATCACACATATGCATACATAATGACACCAATAGAGCTCAGTTGGGCTGGAACTTTGCACATGTTCTAAACACATCCCAAGCAGCATGCCCACAAAGTTTCAGGCTGGTTGGATGACAAATGGTGACTGATGCTAGCGACCCCCCAAATGCAGTTTTTCTTGGTTTTCCAAGGGTTCCAACACATGGGTGCCTACATCAATGAACTCAGTTAAGCCTAGAAAATTGCACAGCTCATAAAAACATCTATGTTAACTGCCCAGAAGAAATTCAGACTGTTTGCATGACAAATAGGTGACAGATGCTAGCAAACATAGCACAAAAATGGCAGTTCCTAGTAATTGTTTTTCGTGGGTTTCATCCCATAGTTGAATGTCAACCCTTCCAGTTTGGGATATATAGTCAGGTTCCCAACAACACATCTAGATGATATATTATGTGATATTGCAGGAAGGCAGACTTAGGGGCACACGCCCATGATACAACGCCAACATGTACATCAATAACACACACGTAACTTAGCTAATCATCATAATAAAAAGCACACCTTCCCCACCCACCCACCCACCCACCCACCCACCCACCCACCCACCCACCCACCCACCCACCCACCCACCCACCCACCCACCCACCCACCCACCCACCCACCCACCCACCCACCCACCCACCCACCCACCCACCCACCCACCCACCCACCCACCCACCCACCCACCCACCCACCCACCCACCCACCCACCCATATAACCACGCGCGCGCACGCACGCACGCACGCACGCACGCACGCACGCACGCACGCACGCACGCACGCACGCACGCACGCACGCACGCACGCACGCACGCACGCACGCACGCACGCACGCACGCACGCACGCACGCACGCACGCACGCACGCACGCACGCACGCACGCACGCACGCACGCACGCACGCACGCACGCACGCACGCACGCACGCAAGCACACACACAGTCATGCCTTCCCTCCCTCCCTCCCTCCCTCCCTCCCTCCCTCCCTCCCTCCCTCCCTCCCTCCCTCCCTCCCCCATCATTCATGCATCCGTTCATTCATGCATGCATCCACTCGTTCATTAACATGCCTCCGTTGGTCAGGGGTTCAAAATGATGCAACAGACACCAGAAAAGGGAGAAGGAGCCGCCTCCCCAACGTGCCGCCCGGCGACGGCAGCGATGGACCTAGGGGGGTAACGGTGCGCTTTGTCTTGTTCGCCGGGGTGCGCCGGCGGGGTGCGGGCACTTAAATTCAGAGCAATAGCACAAGCAATGTCATGATTCCAAACGCCAAGAACTGCACTTGTAATATTCCTTTGGTAAAATGCAATTCAAGAGCAATAGCACAAGCAATGTCATGATTCCAAACGCCAAGAACTGCACTTATTGTAATATACCTTTAGTAAAATAACAGCCGGATTACCCCTGTCATAAATTTACCTCAGATTTCCCAGAGACACGGTCGGCTTCATCATCCGAAGCACCAGAGGCAAGTATTCTCTCAAGTTCATTCACTGCGCCCCTGTGATACACGGCCGCTTGCATTTTCTTCCTTTCTTCATCATCTACACCTGTCACGGATACAGGGCCTGTATCCTTTGTCTGGTTATCTTGCCCCGGTGGTTCATGGCCGGGATCCATTGTGTCTGGTGGGGCTACTGCGTCCCTTTCCATCGCTGGTGCTTCCATCGCTTCCATCGCTGGTGCTTCCATCGCTGGTTCATTATCCCCTACAAAGACCATCGTAAAGACCATCGGGCATTCTGGAGTACAATTTGGTGGTGTGCCGGTGTGCCGGTGTGCCGGTGTGCCGGTGTGCCGGCCAGTGATTGGCCCGTTGCTGATTTGCTGACATGCAGCCTAGTAAAAATTGGCCGCAAATCTTGTGCCAACGTGCGACCGGACGAATTTGCGGCCAATTTTTACTAGGCTGCATGTCAGCAAATCAGCAACGGGCCAATCACTGGCCGGCACACCGGCACACCGGCACACCGGCACACCGGCACACCACCAAATTGTACTCCAGAATGCCCGATGGTCTTTACGATGGTCTTTGTAGGGGATAATGAACCAGCGATGGAAGCACCAGCGATGGAAGCGATGGAAGCACCAGCGATGGAAAGGGACGCAGTAGCCCCACCAGACACAATGGATCCCGGCCATGAACCACCGGGGCAAGATAACCAGACAAAGGATACAGGCCCTGTATCCGTGACAGGTGTAGATGATGAAGAAAGGAAGAAAATGCAAGCGGCCGTGTATCACAGGGGCGCAGTGAATGAACTTGAGAGAATACTTTCCTCTGGTGCTTCGGATGATGAAGCCGACCGTGTCTCTGGGAAATCTGAGGTAAATTTATGACAGGGGTAATCCGGCTGTTATTTTACCAAAGGTATATTACAATAAGTGCAGTTCTTGGCGTTTGGAATCATGACATTGCTTGTGCTATTGCTCTTGAATTGCATTTTACCAAAGGAATATTACAAGTGCAGTTCTTGGCGTTTGGAATCATGACATTGCTTGTGCTATTGCTCTTGAATTTAAGTGCCCGCACCCCGCCGGCGCACCCCGGCGAACAAGACAAAGCGCACCGTTACCCCCCGAGGCCCATCGCTGCCGTCGCCGGGCGGCACGTTGGGGAGGCGGCTCCTTCTCCCTTTTCTGGTGTCTGTTGCATCATTTTGAACCCCTGACCAACGGAGGCATGTTAATGAACGAGTGGATGCATGCATGAATGAACGGATGCATGAATGATGGGGGGAGGGAGGGAGGGAGGGAGGGAGGGAGGGAGGGAGGGAGGGAGGGAGGGAGGGAGGGAGGGAGGGAGGGAGGGAGGGAGGGAGGGAGGGAGGGAGGGAGGGAGGGAGGGAGGGAGGGAGGGAGGGAGGGAGGGAGGGAGGAGGGAGGGAGGGAGGGAGGGAGGGAGGGAGGGAGGGAGGGAGGGAGGGAGGGAGGGAGGGAGGGAGGGAGGGAGGGAGGGTCGAGGGAGGGAGGGAGGGAGGGAGGAGGGAGGGAGGGAGGGAGGAGGGAGGGAGGGAGGAGGGAGGGAGGGAGGGAGGGAGGGAGGGAGGGAGGGAGGGAGGGAGGGAGGAGGGAGGGAGGGAGGGAGGGAGGGAGGGAGGGAAGGCATGACTGTGTGTGTGCTGCGTGCGTGCGTGCGTGCGTGCGTGCGTGCGTGCGTGCGTGCGTGCGTGCGTGCGTGCGTGCGTGCGTGCGTGCGTGCGTGCGTGCGTGCGTGCGTGCGTGCGTGCGTGCGTGCGTGCGTGCGTGCGTGCGTGCGTGCGTGCGTGCGTGCGTGCGTGCGTGCGTGCGTGCGTGCGTGCGTGCGTGCGTGCGTGCGTGCGCGCGCGCGTGGTTATATGGGTGGGTGGGTGGGTGGGTGGGTGGGTGGGTGGGTGGGTGGGTGGGTGGGTGGTGGTGGGTGGGTGGGTGGGTGGGTGGTGGGTGGTGGGTGGGTGGGTGGTGGGTGGGTGGGTGGGTGGTGGGTGGGTGGGTGGGTGGGTGGGTGGGTGGGTGGGTGGGTGGGTGGGTGGGGAAGGTGTGCTTTTTATTATGATGATTAGCTAAGTTACGTGTGTGTTATTGATGTACATGTTGACGTTGTATCATGGGCGTGTGCCCCTAAGTCTGCCTTCCTGCAATATCACATAATATATCATCTAGATGTGTTGTTGGGAACCTGACTATATATCCCAAACTGGAAGGGTTGACATTCAACTATGGGATGAAACCCACGAAAAACAATTACTAGGAACTGCCATTTTTGTGCTATGTTTGCTAGCATCTGTCACCTATTTGTCATGCAAACAGTCTGAATTTCTTCTGGGCAGTTAACATAGATGTTTTTATGAGCTGTGCAATTTTCTAGGCTTAACCGAGTTCATTGATATAGGCACCCATGTGTTGGAACCCTTGGAAAACCAAGAAAAACTGCATTTGGGGGGGGGGGTTCGCTAGCATCAGTCACCATTTTGTCATCCAACCCGCCTGAAACTTTGTGGGCATGCTGCATGGGATGTGTTTAGAACATGTGCAAAGTTCCAGCTCCAACTGAGCTCTATTGGTGTCATTATGTATGCATATGTGTGATAAAACCCTTGAAAAACCATGAAAAACTGCATTTTGGGGGTATTTATGCTAGCATTTGTCACCTATTTGTCATCCAACCCGCCTGAAACTTTGTGGGCATGCTGCATGGGATGTGTTTAGAACATGTGCAAAGTTCCAGCTCCAACTGAGCTCTATTGGTGTCATTATGTATGCATATGTGTGATAAAACCCTTGAAAACCCATGAAAAACTGCATTTTTGGGGTATTTATGCTAGCATCTGTCACCTATTTGTCATCCAACCAGCCTGAAACTTTGTGGGCATGCTGCATGGGATGTGTTTAGAACATGTGCAAAGTCCCAGGCCCAACTGAGTTCATTTGATGTCTTTATATATGCATACATGCCAGAAAGTGCTGAAAATACGGTATGTTTTGCTAGCAAATGTCACCATGTTACCATGCTGCCGACTCCCAAAAATTTTTTTGACCACATGGCATCATAAGATATCTGATAAGGAACCTTGGTGCCAAGTTTGAGGTCAAACTGACCATTAATTATTCCTTCTCCAAATAATTTCCAGGGGAAGAAAATGGGTTTTCGGATTGATGTGTGTGTCAAGACATGTCACGGTGGCACGGTGGCACGGTGGCACGGTGGCACGGTGGCACGGTGGCACGGTGGCACGGTGGCACAGTGGCACCCCACATTAGGCAGTGCTTGTGGACATTATAACATTAGTATTGGACGTTAGGTTACCTTGTCACACCATACAAAATCATAAAATGGTAGTTTTATGGTGGCACGGTGTGCCGGTGTGCCGGTGTGCCGGTGTGCCGGTGTGCCGGTGGCACAGTGGCACACCACGTTAGGCAGTGCTTGTGGACATTATGACATTGGTATTGGACGTTAGGTTACCTTGTCACACCATACAAAATCATAAAATGGTAGTTTTATGGTGTGCCGGTGTGCCGGTGTGCCGGTGTGCCGGTGTGCCGGTGTGCCGGTGTCAAAACATGATGAGACACTTACCTCCTAGCTTTGGACCTAAGGGAGGTACAAAATAACAAAGTTGAAAAAAAGTCAAATTGTACTAGTGCTGGAGTACAATTCCAGGTGTGCCTAGGGCTTGGCCAAAGCGGAATCAAGGTCGCTCTGCATGGCCCCGCCAACCATATTTTTGAATCTATACAGCACATATGTACATGATCATCGACATCTGGAAGCATGCAGGCGTGCGTTCACAGCGTCGTCAAGACACGTAGCACCGGTGCTCTAGCTGTCAGAAGATACACGATCGACAGCTGGGGTGCATATCGGAGCATGGTGAAATTAGGTACAACTCAGCCAGTGACCACTGCGCCGAGACAAAGAAGCCACTGTGAGCGCGTACGTGACAAAGGGTCATAAATAGGAACCAAGAAAGGTGCCCCGAGCCTCATTCCTGAACATTCTCTGTATATACGAGGAAGCGGGGCGCAAGCTGCATGGCAGGTTTATCTTTAAAGAAGGCCTGCGCAGCCGCACAACGCTGGCCTCATACCCTTCAAGAGGGCACATGGCCGCGTCAGCTACAATAACACTTTTGGGGTATGAACACCACAATAACACCACAAACACCACTATAACGCCACAAACACCACCATAACACCACAAACCACTACATGCAAACAGTGGGTGCTTCGAAGGTCAGTGGCCTGCCACAAGGCACCTTAGCTCACGCCTTGACGAGCGCAGGGAGGATGCAGCGGCTGCCGGAACCGGTGGGGCTGTAATCCTGGCAAAAGTCACCAGCTGGGGCCTGCTGCTGGTAGAAGGGGCTGCAGGGGCTGCAGGGCGCCCTGGCCAGCTCCAAGGGGCATGGACGGCCAGCATCCATGCTGCCCAGGGACCCTGGCCCGGACCTCCGGAGCTGACGGGCAGCCTCTGAGGCGGCCGACCGGGTGCCGTAGGCATTGCTGCTGACGCTGGAATTCGAAACATTCCACCCGGATCCCTTCTTGCTGGCATCCGACACAGGCGACCTCACTCCCCCTGCTTCGCTGCCGTTAACTCCCCCCGCCTCCCTGCCGTTCAAGTTCCCGCTCACGATGCTCGGAGCGGCCTTCCTGCTGGCATCAGCAGCGGGCGCCTGCCCGAGCGGGCGCACCCCTGCGTTGTCACCGCCGAGATCGGACACGTGGGAGTAGCTGGCACGCCCCTTCGCGATCATGGCTTCGGCGATAGGGCACAAACACGTCTCCTTGGGGGGGGCGCTTGCCTTCTTGACAGGAACGGCCTCCTTCAGGAGGCCAAGGAGGGCCTCCTTGGCAGGGGTCACGTCCTTGACGGCTTCCTTGATAGGGGTGATGGGGGATTCCTTATACGCCGCCTCCTTGAAAGGGGTCACGTCGTCCTTGCCCCCTCCGGGCCTCAGATGGGCGGCCTTGCCCAGCAAGGCTGCCATGCCGGTCAGCAGGTCATCCTCGTCGTCGCTGCCCTCGGCATCGCCCTCAAACTGGAACAGCTCACCGTGGGCGCCATACATGGTGATGTCGTCTGGCTTGGACCCTGTCGACACCCAGGAGCCCACCTCGGGCGTCATGAACGCGCCGTGGGACATGACGCTGCTGGCATCTCCACCGCCTATCCCGCCACCGCGGCGGCCGCCCACATGCGCCGAATCCTCCGCGTCCAACAACCACTTGTTGCTGTTCACGTGCTGGTGCTGGCTCAGCGTCATGTGCGCGGCTGAGCGCACCACTATGGGCATGCCATTTCTCTCCTCGGCCGCCCCCTGTGTCGCCATCATGGTCTTGCTATTCCCCGCCGCGCCCATCCCCGCTCGCTGCGCCTGCATTGACCGCATGTCGGCGACGGACCCAAAGTGCCGCCGGGGCATGTTGCCTGCCGGGGGGGAGCCAGGGCTCCCGCCGGCCCCTCCCAGGGACCCCATGCTGGGGACCGACTTGCCGTGCTGGAAGCTGCTGGGCGCGCTCTCAAAGGGGTCGTCGTCCGCCCCTGGCGTGCCCTCGGCGTCGCCCCTTGCGAGCGCGGGCGTGAGCATGTTGGGCATCGTCTCGTTGCGAGGCCACGTGCCCCTGCCGGCATCCGTCCCCGATGGAAAGGAGCCCGAGGAGGCCGTCTGGACGGGCTTCGTCCGGATCGACTTGATGGGCGCAGCGGCTGGCTGGAGATCGGGGCAGTACTTGGTGAGCCAGGGGTGGCTGAGCATCTCAGTGGCGGACGGGCGGGAATCCGCGACCTTGCGGAGCGCCCATTTGATGAAGGAGATGGCCTCGTAGGACAAGTGGGTGGGCCACACGCCATTCACGGGGACATCGGTCCAGAGGATGAGGGCCGCCGTGTTGGACTCGGAGGCGACCTCAAAGGGGGGGGCGCCGGTGAGCATCTCGTAGGCGAGGATGCCGACCGCCCACGTGTCGACTTTGCAGGTGTAGGTGGGGGGTACACTGGACTTTGCCCCTTGGCGTGTTGCGTGGATTAGCACCTCTGCAAGAGGCACCCATGGAGCCAGGGAGGCAGGGAGCCAGGCAGGCAGGGAGACAGGCAGGGAGGCAGGCAGGCAGGCAGGCAGGCAGGCAGGCAGGCAGGCAGGCAGGCAGGCAGGCAGGCGGGGGCGGGCGGGCGGGCGGGCGGCGGGCGGGCGGGCGGGCGGCGGCGGGCGGGCGGGCGGGCGGGCGGGCGGGCGGGCGGGCGGGCGGGCGGGCGGGCGGGCGGGCGGGGGCGGGGGCGGGCGGGCGGCGGGCGGGCGGGCGCGCGGCGGGCGGCGGGCGGGCGGGCGGGCGGCGGCGCGGGCGGGCGGGCGGGCGGGCGGGCGGGCGGGCGGGCGGGCGGGCGGCGGCGGCGCGGCGGGCGGGCGGGCGGGCGGGCGGGCGGGCGGGCGGGCGGCGGGCGGGCGGGTGGGCGGGCGCGCAGGCAGGCAGGCAATTCAAATTAAATTCGCGTTTGGTTTTAGCGGGCACAATTAACCAAGCAGTTTACATTGAAAACGAAATATCATATATGTGGCCACATACGTAAGTAAGATGTACGACCAGTTCTCGACATTAGATGTGTGGAAATGTGTGAAAGGAGCAGAAATGTATGGCCAATCGATTTCCTAAAACACGCCTGTCAGGCACATACTTCAGGCCACTCGATCGCCACCCCACAACGCCATATGTATCAAAGACATCTACCAAACTGGCTTCGAGGGCCACATCCGATCCGATGGATGGAACCCTACAACCACACACCCCAGGCCTTGTACTGTCCAATTAGGGGTACTTTAGATTGTGAGAGTGTTGCGTGTCAGACATGATGATGATTAATATGACAGTATCGGGCCGGCCACTCACCCGGTGCCATGTAGTCCAGCGTGCCCACCCGCTGCGTCGGCTCCTCCTCGTGCCAGTTCAGCGCTAGCCCAAAGTCACCCAGGCGCGGGTTGCCTGCCGCGTCTACAAACACATTCTCCGGCTTGAGGTCTGGGTCGGTGAGACGGTGACACGACACCAAATAGCATCCACGAACAAGAAAGATAAGAACACCCAAGCTCGACAAACACGTTCTCCGGCAGTTGGCATGTTTGTGAGTGTGACATGGCAACAGTCAGCATTGAAAAACAAGAGGGATACCAAGCAGCCAAGGTGGCCAAAGGAGAATACCCAACCCCAACAAACACGTTGCCCAGCTTAAGGACAGGTAAAGCCTTGCTACAGCGCCGGGTGCAAGATGTTCCACAAACAGAACGATTGATCAGGCACCATCATCAAGCATAGAAACAAAAGGTTGAGCTGTCAAAAGTCGGAGCTACCCTGTGAATAGTGGAGTTGCATCCAGCCTCGCTGCAGTGTCCGCAGCTCACGAGTTACCTCAGTGCATGATGCCTTTCTCGTGAACCAAGTGACACCGTCTCTTCACTTAGGGCAATACGAAGATGTGGCCTGTATAATATACATGCAGCCCCCGGCTCACCTCGGTGCATGATGCCCTTCTCGTGCACCCGCTGCAGGCACTTGAGAAGCGGCGCCAGCATGAGGGGCACCAAGATGTCCTCGGGGACGCAGCCGTCAAACTCCTTGAGCACGTCCAGCAGGTCTCCGCCGGGGCAGTATTCCTGCACCAGGTAAGCGCCGTCCGCGTCCTCAAACGTGCCATACAGGTGGCAGATGGAGGAGATGCCACTGCAGATGCAAGCACAAGGGAGCATCAAACGCTCATGCTCACATAGCGTAAGCTTTGAGTGCAGGTGTCAGATCGAGAAGATGCCGCTGCAGAGCACACTTGAAGAATTCAAGGAGGCATCATGTACACGAATTGGGTACAGGTGGCACGAAAATCGATTGAGTGGCAGATGGAGAGGATCTCGCCTCAGGGCGCAAAAAGTGGCAGGAAAACGTCGCAGGCTGAAGGCCCCCGGACCCGTGCCAGCTGGCGAGCGCATGGGGGAAGTTAGCCCGGCCACAGGGACACGTTTGCATGGGGCCAACCGGGCAAGCTACCCATTTCAGCGGCGAAAAGGAAGCGGAATCAGTTCTAAGGCGCAGTATACATTATGGTCTATACGAGAGGCTAGGCGCGATCTGTATACCACCAGTCTGCCAAGGATCGAGCTAGGATCAAGGACGAAGCAAGGCGCCCATCCATGCGTACTGGGTCGCAGGGATGTGTCAACGGGACAGCTTGGCGCGGGGTGGTCCGGCCAATGAACAGCCAAGGGAATGTTTGGCAAACTTTTGAAAAGTTTGTCTGTATGGCCGAACTTCTGGATTAGAGTGTAGAGACCTCAACAAAGTTATAGCATTACGAGACAACTATAGTAATAACAATGAGGCAACTTTTGTACAACTGAAAGCTTATTCTCCTCACCGCAGCGACTTGAGGAGGGCCACCTCCCGCTGGATGTTCTGCTTGAGCGCGTCACTCATGGGTCCCTGCACGATCATCTGCTTCTTGTACTTCTTGATCGCGAACGTGAGCCCCGTGTCCTTGCACTTGGCCGCCCACACGATGGATAGGTGGCCGCGCCCAATCTCTGACAGCTGGTTGAAGTCGCTCAGGGACTGCCAGGGGCCGTAGTTGCCCACGATCCTCTGTGGTGGGTGAGAATCCAGCCGTGACAGAAGGTAAGTGAAACATCAGCTGCCACGAAACAAGAGAACTGCACCAAGGATGTTGGCGCCGTAGTACTTCTTTGCCCACAATAATACTTTGCACACCATCATCTGCATGCAGCAGTGACTCGTGATCGAAAACAACTTAATACCCCAACGTACTGAGACAAATAGCCAAGGTGATATAGCCCAGGTCAGAAGAGATGCCAGGGGCTGAGGAGAGGGCCGGGTTCCAACCATAGGTGTCGGTTTAAAACCTCGCGGCTGGGGTTTGCTTGGAATTGGGGTGCCACAGGAACTTTAAAATGGCAGTGTTCTGAGCTTGAATGCCCTATGCCCCTCCCCCTTTCCCCCCCCCCCCCCCCCCCCCCTAAAAAAAGGGCCTGACTACTACTGGCTAATTGTGGGTTCAGCCAGGCCGGCCCGCCAGCCACACCGGGTGATCGATAGTGATCAATCGATCGACTCACCCCATGAGGCCAGAATATCTCTCAGAGTGAGACGGCAAATACTAGGGTCCAAACATGGTGAGCATGGGCCACTTACATCACTTGGGATGGGGGGGGCGGGTGGCGCCTTGGGTCGTGTCTCTGCGGACGGGGAGCAAAAGGGAGAGGATGGCGGCAGGAGTAACGCAGGGGCCGGAGCCAGATTGATGGAACTTAGCTGCGCACGATTCAATTTGCAAGATCAATCATGCAGTGCTGGTACTGAAGAGTCTGAGCTTTAAGCTCAGAATATGATAGTAGCACTACATATAGTAGTAATATAATAGTTGTATATATTCATTGAGAATGATAAATTACGGAGGTGAGATGGGCATGCAACATAAGGAAAACCCCGAAAAGAAGAAGAACCCTGAAGAAATTAATAATATATACGATCAGAGTGGGACGCATGGCACAGGGGCTGGTCAGGCATCAATGAAGACTTTTTTAGATTTCAGATGGCATGCCTGAGATCAAATCTGCATTGCAAAGCAGACGCCAATATTATAAGGATGCAGATTTCATGCCCAGCATGAAGTCTGTCCGGCATGGCACGAAGTCTGCATGAAGCGCCACCAAGGGTAATGCATGCGTACATGTGATCGAGCTGTAACTGTGAGGTATCTCACAGAAGTCAGAACCCGGCAGTCCCCATTCAGGCCGCTGTCGATGTCAGCAAACGGCAAGGAAGAACGCCCCCTTAATTACTTTCCGTGTGCGAATCAAGGATACTGCATGGCGGCCATTGCATGAGCCATGATCGACTACTCATGCACTAGTCTATATCCTTCCCCATGGCACGCCGTTGGGGCAGATGGCCCGGCCGGCAAAAAGGGGAACCTCGATTCCATCTGCTACTAGTTACATGTACGTGCAAAAAGAGATATAAGTACTAGCTGCCATGCACGCATCGGCAACGCACAATTAATCCGTAACGATCATCCATCCAAGGCCCCGATATATCTACTATATATTCCCATAATCCCTGATCCCCAATTCTGGCCCAAATTTCCATGTCCGGCTGGTCCCATTCTGGACCTGGTTCTCGTAATCCCATGTAACCCGCTCCTGGCCCCATAACTTTGTTCCCATTCCCATTATTCAATCCCAACTGCATGGGCCCCCATTCGGCCATTCCCCTCCTGCACATGGCCGCCACTTAGCTGCAGCAGGCGCATAACCCATCCGAAAGAAAAAGCACGGGGCGCTTACTCTCCAGTGGTTGGAACGCCGGCTTGGCCACCGCTGTCGGTATCGCCAGCATGGAGCTGGACTGGATCAGCTGGGACCCCGTCGGCACGCCCAGGGGGATGCGAGTGTTGGGGTCAGGGACCTTGATGGCAGCGGACGTGCAGGCCGCTGCAGGCCGTAATTGGCTCCCCTCACGTGGCGCGTCCCTTAATTCCCTTTCCATGGTGTCGCCAGCAGGGTTGGGCGACGTGCCCCGGATGTTGAAAAACCTGATCGCACGTACATGCCGATCGCAGCATTGCATCATGTGCCAAACGTGCCGAATGTGATGATTTGCGATCAAGCAAAGCAAAAGACGCGTTCGCACTCATTAGTCATTGTATAACTGCATATATTAAACATTGGTACGTATATATATTCATTGAGAATGATAAATTACGGAAGGTGAGATTGCCATGCAACATAAGGAAAACCCCGAAAAGAAGAAGAACCCTAATTAAAGAAATTAATAGTAATCTGACACGGACATCCAGGATCACGCCAGCTGCACAAGGTACAACTAACTGTATATATGCCGCTTCCGGTCCCAACACGAGCATATCTGGCTGGCAGCACGGAAGTACGTCGGATCATATGTCCACGATCGAGTGTCCGTTTCCGGCATAATTAGTTGTTGATAATTGCCAGCTGGACCACAGTATTACCAGCCGACTTTCCATCGATCACGATTCGAAACGTGATCAACTCGATCGGGCCACACGGCGGCCTCCATTAGACAGTAGAAACCCATTTTAATAGAGTTGATAAATAGTAGTACGCGGTCGATCAAGGTCATGCGGGGTGCGATCTAATGTATAACTTGCTATACGTTAACTGCCATTAACGTCTAAGCATTGCCATGCCGATTACTCATAGCATGCTGCAGCAGCACATATATACATGAGGAAAATTAGCAGTAACAATTAACGATTAGTAGCCACAAATCTGAAGCCGGGATTAAGCTGCAGATGGAATTTTTAAATTAATAACGGCAACTGATTACGCATGCGCAGATCTTTGCCAATTCGGTGATCTATCTTGTTAATTACCTTGAAACGATTCCCTTCGCCATGTCAGAGGCCGATCGGGGCGCCGGTTGCAAATTAGTTTGGTTCTTCAAGTAAGCAGGCGCAGCTGCGCGCGCGTGTCGTGATTTGAGCTCCTTGCACAACTAGATTGCGATCTTCAGAATTGAGAAAGACGTCGGCGCTGTGCCGATAAGTGGATGATTAATATTGCGCCTCTCGTCGAGACGTACATTGATCTCGCACAGTTCGATTCTAGATCTCCCTCGAAAATGATTAGTCAATTAGCGACGCTGCCAGTGCGTAGTGCACAAATACTCGGAGTTAGTCTCTGTTAGCGCACGCGCGCTGCAGGCCTGGCCGTCGTCATCACGAGCTTATAGTGCGACGTGCTGCTAATATTGACGTACGACGCGCGGTAGTTAAATATTACATGTATTGGTGATCTTAATTAAACGGGTCCCGGCCCGCGCGCTTGCAGAAGCAATATGCGCAGCCGAGGAAGACCATTATCTGCTGTGAGGCTCGCAGCAGCAGTTGGACTCGGTAAATGTATTGGGTACCTATGCCTCATCACGCTTGACGGCCCCGCGGTGGCGCCGATGAATTATTCTGAATTAATATTGCAATATCGGCCTGACAGTAGGCTGTAGCATCGTTTCGCCGAAGAGACACGTGACGTCTCCGGCAAGGCTCATGCAAATTGTGAACGCAGCGCAGGAGCTTGAGAACCGGCTCCCTCGCAATTAATGACAGACTGCCAGTGCATACGGTGGACGGCAGGGATTCTACAAAGGAATGCTGTCTTCATAGTTTAGATGTGGAATGATTCGCATAAACCTCGGCCACCAGTTCGGTTAATAGCGAGGCTGCAGCTACTGAGCCTGACTTTTGGCTAGCTGTAAACGCTTCCAGGGCCACCAAGCGGCATCTTGCGGCAAATTCACCGTCAAGGCAAGGTCAAGGCGTCAACGAATTCTCAGGTCAACACGGGGATTCTGACCTCAAACCAGCACAGATTGTTGTCAAGTGGTAGCTGGCGGATCAGTCGCGAGATATGCCACAACAACTCACTGCAAATTCTCATGGAATCTTTTTATTAGTCCGTGGACAAGCCATGGAATCTTTGTCATGGAATCTTGTGCTTCTCCGTGCACAAGCCCGGTGGATTTTAGGCCGTGATCTATAATAACGTTTGCCGTAGTCTTTTCGAATCATTGACTGCAGTAGCTGAACACTAAGTCTTGCGAACAACGGCGTTTAGATTCGTAACGCCAAAACCTCCGAATCCTGATCATCAGCTCAGTCAGTTCAGTTGTTCCCTGTTCCCGCCACCGGCAAAATTTTTGCAGTACACTGTGCAGATGATATGTCAGACGGTGAATGGCATCTTCAGTTTCTAGCCCGAAGCGTCACCAGGGAAGCGTTGGTCTGACCCGCCACGTTGTTAGTTATTGTTGTTGTTGTTGTTGTTGTTGTTGTTGTTGTTGTTGTTGTTGTTGTTGTTGTTGTTGTTGTTGTTGTTGTTGTTGTTGTTGTTGTTGTTGTTGTTGTTGTTGTTGTTGTTGTTGTTGTTGTTGTTGTTGTTGTTGTTGTTGTTGTTGTTGTTGTTGTTGTTGTTGTTGTTGTTGTTGTTGTTGTTGTTGTTGTTGTTGTTGTTGTTGTTGTTGTTGTTGTTGTTGTTGTTGTTGTTGTTGTTGTTGTTGTTGTTGTTGTTGTTGTTGTTGTTGTTGTTGTTGTTGTTGTTGTTGTTGTTGTTGTTGTTGTTGTTGTTGTTGTTGTTGTTGTTGTTGTTGTTGTTGTTGTTGTTGTTGTTGTTGTTGTTGTTGTTGTTGTTGTTGTTGTTGTTGTTGTTGTTGTTGTTGTTGTTGTTGTTGTTGTTGTTGTTGTTGTTGTTGTTGTTGTTGTTGTTGTTGTTGTTGTTGTTGTTGTTGTTGTTGTTGTTGTTGTTGTTGTTGTTGTTGTTGTTGTTGTTGTTGTTGTTGTTGTTGTTGTTGTTGTTGTTGTTGTTGTTGTTGTTGTTGTTGTTGTTGTTGTTGTTGTTGTTGTTGTTGTTGTTGTTGTTGTTGTGTTGTTGTTGTTGTTGTTGTTGTTGTTGTTGTTGTTGTTGTTGTTGTTGTTGTTGTTGTTGTTGTTGTTGTTGTTGTTGTTGTTGTTGTTGTTGTTGTTGTTGTTGTTGTTGTTGTTGTTGTTGTTGTTGTTGTTGTTGTTGTTGTTGTTGTTGTTGTTGTTGTTGTTGTTGTTGTTGTTGTTGTTGTTGTTGTTGTTGTTGTTGTTGTTGTTGTTGTTGTTGTTGTTGTTGTTGTTGTTGTTGTTGTTGTTGTTGTTGTTGTTGTTGTTGTTGTTGTTGTTGTTGTTGTTGTTGTTGTTGTTGTTGTTGTTGTTGTTGTTGTTGTTGTTGTTGTTGTTGTTGTTGTTGTTGTTGTTGTTGTTGTTGTTGTTGTTGTTGTTGTTGTTGTTGTTGTTGTTGTTGTTGTTGTTGTTGTTGTTGTTGTTGTTGTTGTTGTTGTTGTTGTTGTTGTTGTTGTTGTTGTTGTTGTTGTTGTTGTTGTTGTTGTTGTTGTTGTTGTTGTTGTTGTTGTTGTTGTTGTTGTTGTTGTTGTTGTTGTTGTTGTTGTTGTTGTTGTTGTTGTTGTTGTTGTTGTTGTTGTTGTTGTTGTTGTTGTTGTTGTTGTTGTTGTTGTTGTTGTTGTTGTTGTTGTTGTTGTTGTTGTTGTTGTTGTTGTTGTTGTTGTTGTTGTTGTTGTTGTTGTTGTTGTTGTTGTTGTTGTTGTTGTTGTTGTTGTTGTTTCCCACGCCGCCCAAGGGCAGCAGAGATCTATAGTGGCCGAGGGCCGGATATATTTAGTATCGGTGGTACTATCGGGGCACTGGGACATGGACGGTTGCATCATCGGATACCTATGCGTGAGTTAACAGTAAAATGTATCCTACAGTAGCAATCGATCGCACGCCAAGTAGCCTCGATGGAGTGGCATAGAGGGGGGAGCACATTACCAGATACAGCATGGATACTTCCCGGATTCATATCGATGTGGCCCCCGACCTCCGCCTGGAAGGGAACCGCAACACGGAACGGCAGTAGTCTCCTCGAGTGCTTGGCCGGTGCAGGAGGTATGTACCTGGACGTGTGGGGGTGGGTTGGTGGGGGCGTGGGTCTGGTTGGTGGCTTGTGGTCGTGGTCAGTCAGGTCGGTCACAGCCGGTGCGTCGCTAGCCTACAATACCGGTCCGAGGTATTGTTGTGTGTGTGTTTCAGTCGGGGGGGTGGGGGTGGGGGGGGAGGGGAACACCCCCCCCCCCTTGGCTTTGGCGGGTGTCATGGGGGACATTATTAGGGGTTGATTATGTAGAGGTTGTGGGACGCAGTTGTCAATGTGGCTCGCTCGTGCGTGGGTCACAGGTTAATTCGTGTAACTGAAGGGTGGGGATGCTTGGGTTGCGTTGGTGGCTTGCCTATGGTACGTACGTAGGCGGGCTTGCATGTCGGTGGGCGACCGGTGCAGCAGTGTTAGTTCTGGTTGAGTGGACAATTGGTTGGTTGCCCCAGAGGGGGTGCAGTGGTGTAGGGGAACCTCGTTGTGGGGCGGTAGGGTGGTTTAGTGGGTGGTTTGCGATGTTGGTGTGGAAGGTGGTGGAGGTAATACCGAAGGGTGGTAGTCACATATAGGTTGGTTATATAGGGGGACTCAAAGTGGATGGTCGGGTGGGTCAGCGTATGGTTTGGGGATCAGGAGGGCAGCGTATGGTTTGGGGCGGGAGGAGGGCGGTGTTACGGTGTTGTGGGGGACCTCAGTGTGGGGGCGATCGAGAGTGGTCCGTAGTCAGGGGGGGATGGATAGCGGCATGTGGACCGGATGTCGGTAATGTATATTTGTGGGTGGGGTGGGTATGGAGCAGGCAGGGGAGTGGGCGAGTGGGGGGCAGCGGGGTGAAGGGTGCTAGCATTGTGGCGGGATGGTTGGAGGCACACGGACACACGGAATGGCAAGAGTAACTGCATGCATAATAGCAACATAATTTGGACCAGCTGTTCCTAGAACATCTGCAACCCTCACCATGCGACACCAACAGCAACTGGCAACTGCCAACAGTGACAACGTTCGCAAAGATGTGACGCCACTTGAGGCCATTGGAGACCCTGATGTAAGTTCGGGGGGGTCCTAGTCCTACCGGCTACCGTGTACTTAACTTGATTCAGGGCCGCACTCTTCGTGTGGTGCAGCAAGCGCTCATGGCCGGTATCATGGTGGTAGCCGGTAGGGGGGTGATGAAGACCTTGATTGCCATGGATATCCGGCGTGGCGGAGGGGCCGCAGGGAGCGAGGCACCATGGAGGAGGCGATGGAGCGATTTGAGGAAATGTAGGCAGTAGCCCGGGGCCCAGCAGCGGCAGATTCAGTGGAAATATTGCTGGACGTGGTGCGTGCGGTGGGATCATTGGGTAGGCACTGCCTGCCATCACCCGGACATTTCCTGTTACGGCACAGCCCGCAGGCGGCCATGCATATTGGAGGAGACGGGCCTTGCTGGTTGCTGCGAATCTAGGGCGTGATATTCCATGGGAAAAATCATGCCGAGAGTCTCAGAGTGTCTCGCATGGTGACAGCTGCATCGTGAGTTGGTTGGAGACCCATCTAGGGTCTTTATGGTGGGTCCTCAGAGATAGGGGATCTTGTACAGATTACTACAATATACTTTATTATAGTATATTGGACCAATGTTTATTATAGTATTGGACCAATGGCTGTACTTCACTAGTACTCGCCAATGGGATAACGCCACGTAGAATGTGTGGGCGTCTCCCTGGCCTCCACGTCACCGGCTGGTCTAGGGCCGGTGTAGTCCTGTCAAAGAGGACTGAGCCGACTATCGTCCAATCATATGCGCATCCATGCCTTGGAACCTTCTAGAGGATTCTAGAAGTATCTAACACGCGGCATGCACTGAACTATACATGGAATGCATGTCCACGTAGGATATTCAGCAAGACTGATGAAGGTACCAAGCGCAACAGGTTCATATGCGCAACGAAGACGAATTATGTAACAACAGCAATAACGTATGAGAACAATAAAGAGAACGTTCATTCCATGCTTTCTGATTTACATCGCATTCCATTTATTTGCAACTTGTATTCATTTCGATGTCTTCGGACGACGATCTTTCAGAGCCGCGGTCTGGCCCTGGTGAGCACGGACCAGCTTAGATTTCTGTCGACCCTGGCCCAGGCGAGCACAGGGATGACAATACAGATATGTCCGACCAGCCCCGGGAAGAGGGCAGCGGACAGGGAAGTACTAGTAGTGACAGCCAGCGTAAGCGTGATAAGGTGCTTCGGCGGGAGACCTTGCTTGAGGAGGCGAAGTTGCTGTCGGCGATCAAGAAGTGGGTTCCAGCCCCGCTGGTACCTGGTGCTATTCAAGCAGACCGGGATCGTTTTGTAGCTTCGCTTGGGCCGTTTTTCCGCAGGCTCGCGGGCAACCGAGACATCATTCCGGACTGGCTGGAGTTTCTTCGCGGAACTCCGCTGGGAGACAGCGAGAAAAACCACCCAGAGTGGATTTCGCTGCTGGATAGAGCACAACGTCTGCGGTGGTCGCCGTTTGAGTTTCTGCGCCGAGCGAGGGAGACTTTTCTCCGATCTATCACTACCAAAACCTGCGACGAGATCGAGGAATTTGTAGATGCAAAGCCAAAGCCCGGGCAGACCATCATTGAGCACCTCAACTCTTACTACGACACGCTGGAGATCGAAGCAGGGGCTCCGGTGGCCTGACGAGGCGGTAAATCTCCGATGGATCCAGAACTGTGCTTTATCCGAGTCCGAGAAGCGGAATTTAGTCGCCAACTGCCGCGGTTACCTGAGCGACACTCATCGATGCAGAGCTCACCTCAAGGAGCTCTTGACGAATCAAACCCGTGTTTCCAGAGAAGGAGGTGCCGCGGAGGTGCCTCGTGTCGCCATGGTGAATAAGGGAAATCTTCTGCTACAACTGCGGGCAGCCCGGGCACACACGCCGCACATGGAAGGGTAAGGTTGTCGCTAATTCTGAGTCCTTCCCTCCTTGCACTTTTTGTAACAAGACTAACCATCTGGCTAAGGATTGCTACTTTCGCAAGTGCAAGTCTTGTGGCAATCCTGGTCATGTTGCGTCTGCCTGCAGGAGTAAGGCCGGCGCTGGACCTAAGGATACCCAGATGGAAGTCCTCAAGCTGCTGCAGCAGATCTCCCAAGCCGTCAAGAGCGGTGCCCTTCGTAATGGTGACGCTTCTCAGCCGCGTGGTGGTGACGCTTCCCAGCCGCGTGGTGGTGATGCTTCTCAGCCGCGGGGTGGCAATAACTCTCATGGCCGCAAGAGGAAGCAGCAGCAGAAAAACTAGATGATCCTCTCTGTTTATATAACCCCTACAGCGTCCTTATGGACGTTGATGAGATTGGTTTCATGGCAGAAGAGGCCTGCCAGGTGGTAGGGGCTCCAGCAGTAACTCCTACTGACCGTATAGCTGCCCCAGTGAGCAGCAGTAAAAGTGCCCCTGTTTGTGGCATTCCTATCCATGCCTGGATTAAAAAGAGTACCCCAGAGGGAACTCTTTCTGTAAATAATACATGTGGATCTGCTCCTGTTTGTAGACAGATGCCACACAGTGTTGCCCAAGTGAGCAACATATCTGTGAACAATACATGTGGTGCAGCTCCTGCTTGTAGCCCAGCACCCATTTATATTGTTAACAGTCAAGCTCCTCAGAGCAATCATCCTTGTTATATTGATAATAAAAACTTGGACTCTTGCTCTGCCAGGAACGTGGATGCCCGTCCATGTCCTGAAGAGCCATCACCTAATTACTAATGATCGTATTAATCTTAGGATTTTGGCTAAGAGTTTGCATGATGCATGTGGCCATGCATGGAAACAATGCCATTAGGCTTGTACAAGCCATTAATAACAAGGCTCTCTGGCAGGCTTATCAAGATGTCAGAGAACACTGTGTGTGCCAATTGTGTGCTAACAAGCCTTCCAAACGTCATGCAAAGCATCCTGCAGATGGTACATAGGGGTAATCTACAAGCTGATATCCTCTACTTCACCAATTACAGGCAATTGCCTTACTTGGTGGCTGTGGATGAATGGTCAGGCTACATTGGAATTGAACCTATGGCAGCAGTGGATGAGAATACTCTCCATGCCGCAGTTCTTGTTATTCTGCAGAAGTTTGCAGTTATTCACAAGCTGCAGATGGACTTGCAGTTTAACTGCCTGACCAAATACGTACTCTGATCTGCAGTTTCCTAAGGATTGTGGGTCGTGAAGATCACCAAGCCCAAGGCAAGGTTGACAGATATATACAGGAGCTTAAGAAGTTGGTAATGTCTGGGGATTATCCTGAGATGTTTAAACCAACTTTTGCTGTCAGGTGTTTGGGTGCTGCAAAAGTGGAAAACACCATGAACAACCGTCTTCATACTTTCAAAGTGCGTGGTGTTCCATGGCTGGTCTCACTTCGTGGACTAGCAGGTGGCCTCTACCCTGATGACATAATGCAGGCATGGAGTAAGCAGAGGTGGGCACAGTATGCTCATCTCTGTGAAAAGGATAAACAGAGAGGAGAATCATTAAAATTTAAGGTGGGAGACCATGTGATCTTCCACAAAGAAAATGCTCCTGGTAAACGCGGTTATTGGCAGGGTCCAGGGACCATAACCTCAGTTGACCCGGAGATGAAAACTGCTGATGTGGTCTGGAATGGTACCACTTATCATCTGGCTTGGAATAGATTGAAGAGAGATCCAATGAACGTTCAATTTAATGAAGAAAATCCCCTGGTGAATATGGCCCCTGAAGAGGCATCTGGATCTGAGCCCAATCTTTCCTGTCTACCTTTGGCCAGTGAACAGGCTGGACTCCAACTACCAGAAAGGGCGGCCTCCCATCAACTGGAGCCTACTACTCAGCAAGCTCAGCCTAAGACATTGACTGGGATATCACAGGATGATATATTAAAAATATAATAATTACTTACAGCAGAGTGAAATCACTCAAACCAAAGCAAACGCCCAGCTATAAACCTATATACAGAGCCATGTCAAAGCTGGTGTGAACGAAAAATGGCTGACGGCGGTATGGCTGACGGCGGAGCTCAGATCTTTTGCGTCTGCTGAGCCCCAAATTCGGTCAGACCACTTGCATTCGATGCGCCTTTCTAAGACGCACTTGCCAGTATAAACGGTTACGGCTGCCACGCAGTATAGACAAAGTTCCGCACGTGACCAGCTATGACGACTACCAAAGCAAAACGAGGGCTGGAAAAGGAGCTGGCACAGCTTCCCAGCGCCCAGCCCAACCCTCTCGCCCTCGCCATTGTTCAGCCGACAGGCTTACCCGCCAAACCCTCGCCAAGCGCCTCGCCTGAGCCCAAGAAACCCTGCCACGATCGCAAATGGAGCCAGTTCCTCCCCGGCGACCGAGACTTCTCCCTCACCGTGTGGCAAGAGTTGTCGCCGCCGGAATGCATTGAGGTTCTCCAGTTCCTCGAACAGGAGCGGAAGCTCTTCGTGCCCAGGAAGGGGGCGGCTATCGACTACAATGGAGACATGTCCTGGCTCTATGCTTTGAACGAAGTACAACAACGCCTGATTATCTTGACCAGCCAATTCCAGATCCGCCTCGGCGACATCACCAGAACGCTCCGCACCCCAGCCCCCGCACAGCCGGCAGCCCCATCGGCTTCCTCCCTCGGCAAGGATGACATCCGCGCAGTGCTGGAGGAGCACGTGACCTGGCCGCTGGCCGAGCAGCTGACATCGCTGAACACCACGCTCAACAAGGTCGAGGCCCGGGTCTCCAACGTGGAAACCAAGGTCGTCCACAAGCTACAACCCCAGTTCACGGCGCTACACACCACGGCGCAGGCTTCGGAAACGCATGCTGCACTTGTCTCTCGCCTTAACCAGGTGGAGGGCAAGTGTGGCGTGCTCCTGAAGAAGCTTGAGGCCATCACCGCCCACACCGAGGCCCTGGCCACACAGGTCCCCAAGATAGCGGAGCAGACGGCCACCATTGCATCCCAGCCACCCCGGCAGGATGCTGGCGACCTCCCGCCGCTCTCCTACGCGGACCTGCTGCGGTCAGCGACCGCCTCCACCACCGACGCCATCGCCACAAAGCTCCAGGAGCTGGAGGACCACCGCCAGGCCCAGCAACGGGAGGTCACCGACCGCGCTCGCCGTGAGTGCCGAGTGGTGCTACGTCGCTTCCCCCAGAAGCCAGGTGAGACGTCAACCTCTCTTGCTGACGAGCTCAAGAACCAGCTTCTTACCCTCATGGGCCTGGTAGGTGAGGTAGAACTGCGTGGGTGCCACCGCCTTCCCCACTCACGGGACAAGGCGGCCCCCCCACCAGTCCTACTCACCTTCCCCTCCCCTGAGGATAAGCAGCGGTTCCTCTCTCGTCGCAAGCGGTTGCACGACCTCACCTGGACGCTGGATGACGACCTCACCCCCGCTCAGCAACAGCAGCGACGCGACCTGTGGCCGGAATACCTCCGCCATAAGCAGGACCCCCAGAAGCCCAAGGTGTACTGGAGGGGCGGGGACCTGATGATCAACCACAAGATGTGGACGCCCCTAGCGGGCTAGAATAGCAATAGCCCTAGCTTGTAACCATTGGCGTCACTGCCGCTAAGGCAGCCATGCCTAGAATGTTGCCTAGCTGTGCCAACACACCTAGTCACGTGCCGCCAACGCACGGTACACAACCAGCCATAGCCTTAGCCTAGTCCTAGTACAGCCATGCTACGCCCTGGCTATGTTCAGATTACTTGCCCACGCTCCTTGCTATGATATGCTCACATGGGTCTTATTGCACCCACAGTTTGCCGGATCGTTAGCCTGTCCTTTTAGCTAGCCGCGCCCGATTGCAGCTGTGGCATGCCTTTGGCATGAAGGAGACTGGGGGTCCCTGCCCTTTCTCCTGTAGTGCACACACAGGGATTAAAAGCACTTCGGTGCTCCGTGACTCCCCAACGGGAGCACGAGTTTAATTAATTAATTAATGTCAAAGCTCTATACTACGATAAGACCAATGGAAACGCCTAACGGGAGGAACCTAATAGCCCTGCTGCACCGCAAAATCAGCCCGCGTACGGCGGAGCATGATGTCAGCCATGGCCCGAGTCAGCGCCACCGACAAGCGCTGACGCCAATATGACGTCCAGGTCCGCGCCGACCATGGGGCCCGCTGGCCCTCCAGGTCCAGCCGGTCCTCCCGGAGCCGGCAACACTCCTTGAAGAAGGCGGAGGTCAGGGGCCCCATGGCCCCAAACTCCTCCAGGACAAAGGGCACCACACGATGGTGCCCGACGTCGCCGTAGGCCAGGAGCTTGCCGGCCCGCTCCGCCCGGTCCGCCGTGTAACCTGCCGTGAGGGAGGCCCCAGCCACGTGGCTAAGAGCCAAGGGCCGCGCCACCGAAACGTCAATAAGCAGATGCCGGCCACCCCCCTCAAAGTCCAGCACCACGATGTCAGGCCGGTGGTTGGGGGAATAGAAGGCAGCGCCATCCGCATCCTCGGACCGGATGTTCGCGTGGGGGAAAACCGACCGAATCATGGCGAGCACCACCGTCAGGAGGACAGTGTGCAAATACAAATACCAATTCTGATTCTGTTGGCCCCCATGCAGGCAAGGTAGTGAGTCCCCGTGGGATCCAGCGGCTGCCCACAGCTACCACAAGGCCGCCCGGCCGGAACAAGAGGCTGCGGGGCAAATAGCTGGTGCCGGAGCGCCACCGAGTAGTGGCTGGGAGCCAAGGCGAATGGGGGGGCCATGGGAAGAGCACGAAGGTACGCCGAGCCCACACTCCGCAAGGAAAGCGAGAACAGCCACGCACGTCCCTGGGCGTTGAGGTCCGCGAAAAGAGCGATCCAATCAGCCGTGTGCAGAATACCCGCGTAGGTTTTCTGGATGATATATTTGAAGCTGACTTGTTGGATAATAGGGTGTCTGATCATCAGCACCGGAAGCTCCGGCCGTTGGAACATGGGCTTGAGACCCCTGGGCAGGTGGACAACATATTTCAGTCTGAACAGCCAAAGCTTGGATTCAATTACCCTGGTAATAAGCCATTGCCCTTGGAGACTGATGGGAAAATACCAGCCCAAGGAAGACAGGCTGAGGAGGGGTTGTCCAGGTTGAACACTCAGCTCGGCAAGAGAGGCAATCCTCAAGAGCTTCGGGATATTGTAAATTAAGAAGCTCAAGCCTTCACTAAAGATTGCCAAAATAACTTCTCTTCTAGAGAAGGGCATGGACCTTGATGGCTTTGATGTGGATACCAAAGCAGAGGTCTCTGTCACCTCGCCCTTTAATGCTTTGCTGGATAAGTATTCCCTTGAACCCAGTCCATGGACTAATGTCCAAGACTTTGCGGGTAACACTAATCATCAAGTTCTTGGGAATATCACTATTATCCCATTCTTGCCCGGGTGAGTCTTTGACACTTTGTGTTGTTGATGGCTACAAGGGGCCCACTCTCATTGGCCAGCCATTCTTGGTGACTCCCGGTGTTACCATTATTGATGGCCCCAATAACACAAAGAGTCTCCTAAAAACCCATTGTGACCCGATTCCTCTGGAATCATTCAGATGTTCCTTGCCTCTTGAAATATTCCAGAAGGCACATTGGAAGACCGCCTGTGTCGGTTCAGTAATAAAAGGAGCAGAATGGGGAAGGGATATGCCCCCAGCTTCTGAGCTGGTAGAACCTGCCCAGCTCAGTGTGACTTCTCTTGGTCTCACAAAAAGGTCATTTGCTGCTCATAGCCCCATGTCCTTTGATGATGTAGACCTGGATTGTCACACTTTCGCTGGCCTTGAGGCCTGGCGAGTAGCATTGGCGTGTGCGCTCCAGGAGTGGCAAACACTGGATGTTTTTAAAGGCATTTCAGAACCTCCACCCAATGCTCAAATGCTTCAGCTGCGTTTTGTATGCAAGATGAAGAGCAAGCTTAATGAGCTTCCTATACCAAACGCACGTCCAGTCGCAACCCAGTTCCATGGTACTATACAGACTTTGATAAGGAGGAGGCTGCTGTATACTCCTGGCCTGTCACATCCTGTTCTCAAGCTTATTCTTAGTCTGTACCTTGGTGCTTTGGATTATGGCTTGGATTATGGAGCAGAAGTTGATGACTTCACCAGGGCCTTTTTGCATGGTGATCCTCAGGTGGCCAGAGCCACTTGGCAATCTCAAAGACCCTGTTGTGTCAAGACCCCAGCATGCTGGTTAGCTGAAGTAGGTCATCCCTACATGCAGCCTAAAGTGGGCTGGGAAGGACTGGTCAGCAGTCCAGTCATTTGGTATGAAACCATTGCTCCTGCCATCCAAGAGAGATGTCAGATGCAAGAAATCGCATCTTGCTTATTGTCTCTTTGTAGGGCAATCCAAGGGACAACCCACCTGGGCTACCTTACATGGGGATGACATGCAACGCATTGGTCCCAAGGGATGGTTGAATGAGACCTATAAAAGGCTCAATGACAAGTCCCCTATTGGTACCAGAGCATGGTTTACTAAAAACAGCCAGGTACCTTACTGTGGCATTGGCTGTACCCTTTTCCAAGATGACAAAGGATGGCATCTTAAGCTGCAATCGGCGAAGGGGTATAAAGAAAAGCTGATAACTCAGTTGCCCAAGAGAGTAACTGAGGAGAATGCCCCTACGGTTAACTGCTGCATTTGTGGCAGGGCTCCACTTTATATTGTATTCAATCAAATGCTGGTCTTCTTGGGAGCTGAGTGATCTTAATCGGTTTTCTCTGAATATAGTTTAATTAACGCATGCGGGAAAGATAAGACCGCCATGCCTTGGCCTGGATGTGGAAGGCTGTCTGCGACATGGGCTGATGACTATTCGATCTGTACAAAGGGTTTCCTGCTCGCCCGAATTTTCCTTGGATGACCCGGTTGTTTATAAGGGTAGGTGGCTATTAATTAGCGGTCCGAGAAAATTAATTGTAGGTTTTATACGACTTGCTTGCAAAGATTCGTGTTTGGTTGCACCAGCTGAGGTTATAGGTGGGGACCTGTAGTAGGGTCGGCTGGTTGCTTAACGAATCTTTGGCTGATTTGGGTTCTTTAGTGAGTCGCGTGATTAATTATTGTATAGTGGATTCGGACCGGCCCAAGAAGGGGTCAATGGGCGAGTTTGATGTTTGTCAGTCTTGGGAACCTTAATTGTACAACTACCTGTACGGTTATAACGCACTAGCCTGGGGGTGCGTGGCCACGTTGTTTGTAGTGGCGTTTTCAGCACTGTTCAGGCCGGCGTGTGACGCATGCCGGTGTTAATTAATTTAGGATGATGTCAGCTTCAATGTGTGTCGGCGGGCCATGCCTTAAGCAAGCTAGGCAGGCAATGATCCGCAATTGTTTCTTTCCCCTCCCTCCCACCCTGGAGGCTTCTTGCTTCCGCGTGCGGATTGAGAAACCTTAAGGCCACTGTTAACTGCTGCATTTGTGGCAGGGCTCCACTTATTGTATTCAATCAAATGCTGGTCGACTTCTTGGGAGCTGAGTGATCTTAACCTGCTTTTTTGGCATCCCGACTGTACATAGGTAAGTGAAGCCATGCAGCCCCGATAGCCATCCAGATTTTCTGCCTGACTCTTTCCCCGAGCCTCGTGAAAGCGCCTTGTTCATGTTACGCCGGACGCCTCGTCAAGCATCACGGCTCGAGAGGGAGACGTAAGCCATGCATGGCCAGCCTCCGCAAACAGCGTGATGTGCGCCTGTTCACGATTCCAAGTGAAAGTCATGGCGTAGGATGAAGCTGAGCCTGAAGACAACAAGCAGAAGGTACGTGTCCTCTGGTCAACATTCAGCATAGGTGTTGATTTTCAGTTTATCCAGCTTTAACAGGACATATATATAAAACACGCTGCATATGTATGCTGGAACTCCACTTTAGTATCGAAATGTTGGTAAGTATATAAACCTCTTTCCTTGGCCAGATCATAATGCACCATGTTTATCGATGATTGGCGGCGTGTTGTAAACTGGGGCTGGGAGGCAAGAAGAAACCAGCTGCGGGCACCCCATGGCAGGTATGTGAAGTTTGGTATGCTGTTCATGCCTAATGCTTTGTTTCCCATGGGAAACAAAGGATTCATTTCCCTTGTTTATTCAGATATGTTGAAGCAGGCTGAGCTAAATACTATACGTGGAAGGGGGCTATTTTGTCTTTTATATGGTTGCCGCCTATTATGATTAATGCGAGCACAACAGAGTGCACTATGGGCTTACAGCATTGCATGAGAGGCATGAATATCACCAAGACACCTGCTACGAGCTCACAACAACGTCGCAATAACAATCACCACAAGTGCTTGCTGCCACACCACTGCCGCGGCACTCCCCACCACGGCCAAGACAACTACCAATGATACGCCTTTGTTAGCACTGCCACAATTGCCTTAGGCTAGTAGCATTACCAACATTGGTGTTGTTAGCACGGAGGGACCACCAGGTGCATCGTGTGCATATAACCATGTGACAGTTATTGTAGACTCCCACCAGCAGCAACGTCTACCACCATTACTCTTGCCTGTTGGTGTAATTAATGCTGGCAGTGTCCCTATAACTCAGTATGGAATCTGCCATAAATGAGAATGCCAGGCCCTGCAATGATGCACCACTGCAGCCACAATCTGCCATATTGACTTTGCCCATCTCAGCCTTGATCATGATTGCAGCCACTATAGTACCTGCCCCTCTTCATCCTTTCTATTATAGCACCACAAACCGTGGGGCCACATTTGGCAGCATCGCCAGCTGATGTAGCTGGCACCTGGCACAACAGCAAATGCAATTAGTATCAAAGAGGGCAACCTATTGCTCACCATTGCTATCCATCACTGCCACGATCAATCTGTCACTACCGCTTGCCAGAATGTCATGACCTGGTGTGTTGCCACGGAAATCTGAATGAAGGGCTTTCACCACAAGCCTACCCCAATGTGTTGCTTTGCACACTACACCAATGTTGGCTACACCCTGCCACCTGCCACATGAATTTTGCTTCCGTCATGCAGCAGTAGCAGTTAACGAAACTGTGGCTGAACTGTGGTTCAGCCTGCACTGATTAATATCTACAGAGGAAGTAGTTATATTAATCAATAGGTTTACGTTGCTGGTTATGGCTACCAGCACAGAATGCACGAGGCACGTGAGAACCGTCGCCAAAGGTGCGAGGACACAGGTGCAGGGAAAGTGGTGCTATACCAAGTGGCAGCGTCCTGCTCGTTATATACTAACTAATTGTGACGCAGTCACATTCAGATGACTGATAGGCAGATCATCTCACAATATTGCTGTCCTTCACTCTGGACCAGCAGATCTCGACTCGTTATCCATAAATAGTCACATCAGTGTCCTGTCGCACAAGTCCTGTCACTATTTGTTATACGTCTAATCAATAGCATTGAATAGACCGCAGTGTCGGAGACTAAATGTCCTATCGTACACTGTGACAAGACGTCGTATGCCACGCGTCACTTGAAGAACCACCGTAGAATCACCGAATCCAAGTAGAATGTAGTAGAACAGTATCTTGCTCATATCTCGAGCAATACTCATCAGAATGAACCCTTTTCTGGATTGTAGTAACCGGAAGTAGAATCTCTACAAGCCAAGTAGCTTAGTAGAATAATATTGCTTGCCAGGCAATATTAACTCCAGCCCTTTCTTCTCTTTTAGAGCTTGGACGTAACAGCCATATTAACTCCAGCCCTTTCTTTCTTTTAGAGCTGTTAGGCTTGGCAACACATATATAGAAAGGTCCCGCGCCAGCATGTTTGCGGCCGTCATGGAGTCCTTCGAGGACTTGTACGCTTGGACAGCCGTGTGCTACGGCCAGCCCGGCCAACTGGTTCACATCATGGAGGACGGCACTCGCGGCGGCCTGCTGTCGCGGTCGGGCACCCAGCAAGGGGACCCCCTGGGACCCCTGTACTTTGCCGCCCCCTCCAGGGTTGCCTCCAAGCGGTCCATGCAGCCCACCCGGCGGTCGCTATTCAGGCCTACTTGGATGATATCTACCTTCTGGGCCCTGTGCCGGACACCACCGCGCGGCTCTGCTGGCACTGCAGACCGCGGTGGCCGACATCAACCTCCAGTTGACCCTGGCCAAGTGCGCGGTGTACTCGCCCCAAGGTGATTGCTCCGGCTTTCCGCCCCAGCTCTTGGGCCGGGACGAGCGCCTCCATGGGTTGGATGTCCTCGGCGTTCCGGTTGGCGACCCCGCGTTTGTCATCGTTGCTCTGCGGGCCGCCCTCGAGGCACGCACTGAGGTACTGCCCTTGATTGCGCGCCTTCATGATTCGCAGACCAAGGGTCTGCTTCTGTGGTTTTGCGCTCACCCTCGCGTCGTTCACTGGCTCCGGGGCGCTCTTCCGGCTCAGGTACGGCTGGCCGCCGAGGGCCACGACGAACGCATCCAGTCGGCCTTGGCGCAGCTGGTCCCGGGCCCCGACCTCCCGCCACATGCTATTCGCATTGCCTCCCTGCCTGCACGGATGGGTGGCTGTGGTCTGACTCGTGCCGCCCGGCTGGCCCCAGCAGCATTTTTGGGCTCCGTCGCTCAGTCGTGGGCGGAAAGCTGCCGGCTCCTGCCCCTTTCGGCAACGGCAGCGCCTGCATGACCTCCGGGACCCCAGCAGCCCTTTGCCCTTCGTCACCGCCATCCAGGGGGCCTATGCTGAGATCCAGCAGGCCTGTTCTCCCGTCCGTGCCGCTCAGGCGGTACAGCGCCACCTCCCTCGCGGCACTCCCTCGGTCGCCTCCGTTCAATCTCCCGCCGCATTCCCTGCTCGCGTCATCGATAAACACCAGAAAACCTACGCGGGTATTCTGCACACGGCTGATTGGATGGCTCTTTTTGCGGACCTCAACGCCCAGGGACGTGCGTGGCTGTTCTCGCTTTCCTTGCGGAGTGTGGGCTCGGCGTACCTTCGTGCTCTTCCCATGGCTCCCCCATTCGCCTTAGCTCCCAGCCACTACTCCGTGGCGCTCCGGCACCAGCTATTTGCCCCGCAGCCTCTTGTTCCGGCCGGGCGGCCTTGCGGTAGCTGTGGGCAGCCGCTGGATCCCACGGGGACTCACTACCTTGCCTGCATGGGGGGCCAACAGAATCAGAATTGGTATTTGTATTTGCACACTGTCCTCCTGACGGTGGTGCTCGCCATGATTCGGTCGGTTTTCCCCCACGCGAACATCCGGTCCGAGGATGCGGATGGCGCTGCCTTCTATTCCCCCAACCACCGGCCTGACATCGTGGTGCTGGACTTTGAGGGGGTGGCCGGCATCTGCTTATCGACGTTTCGGTGGCGCGGCCCTTGGCTCTTAGCCACGTGGCTGGGGCCTCCCTCACGGCAGGTTACACGGCGGACCGGGCGGAGCGGGCCAAGCTCCTGGCCTACGGCGACGTCGGGCACCATCGTGTGGTGCCCTTTGTCCTGGAGGAGTTTGGGGCCATGGGGCCCCTGACCTCCGCCTTCTTCAAGGAGTGTTGCCGGCTCCGGGAGGACCGGCTGGACCTGGAGGGCCAGCGGGCCCCATGGTCGGCGCGGACCTGGACGTCATATTGGCGTCAGCGCTTGTCGGTGGCGCTGACTCGGGCCATGGCTGACATCATGCTCCGCCGTACGCGGGCTGATTTTGCGGTGCAGCAGGGCTATTAGGTTCCTCCCGTTAGGCGTTTCCATTGGTCTTATCGTAGTATAGAGCTTTGACATGGCTCTGTATATAGGTTTATAGCTGGGCGTTTGCTTTGGTTTGAGTGATTTCACTCTGCTGTAAGTAATTATAATTTTTTAACATATATAGCTGAAACAACATGCATATCACTTGACATCCCTCCCAGCTCTCTGTAGTCTCTGCTCGGGATTAATCAAGCACCAGATCACAACACATCTCAGCCATGACGAATTACAATGAATTCCCTATCCACTGGAAGTAGAAAGCCAAGTGTTTGGAATAGCAGCTTGTGGCTAACCAGAATAATGACCAAAATGGAATCATCACCATAATGGCTCCTGATTGCATGGAACCCCACAAGTTACCCACAAGACCTTATCAGGTAGACATTGATAGTTATCAGAACTGGCGCCCACCATGGACTGAGAAATAGCACATCACAAAATATATTAAGCACATGACAAACTACCTTCCTCTGTCTGGGACAAAACTAGGGGGACCTGTCGCCACCTCACCAGCAAGGTTGATGCATGGGTCAGCCAATCCGGGAAAATCCGCCTAAGCAGCCCCAGGGAATCGAACCCTGCCCTATAAAATCCCTTTGGTTGAGACAAACCTCAAACTGAGGGCAAACCCCCAACCAACATCATGCTCCATGACTGAGCATTACATAGAATACAGTATTATACACATATGTACACAGAGCATTACTGCCCTCAGAGCATCACAGCTCTCAGCATAACAGAGCCCAGCTCAATGTTAGCTCTTCTCATGCACCCAACAGTCACCAAACTCAAAGCTCCAACTGGAATTGCTCAACTCACACAGAGGAGCTCATCAGCTTGTAAAGAAGCTTATATTGCTCAGCAGACTTGTGAGGCAACTTGGTTAAGGCATCAGCAGGATTCTCAGAACCTGGAAGAATCATGTTGAATATCCACCAGACCTGCCAACTCCTTCAACAGGAGATAATCCAGATCTCTGCTTCTGGCCAACTGCTTGTGCACAAACTGGACCATGCCCATGTTATCTGAAAGGATCAAGGTCTCCAGCTGAAGAGTATGAGGAGTCACTGAAGCCATAGCTAGCAACAGCTCCTTGATGTACAAACTGGACTGAATCCCTTCACAAATGGCTCTGCACTCAGAGACATCTGAACTCACAGCAACCCTTCTTTGAAGACGACTGTACCAGGCCACAAGACTAGGCCTATGTTGCTGAAGCACAAACAATTAAGCCAGCTGACCTGCCTCTGACCTTAGAAATTTGCCTGCTATCCATGGAGCTATCAACATAGATATCCAAGGAAAATGGCAAAGACAAATCAATCCCAGCTAGAGTAATACCAGGAGACTTGTTAACATGTGCAATAATCTGGGAAGGCTCCTCCAGAATTAGCACATCATCAGGGGATCTGCTATGGACCATCATGTCAGGCCCACAAATGCTGCCATACCAGGCCAACTTGCCTTTCAGCTCAGGTGCAATGGATGACGTCATGACCTCTGGAACAGATTGAAGAATGGTACTCTTGTAGTCATTGCCCGCCTGCAGCTTAATCAGCCACTGACTCAGTTAACGTTCTTAGCACACGCAATGTGAAGGATATGGTTGCAATGCAGCAATGTGTGAATATGGTTGGAAACGGAGCTTTGTTAAAATTGGATAATGTTACAGCGCTCACACACTTGAGGCTTGTAAACGCGCTTGCCAAGTCAAGGCACAACACGTGAGGCGGGCTCGCAAGAGATGCCCATTTGGCACTGGCCTATTGTTTATATACTTGTGCACTGTGCTTGCTAGTCCTGAGCAGCCTAGAGGGCTCTCAGTAATAACACCCCCGGTACAGTATTCACTACCTGTACAGCGCCCAGTTCCTATACAGTAGGTCTGCCATACAGGCACAGTGACCACAGAGCACAGTCCACAGTGACTATTGCATCTGCACCTAGAAGTCCAGGACTAAGCCTGCGGTACCAACAGACCACAGGTTAAGGTTCCTATTTCCTGCGTACGACGTATTAATCCAATACCGTCGTAGGTACAGCACCTAATTCCTGTCAGCCCAGGAATTACTGTCGTCGGCAAATATTCACGTCCGACTTAGAAGAACAGCCGGCTCGCGCTCGCGCGCGACCGGGAAGTCGGAACGCCATAACTTTCTTGATACTTGTCGGAATGAACTCGTTCCGGTGCCGCTGGAATCGCAGAGATATGCCGAATCAGGATCACGCCAATGCGCTTGGCGTTAACTCCAATCCTTTCTTTTCTTGAGCTGTAGCAGCTCACACAAGTCTACATACAAACACACACAATGGGTACATTGGACATCCTCCCCGACTACAAGTCACAACCCACTGGGCATGACAGTCAGCTTGGATTCCTTATTATATGTACATAGCACCCATACTGGCTCAGGAGCACAAACAAATTACAATGAGTCCCTATCCCTTCACGGGAGGCTCGTTGTGTTACCCATGTACAAGAGGTTGGCCAACTGTGGCAGCCCATAGGTGTTCAGCTAAGAACTTGAGAAGTATGTACAACCTTCAGGACCTTAGGCGAAACCCCACAGATCACCCACAACAGCTCATCAGAAAACATTGCTGACCCCCAGACGGGAGTCGGCGCCGGTCTGCTGCCCCTTATCGAACCAGACACAACATCTACGCGAAGCACATGCAAAACACAAGCTCCTATACTCGTTCCAACCGTGGAAAATCAGGGGACCTGTCGCCACCTCACCAGCATGGTGGATGGGTCAGCCAGTCCGTGAAACTCCGCCTTAAGACGGCACCAGGGAATCGAACCCCGCCCACAAACCACAGATCTGGGGAAACCTCAGACTGAGATGAAAACCCCAGATAGACATCTCTCCATCAGAGACAATGTCAGACATTCCCACACCAGAGACATGTCTCACCCCTCAAGGTGTGCTCAGGATTATGTACAATCAAGCTCCCAGCCTGATATCCAGAGACTTAAGCACCCAGCTCTCAGCTTTTAGACAGATAGACCGACTTGACAGTCAGCATTCATGAGCTTCCTCAGTACATTGTACTGGGCTGGGGCCTTGTGTGGCAGCTTTGTCAATGCATCAGCAGGGTTCTCCTCGCCAGGGATATGCTTCAAGTCAACCAAACTGGCCAACTCCTTCAGCAACAAATAATCCAGGTCCCGGCTTCTGGCCAGCTGCTTGTGAACAAACTGGACCATACCCATGCTGTCTGTTAGCAACAACGTCTCCATCTGCAAGGTCCAAGGGGTAACTGAAGCCAGCTCCAGCATTAACTCCTTTATGTACAGGCTGGACTGGATCCCCTCGCATATGGCCCTGCATTCTGCCACATCTGAACTGATACAGACCCTCTTCTGCAGTCTGCTGTACCAGCTGAACAAACTTGCCCTGCTCTGATAAAAAGCAAACAGAGCAGCAGATCTCCCCCTGACCTTGGTAACCTGGCGAGCATCCATGGAACTGTCAACAAAGATCTCCAAGGTGATAGGCTGGGCAAAGTCAATCCCAGACAAAATCAGATCAGGGGTACTCTCCACCAACCGGGCTATGACTCGAGGCTTCTCATCCTCAAGCACCTCATCAGGCATTCTGCTATGGACCATCAAAGACGGACCACAGATGCTGGCAAACCAGGCCCACATGCCTCTCAACTCAGGTCCTGCAGCCTGGGTGATCTTCTCTGGCAAGGCCTTCACAATGGTCTGTTTATAATCTCCTCCAGCCTGAAGCCTGATACTCCACTCCCCGTCCCTCCTGAACAGGGTAGCCTGCATTCCACAGAACACTACAGGCTTGTTGGGCTCCTGCCACAGCTCCTTGCCCAGTGAAAACTTGCCACTGATGACAGGAATAAACTTCTTCAGCCAGGTCGTGGGGGCTAGCAAATGCAGATCATCTCCATGCAAACTAGCATACACTGGCAGACCCTCCCATTGGGCCAGCAGCAAACAGGGATCAACTGAAGACACTCTCAAGCCACACTCACTGATCAGAGCTTCCTGCAGCGTGAGTCTCCAGATGATTGGGCTCGACCTGAGTCCTTCCAGGCCCTTCAGAATAACCAGGAATTGTTGATGCAGCTCCAGCTTCCAGATGGCAGGCACCTCAACACAGTAAGGCTCATCCTGCTTCCACACCCTCCTGGCCACTTCTGGATCAGATTTTAAAAATGCCCTCTTGAAGTCCAGCAGCACTGATGACATAGCTGCTCCCCTGTTCAGCAACCCCACGTAGAGACATAGCAAAATTCTCCATGTGTCGTGTAGCATCCCTGGCGTGTATAGCTCCTCTCCTGGCAGACTCCCCGTGCCGTGATACTCATTCAGGACAGGCCTGACATGGGGCACTGATACCTCATCCACAACCTTCCTCTTCAGCACAAATCTCAAAGCAAGCTTCCTTGATGCTGGGGGACGTCTGTCTGTTGGTGCAGCACACTCAAACTGCAACCACTCCTCCAATGCCTTGGAGAAGGCGAGCTTCCAAGCCTCAAACAAAGTAGGCGAGCTCATCTCTTGGACCAGCTGGTCATATGTCAAAGGAGAGTGTGCAGCAAGGCTCCTGTGAGTTATGCCAATACTGCTGGGGTGCAACACAGCTGGAATCACCAAACTGGCCGCTGGGGGCACCTCCCCTTCATCCCATTTTACACCCTTGACCGGCTTGGCCCTGCACCTGACTGGAAATGTTGTCCTGAAATTTTCTAGGGGAATCATCCCCCAGCCATCTCTTCTCAGAGCTGTAGCTCTGATAGAAATCCCAGGATTGCCCAGAAAATTCTGACCCAAAATCACAGGGCCATCATAGTCCTCTAGGACAAGGAAGGTCACATCCACACCCATGACAGGGGCAGTAACCTCTCCCAACACCCTTAGATGCGTCCTACCACTGAAATCAGACACCCAGGGGCAACTTGGTTCTCCGACCAGCAGTTCTCCTGTATGCTGAGGTCCCATGACAGAAACCTGTGCATTGGTATCTATCTCCATGGCAGCTACCTCAGGTTCATCCAACTGGACAAGCTTGGACACCTTAGGCTCCTTCTTGGCTCTTTGCAAAGCCTGTACAATATCTGATAGACGCACACCCCTAGGCCTGGTGTCGGGCCGTTCCGGAGGTGCAGCCTGTCCGCCTGCTTGCCCAACCACCGTATGTGAAGGTACCCCAGGGGCCGGGCCAGGGTCACCCTGAGGGCTCGATACAGCTGTAGCACCCTGATCAGGAAGCTCCACGTCACCCCCGCCTTGTACACCAGCGGGCACCTGGAAGAGGTCTCCTTGATTACCTCCCCGGGGACGGATCTTTGACCAGGACAGACGGTGCACTGCTTGGGAGCCATCAATGGCCACCCAGCACTTATGGCCAGCGGCTTCTACTCGGGTCACCACCCCATCATGCCAGCTGCCACGTTTCCCTGGAAAGCTTGGTTCCTTCCACACAACAACCTGTTGTCCAACGTTAGGTTCTAGGACACTCCAGCCCTTGTCTTTCTGCCTCAGCTTGAGGAACTTGGCCTCTAGCTTCTCCTTCCATGCCTGCTCAGCATCAGCTGGCAGCATCCTGGTATGCAGCATAAGAGGATTGATGGCAATGTCACCAAAGAACATGGGAGTCCTCAGGTTCAGCCTGTCCTCCACAGAACGTAGCCATGCAGATGTCACAATGGCAGATGACGTCCTTGGAATCCTCTCCACCAGCAGCACAGTCTTGATCTCTTGGATGGCTCTCTCCACCACCCCTTGCTGGCCGTGGCTCTCCCTGGGTGTAATCAGCAACTCTGGAAACTCTGGCAGGTTCTCACAGCACTCAAACTGAATGTCACACTGCAACAACTCCAACCCAGGGTACCTGCTCCTTGTCAACTTCAGAGCAGCAATCAATGTAGGCTTCTCCATGTCAGGCAGGATCTCTAGGGTCTTGTACTTGGTATATCTGTCCACTGCCACCAGCAGCTTCAAACCCCTGATTCTCTGAATATCTACCTGCACATGGCCTGGCTGCAAAATAGGAGTCCTGGCATGAGACTGCTTGGGCTTTCTAGCAACTAGCCTGCACTTGCAAGCTTGAGCAACCTGTTGGCAGATGGAGTACAACTCACTTCCTCCCAGCCGTCTAGCAACTTGCAAAGACTGAGCTGCATGGCCAAACATGGTATGCAACCTTGAGGCAATGTCATACAAGAGAGAAAACCTTTTATTGTCATTATTAGCACTCAAGGTATGTACAGATCCCTTATGTACAGGAGGCACCAGGGTCGTGCCTGTCAGACTGTCTCCAGCCCTATCCTCATCCTGACCATCCTGTGCCAGTCCTGCACGGTCAGAATGCTTCTGAGATCCACCTGGGTCCACATCACCAGGTCCTACCTCAGGCTCAGCACCGCCATGGCGGGCACGTTGGCGAGTAACCACTGCAGCTACAGCTGGCATACTCTCTGTGGTAACCAAGCTTGCCCCATCGTGTCCAATAGGCTCTTTCACTAGAGCATGGGGCTGCCCCTCACTGCTGTCACTAGCAGCTTCATTACACACCCCTGGGGGCACCCTCCAGGGTTCAGGGATGTGTGCAGGCTCAAGTCAATGATCAGCAGCCTTGCCCTTGCCCTTGTCCTGGGATGGACCAGCCTTGTCCTTGCTGCCACCCTGAGCTGGCTTGCTCTGACCTTCCTGCCTCAGGTACGAGGGACACTCATTCCTGAAGTGACCCTTCCCCTGGCAGAAATAACATTCCACCTGACTGATGTCCCGTGAGGTCCCACTGCTGGGCCCAGCCTTGGGAGGACCACCCACCCTCTTGAAGTCAAACTGGGACTGTGGATGTCCCGACTTCGGCGGGGTCCCCCGTCCAGCCCTTCTGTCACGCCCCCTCCTGGACCTTCCTCGACCCCTTGAAGAGGTCTCAGGCCCTCTCGAGGGCGCTGGGCCCCCGTGGCCCGATCCCCTCATGGACTTAACCGTGGGTTCAGTGGCCTCCTCATCACCTGACGAGGGCGCTTACCACCCACGTACTTGCCGCTGAAACACTCATACAACTGGTCCGTCATGGCTGCCCAGCCATGGACCTGTCGCATGTGGATGGTCACATTATCCATGGTGACCGGATCCAGCTGCAGCGACTTGAGAAAGTCGCCCATGGCCATCCGATCTGCGACGAAGAAGCCCTTGGCCATGGCGTCCTCCCTCAGCTTGACGAAGTCTTCAAAGGCGTGGACCACTAGCTGCCCCTTGATGGGCTTGTAGTCCAGGTATTCTTGCTTCAGGTGGGACCCATCTATGGTCCTCTTGTCACTCAGGAACACCTGAGTCGCGTCATAAACGCCGCCCAGGTGTCCCCCGCCGCGTGTCGCTCCCGAACAAACTTGAACAGCCGCCTCGCCGACTGCCTTATGTAGGCACTAGACGCCAGGATGCGAAGCTTGTCACCGTTGTATATCTCCGTGTACAAGTTCATGTCCTCTAACATCCTCTCAGCATCCCGGGGCTGCCAATTGTCCTTGATGGACTGAAACTGGCCTAGCACCGCGTACCCCTCAGCCACGGTGGTCGCTTAGGCGCCGCTTGATCTGCGGCTGGCGCGTTCTGACCGCCCTGCGATCCTTGGCTCTGATTATCTGGCACCTCAGCCTGGTCTCCCAGCGCCTGGCCGTCCCCGCGTCCATCGCGTCCACCGCGTCCATCGCGTCCATCCAGCGCCGCGCCGCGCGAAGCCCATAAAGCCCGCTTGTTGGTTGATAGCTCCATCCTCCATGATGGCCTCTGTTCAGATCTGCTACAGCCAGCCAAGTGGCCAAGCAGCAATTAAAGCAATATAAGCTACTGAACAAGAAAGGAAAGTGCCAAGTGTTACCACTCAGGCAAGACCACCACGGCTGGCCCCAGGCGCGTCCTGGTTCTCCTTGTCGCTGTCGTCGTCGCTGTCGCTCACCACAATCAGCTCTGGCACCCTGCTACCTGCTGCGCCGTCGTCGACCCGCTGTCGGCCCGCGATGACTGAATCGTCACCGTTGGTATAGTAGACAGGTGACAACCCGTCGTTGGCACCCCGCGGATTGTATCTTGGCACCTCGTGGTCGCCAAGTGTCTCGTCGCCTAGCCCAGCGACACCCCCTGCTCCCACCTCAAGGTCACTATCGTACCCAAGAGGTGCAAACTCTTCCCAACGCGTCACACGAACGCGAAGGGGCGGGGCAGTTCCTGAAAAGGAACTCTTACTCGCTCCGGAAACCTGCCGACTCTTGCGCGCGCTGTCCTCCGGTGATGGCTTCCGCTGTCGCCCCGACCTCTGCAAGCCGCCTGTGATGCTCCGCTCCGCGTCGTTCACGCCTAACTGGTCCCGCTGCAACACCCTCGTCGCCGATGACGCCTGCGAAAGTACGTGGTACCCGCACCCGCTGCTGTCGGTACAAACTCGTGTCGCCCTGCGCCAGCTGCCTCCGCAACCTCGCCTCGCCTTGCCGCCAACTCCGTCCGCACTCGCTCAGCTACTGCTGTAATCACCGTCTGGATGCCGACCAAACCGTGAAGCTCCTGCTCGAGGTCGTCGATGCTCCGGTGCTCCGGAATGACGATGGTTTGTACGTGCCGCAGAATTCGCTCCCAATCTTCGACCTGGTCGTCGACGAATTGCACGAAGCTGCGATTAACAGGCGGACGATCTGCAAGCAATAAAGATAGATCCCGAACGACACGACGCAATTCAGGCGAAATCGAACCCCCAGCAGACTGCCGAAACCGGAAATCCTGCTGCCGTTGTTCTTCCTGCACCATTCACCACCGGACGAGCTCCTCGCGTCGTCAACGCTGCACACCGCAACCGGCAACGACCCTCCTGGCCGTTCCGCTGAGACTGGTTGTAATTTGAGTTAACGTTCTTAGCACACGCAATGTGAAGGATATGGTTGCAATGCAGCAATGTGTGAATATGGTTGGAAACGGAGCTTTGTTAAAATTGGATAATGTTACAGCGCTCACACACTTGAGGCTTGTACACGCGCTTGCCAAGTCAAGGCACAACACGTGAGGCGGGCTCGCAAGAGATGCCCATTTGGCACTGGCCTATTGTTTATATACTTGTGCACTGTGCTTGCTAGTCCTGAGCAGCCTAGGAGGCCTGCTCAGTAATAACACCCCCGGTACAGTATTCACTACCTGTACAGCGCCCAGTTCCTATACAGTAGGTCTGCCATACAGGCACAGTGACCACAGAGCACAGTCCACAGTGACTATTGCATCTGCACCTAGAAGTCCAGGACTAAGCCTGCGGTACCAACAGACCACAGGTTAAGGTTCCTATTTCCTGCGTACGACGTATTAATCCAATACCGTCGTAGGTACAGCACCTAATTCCTGTCAGCCCAGGAATTACTGTCGACCCCATATGTCGTCGGCAAATATTCACGTCCGACTTAGAAGAACAGCCGGCTCGCGCTCGCGCGCGACCGGGAAGTCGGAACGCCATAACTTTCTTGATACTTGTCGGAATGAACTCGTTCCGGTGCCGCTGGAATCGCAGAGATATGCCCGGAATCAGGATCACGCCAATGCGCTTGGCGTTAACTGACTCCCCTCCTGAACCAATGTAGCCTGCATTCCACAGAACGTGACAGCCTCTCCAGGCTTCTGCCACAATTCTTTTCCCAAAGGAAATGCATCATTAATGATGGGCACAAACTTGTCGCGTTTGCGTGCCATTATATCCTAGCCTATCACTTGGAATGCATATCCATAGCAATAGAGTACTCATGTGTGTGATCCACTATATTCAAAATCCTGTGAGATGCAGGTCACGGACATACTAGCTTGGCCGCCGACCTCATGACAGGCAATTCCGTAGCCAGCCAGGTGTAGAATAAAACCATGATGCTTTATATATTTGGAAAGCAACCAAACCATTCACATTTAATTTCAAAAGACATCGACAAGAATACAAGTGTTGTCTAGTCGTATAATGTCGTACTTGTGCGTCACTGTCCAAATAAGGCTAAGCGGTTCTTGATAACCTAGCAGGCCTCGGGTGACGCCACACTGCTCCGCTTGGCTTACGGCTGGCAGTGTCCTTTAGCGCCCCCTATCCTGTCTACCTATCCCGCTTACCCCAGCTATGGCTCACTGGCCAACGACGACCGGGTTCCTTCCCAGGTTCGCCCACAATACACACATCATCTTGACGAAACCAAACAGTTATCACTTCCGTCAACCAATCTCATGACAATTACTCATTGCAACCACTCTCGGGGGCTGCTCCGGATTGTTCCACTATTAAACCCCTTGACGACAACACCAAGTTGTGAGGGAGAGTAACGAGCGAACAACGACCACCATGGCCGCTGCTGACAGTGCTCCTAAATACCTCCAAAAATCCCGGCATCCATGCGCTGTCGCATTTGCCAGCAAGCCGCCTGACGTGCAGTTAGACTGCCAGCAAAATGCAGAGCAAGTCTGTTCGACAGCCACGTGCGAGCCAGCACACCGCACACTACGATCTGCGTATCTAGCTTTGTCCGATGGACTGAACATCATTCCGTCTGGACAATACAACAGATTCGTAACTGCCAAATGTCACGCACCGGAATATTGCGCAAGCCACCAAGGCTTTGCGCCCCAAAGTCTTGCGCCTAAACCTAAGTCAGGTCACCTAAGACTGTCACTCTAGAAATTCAGGCCTTTCCGGCGCGGCGCTCCACAC
Organism: Mesostigma viride; assembly: GCA_009746045.1. Classification (NCBI taxonomy): domain Eukaryota; kingdom Viridiplantae; phylum Streptophyta; class Mesostigmatophyceae; order Mesostigmatales; family Mesostigmataceae; genus Mesostigma; species Mesostigma viride. Next base: position 15,658 of record RPFO01000166.1, on the reverse strand, counting down.
CGGCCCAAGGAACAAAGCGTGCGGCCTACTGAATCGGAACCAACCAAACGTCGGTAACGATTCCGATTACGGCAACCGCGTAACTTCTTGAGTGTACGGACGTAAATGATCACGGACGTGACAAACTGACTCAACCACTTAGTGGGAGCAATCAAGTGCAAGTCATCACCATGCAGGCTAGCATACACAGGTAAATCATGCCACCTACCCAGCAATAAACATGGGTCCACAGATGACACCTTCAACCCACAGTGCTTAGTCAAGAAGTCTTCCAAGGTGAGCCTCCAAATGATGGGACTGGACCTGAGACCTTCTAGACCTTTCAGAATCAGCAGGTAGCTAGACTGGAGCTCTGCCTGCCAGGCTACAGGAACTGGCACATGAAATGGAGTTTCACAATGCCACACCTGCTGAGCCACACTGGGATCACCCTTCAGAAATGCTCTCTTGAAATCTAGCAGAACTGAAGACATATCAGCACCCTGGTTTAGCATACCGACATACAGGCACAATAAAATACGCCATGTATCATGTAGCATCCCAGGTGTATACAACTCCTCGCCCAGAAGATCTCCAGTACCACGGTATTCATTAAGAACTGGACGCACATGGGGAACAGACACCCCCTCTACCTCCTTCCGCTTGATGACGAATCTGAGCTTCAACCGTGTACTGTATGGAGGAACTTCATTCACAGGCTGACAGCAGTCAAACTGCAACCACTCCTCTAGGGCCTTGGCAAATGCTAGCCTCCAGGCCTCAAACATCAGAGGAGAACTCATTTCCTGGACAAGCTGATCATAGCTAAGAGGAGAATGAGCAGCCAGTGATCTCTTAGTGATACCAATACTGCTAGGATGGAGAGCAGCTGGCATCACAAGACCTGTAAGCCACAGGAATCTGATCCTCAGGCCACTGCACATTCCTGATCGCTTTCACAGAGAAAAAATTAAAATTCAGGGCCCTGAAGTTAGTCAGTGGAATGCTACCCCAACCCTTACGAATAAGGCTATGAGATACAACCACAACTCCAGGGGTGCAAAGAAAATTCTGACCCAAGATGATAGGACCATCATAATCTTCCAGCACGAGGAATGAAACATCTACACCCATAACTGGCAAGATGATTTCTCCTACCACTTTCAAATGAACCCTGCCACTAAAGGGGACGTGCGCCCGCCGAATTTTTTGGCGCCAAAAATATTCGCGGTACCGCCGTGAAGTGAAAAGTGGGTGCACGGTGCGCGCATCCCTTGCGGAAGTGGCCATGGCGACTGCGTTTAGGCGAAACTAGCAATGTAGGGCTAGAGAAATGCAAAAAAAATGCTCGAATGTTGGAGACGATGATTTAATGATGTTGGGTTTTGGCGGCAAGTTGCTGGTTTACAATATCGCTGCTTTCTTTTACTGCCATCGGCATGGGGGGTAAACTGCATTTTTTGGTCGCGCGGAATAAAATAGAATTCGTGATAGCGGCAGTGAATTCGCAGTTTTGGGGGGCTTTTTGACCGTAAACGATGCATTAATATCGGTAGCATTGAATTCCAAACCAAACTGGTGCTTTTTGCTACATTTTCGGCTATTCTCGGTAAGTAATTCTTCAGGCCTGCGCAGTGCATGTCGGAACCTTCCATGGAAGAACGGCCGTTGTTGCGCGCCTGGGCGAGGGATCTGCGAGGGACAGGTATAGATTTGTCGCGAATGTTATGTGCTATCAGTTCTTTCTTCTATGAGCTCATCGTTCGAAGTTTTTTTCGTTCTTTTTGGGCAGTTTCCGCCAGCTAGCTCGCCGTTGCTTGCCGTGGTGTTGTCGAATACCTGGCAGATTTAGATTGTTTTCGCTGACGTCGTGGTCAGGGCCGCTTCAGTCGAAGCCTATATCTTCTCGGGAAGGTTTAAGGCATTTCATAAAACGTGTTCTGGCAAGGATGTTGTGCGTATGGACGCTTCTTGTTGTGTGAGAGTGACGCACCCTCTCTTCGCAGCGGCATCACAGCGCTCATGCGCTGGAGGGCCGCCAATGGTTTCTTTCCATTTTATCGTGCAGGGGAGGAAGTGTTTTATTGACGATCATGTTGGAGATATTGCATTTGTGTGACTGCATGTAGATAGCTACCACCATTGGTTTATTTGAGCTTTCCCTTGATATCATCATGTGAAAAGACTGCAATGTGCTGAGCCAACCATGGTTGACTGCATGCAAGCTTTGTATGCCATGATCTCCTTGGTTCCTTGCCCTCCATAGTTCCAGTTTGTTGCCCATCTCAGGTAGGGCAGTTCAGGAGTTGTTGCTGTGTTGATTAGCTTGGTTGGCATCAACCTTACACTCTAATCTGGGAGAAACATAGAAAATGCTGGTAAGGCATTTTAGTGCCATCATCATTATTGCTATTCACATGCTTATAAGTCTGGCCATGCTCGAGGGACGGTTAAGGGGTATGAGGTGTGTGGCCAACCCTGTGTACTTCATAACATATTCAGCATGTATTTGATGCATGTTGGATGGCATGTAAAGTGTATTTGTGTTAACTAGGTTACTGAGTGGTCAAGAAGACGCTAGAGTACAAGGCTGAGGCAGCCCGGGCGTGGCATGTGAAGCGTGGCCATCGCTGGGATGAGGGCAAGGTAGATGCCCAGAGGGGCCAGGTCACCTACAGCAAGGGGGTGCACTATGGGGGTGTGGGGGCTGCTACTGGGGGGCGGGGGCGGGCAGCAATGAGGATGATGATGACACTGCACACATCCCTTGCTTGCGCTGCTCTAAGACCGATGCATCTGATGATGACCCTTTCTTGCTGTGCAGCACACCCGGGTGCGATGGGGGGCTCCACCTGAGCTGCACGGTCCCTCTCCTGCCCAGCGTACCTGATGGGGACTGGTTCTGCCCAGTTTGCTGCGGGGAAGACTGTGATGATGGCAGTGATAGTGACAGTGACTAGTATAATGGACGCCCAGGTGGCATGCTGCCAAAGAGCATAACTTCCACACCGCTTGTCCAAATGCAGCCAGATTTTGCCAGCGTGTGTGTCGATGACTAATGGAATTTTGAATATCATGTTTGGCCCATTTCACATGTGTTTGGTATTTTATTATTTTTGGCATGTGTGAAAAACAGCGTTTTTGTACTTGCAAGAGCATAAAAATTCTAAAGCATGTCAGATATGGGTTGTGAGTGGCTCTAATTTTTGGCCACCCACGACCTGCTTGGGCAATATCATGCCTGGCCTGAATTGATGTGTGCATTGGCTGGGGCATACTGTGCCCTAATTAGCGTCTTTTTCTATTTTTAGCGCGATACCGGCGCGTGGTTGGGGGTAGAACCTTCAATGAATGCATGGATAACTCACTAAACATGTTATTTAGGGCCCCTAATCATGGCTGGGCATAATTCAATTGAATTCATATTGAAAACAGTGTATTCCAGTTTTGGGGGGGTTTGGTGGCACACCTCCCCTAAAGTCAGACACCCAGGAACAGCTAGACTCGCCAATCTGCCGCTGCCCTGTATGCTGAGACCCCATGATGGAGACCTCTGCATTGGTATCTACTTCTAGTGCAGTGCACTCGGACTCCTCCAACTGGCTGAGCTTGGACACCCGAGGCTTTTGCTTGGCTTTTTGCATAGCCAGAACCACATCTTTCAGGCCCACACCTCTATGCTTAGTGAGGCTAGAGGGGACCACATCTGCCTGCTCTAAATCTGGAAAGTTAACCGGTCCAGGGGTCTGGCCAGGACTTACCCGGGGATTACTTCCAGCCGGAACGTGATGATCAGGGATGACGTCATGACCAACTGGCAAGGTTGTCACATCAGGAGTTACTGCCTCTGCTTCAGCACCCCTTAGACGTACATATGACCACGACAGACGGTGCACATTCTGGGGAGGATCCTCCATCTTCACCCAGCACTTGTGCCCAGCTAGTTCCACCCTGGTCACTACTCCAGGGTGCCAGCTACCACGCTTGCCTGCAAGCTTGGGTTCTTTCCACACAATTACCCTTTGGCCAACAACAGGTTTCAGAACACTCCAGCCCTTGTCTTTCTGCCTCAACTTGGCAAACTTGTACATAAGGCTATCTTTCCAGGCTTGCTCTACCTCAGTAGGGAGCTCCTGAAGATGCAATGATAATGGAGTCACAGGGACCTCTCCAACATACATGGATGCCCTGACATTCAATCTGTCTTCAACTGACCTTAACCAGGCCGTCTTGATAATAGCTGGAACCAATCTGGGAATCTTCTTCTCCGTCAGTAGAATAGTCTTGAGTTCTCTGATTGTCCTCTCCACCACGCCTTGACTGCCATGGGACTCCCTGTGTACAACAAATAACTCAGGGAGGTCTTCATGCCCCATGCAGCACTCAAATTCTAAATCACACTGCAGCTGGATCACTGGTTTCATTCTGGATCTGATAGCCTGGAGCCCAGCCACCAAACATGGCTTAGATTTGTCTTGCAATAGCTCCAGCACCTTGTACTTGGTGTATCTGTCAACACCCACCAACAAAATCAGTTTCCTGATTTCTTGGATATCACATTGTACATATCCAGGCTGCAACACAGGTTGTCTGACATGAGACTTCTTAGGCTTGGGAGCAACCAGCCTACTACAGGAACAAGCCTCTGCAACCTGCTTTACTGCATTAAACAAAGATGTCCCTCCCAGCCTCCTTGCAAACTGGGGTGCCTGGGCAGCATGACCAAACATATGATGCAATCTCAATGCAATGTTTGACACAAGAGACATTTTATTAAATACAGGTGAGGTGCTTGGAACAGCACTCTCTCTTACAACCAAGCTCCCCATTGCATGCATCATTCAGGCCATCAGCCTCATCCTCCTCCTCTAAAGGAGCTTCCCGCCCTAAGGCAGGACTTCCACGCTCCAACATTGAAGGAGTACGCAAACTACCTCCAAGAGCCATGTGGGAACGTTGTTGCCTTGTGGTAACTGCTTTCACCATGGTGACGTGGGAAGACCCAGTCACTACCCCATTGTGTTCTTCCTCCATGGATGCACCCTCAACCTGTGCAGGGAGACTCTCAACCTCAAGTGGGAGACTCTCAACCTGTGCAGGGAGCAAATCAACTTCATCCAGAGTAATGGGGGGGTCACTCTTAGCCCCCTCCCTGGCGGACCCTAGCAAGCCCAGGGAAGGCTGAGCCTGTCAGGTTGGGTTGTTATACCCACCTTGGCCCCTTTGCTTACGCCAGCTAGGGCAGTCCTTACGGATGTGGCCCTGCTGGTGACAGAAATAACATGTGATACGAGGTGTCCCCACCCCAGGTGGTCCCCGCTGGGACCCCACCCTGTTGAAATCAAATCTGGGACGCTGAGCCGCTGGCTGCTCCTGGGAAGGACCTCCACGACGCTTGAAGCCACTGAAGCCCTTGGCCTGGAAGCCCCCCCGCTTGGAAGGCCCTGACCTTGGTGGGCCATAACCGTTGGAGGGCTGCCCCCCCCATTGGTTGCCCTTGACCTTGGGAACACTGACCCCTGCTGCAGCTGCCACCTCCACCTTATCCTTCTCCTTCTGCTTCTCCCTGGCCTTGTCTGCCTCCTTCTTGCCTCCCACATACTTGCCCCTGAAATAATCCTTGATCTTGGCCACCATAGCAGCCCAGGTGGTGCATGTACGCATGTGCACCTGCAGGTTATCCAAGGTGACCTCATCCAATCCCAGGCTACCTAGGAAATCATCCATGGCAATCTCATCTGACACTACATACCCCTTACCAGCACAATTGTGCCTGAGCTCCTGAAAATCCTCAAATGCCTGCAGAATCAGGCCCTCAGCCTTGAAATCAATGTACTCCTTCTTCCAAAAGGAGCCATCACTAGCCCTCTTATCATCTACGAACACCTCAAACTCAGCTAGAAAAACCTCCCAGGAATCTCCATCCTCAAACTTGTCATTTACATACTTCTGCACCCTCTTGGGACACTTAAGAAGGTACTTGACATACACAGCACCTGCAGAGGATTGTTACCATTATACAAGCCCTTATATCCCTTAAGGTGCCTAATGGTAATATCCTTATCCTTAACAGTCCAGTGCTCCTTGAGACTGGGAAGCTGGTTAAGAATAGCAAAGCCCTCCTGGGCCTTGGCTCTGCGGGGTTGCTCTGCTGCTGCTGCTGCTGCTGCTGGACGATTAAAATTCTGACCCCGCAGCATTCGCTCGTCGCGTATCTCGCCGTCTTCCAAACCCTGCATGGTCGCTGCGAATGCCGATGACAACTGTCGATGCCGATGCCGATGCTGAAGAAAGAATACTGCTGGGGAATTAATAAATTAATCCCTTAAGCTCTGGAACCAAGAAAAAAATTTTCCTGAATTAATTCACTGTTAATTATAACAGAAAATTTAATCCAGCCGCATATCGTCGCGCGGAGGCTGCAATACGTTATCCAAAATCTGCTGCACAATACTCGGATATAAATCAGGAAGCCCCTCGTTCTTTTCACCTGGCTCCTCAGCGTTTGATTGCCGCTGAATCGAAGCAGTGACGTTTATGATACCGTCGACTGACGACGCCCACCCGTTGTTGCTAATCGGAACTGCGACAGCCGGAAGAGTCGCCAAAATTCCAGACCACGCTGTCGCCAACGCCAGAACACCCAAGCTAGCCGTAGGTGCGAAGCGCCGAAATTACTTGAGCTTGTTCGCCTGATCCCGACGCTGCAAGCCTTCGGAAAATATGGGAATTTTCCGACAGGATTTCCAAAACTTGAGTAAGGTCGTCGACGAACTGATGCAGATCGTTAGAAACTGGCGGCCTGCTGACGAGCGCTTGAGACAGCGAAGGTTGAACAGCACGCGAATGCAGCGCAGCAGTTGATGCCGTACGTTAATTGAACGTTGAAATTAAAGCCTGAAGACGATGGAGCCGACGCACGCTCGGGAGATGGCTCACGATATTCACGCGTGTTTCCCATATAATGGAAAAACACCGTAAAAATTGCCGACACCAGAAATCAATGCCGTAATCAGTAGATTACGAACTCGCTTGTAATTCGAGTTAACGAAACTGTGGCTGAACTGTGGTTCAGCCTGCTTTGATTAATATCTACAGAGGAAGTAGTTATATTAATCAATAGGTTTACGTTGCTGGTTATGGCTACCAGCACAGAATGCACGAGGCACGTGAGAACCGTCGCCAAAGGTGCGAGGACACAGGTGCAGGGAAAGTGGTGCTACCAAGTGGCAGCGTCCTGCTCGTTATATACTAATTAAGACGCAGTCACATTCAGATGACTGATAGGCAGATCATCTCACTATATTGCTGTCCTTCACTCTGGACCAGCAGATCTCGACTCGTTATCCATAAATAGTCACATCAGTGTCCTGTCGCACAAGTCCTGTCACTATTTGTTACGTCTAATCAATAGCATTGAATAGACCGCAGTGTCGGAGACTAAATGTCCTATCGTACACTGTGACAAGACGTCGTATGCCACGCGTCACTTGAAGAACCACCGTAGAATCACCGAATCCAAGTAGAATATGTAGTAGAACAGTATCTTGCTCATATCTCGAGCAATACTCATCAGAATGAACCCTTTTCTGGATTGTAGTAACCGGAAGTAGAATCTCTACAAGCCAAGTAGCTTAGTAGAATAATATTGCTTGCCAGGCAATATTAACTGTAGCATCACAAGTTACCTCAATGCTAGACCAAAACATATATTCATTGAGAATGATAGATTACGGAGGTGAGATAGGCATGCAACATAAGGAAAAACCCGAGAACTGGGAGAATAACCCTGAAGAAATTAATAGTAATCTGACACAGACATCCAAGGATCACCAAAACATATATCCAAAACATATATTTGCATGACCGATATAGCCTTCATGATCGCTGCCTGGTGCCGCTGGCCATACTACTGCCATCTGCATTACTTTCTACCATATGTGCCACTCTCTTCTGCATCACTAGGTCCCGCTATACTGCTGCCTAATCTGCCTGCTGCCAGCACCTTCGCTGGCATAACAATCAGCTCAGGGCATGCCCATGGCCACATCCTCCATCTGCTGTGCATAGCCCATACTTCACGAGGACTTGTTAGGCCAGCTAGGGTGTGATGAACAACACATAAAAAATGCCCATGATACCTTTAGAAAATTGTTTGGCATGAGAGCTAGCTGCCGCTAACGATGTTAGACAGCAACTGCAAGCCAACAGTGTGCAGCCATGCGAGCCACCATTTGACTTGCCACCTAGTTAATTGCTCTCTCTTATACTCAACACACACCACCATTGCAATGTTGGTAGTTCCAACTATTAATGCACATTGTCCATGATGAAGTGCATGCGACATGGGTGGAGATAACCAAGTTGGAGTTCAACCTTACCTCAACTTGTATTTTTATGGGCCCGTATGAACTTGTAAGGAAATACACAAAGTTGGCTGCTGTTACTTCTCACTGTTATACGCCCTCATCTGTGGTGCGACTGAGGCAATACTTGGCAATCATGTTCAGCATGCTCTATTGAAATTGCATGCAAATTTTCAGATCTGTCTGAACTCATTTGCACTGCCTGTGGTGCATTATATATATCCAAATATCTATCATTCTCAATGAATATAATCCAAAATTAGCGCGAGAGTGACGCTTACGACAGCAGAATATTGTAGTTGGTGTTCAATCAGGGTGCCACTTTGCAGCCAGCCTGCAGGTGTTGCAAGTAATGTGTTTGCTTATTTCCAGGTTAATCTGAGCTCATTTGCATTGTTGTGTGCACGCCGGCCATCATGATGCACACTAGTGCATCGAGGTGGGCGACTGGGTACTGGTGGAACGCTCCCGCGCCTAGGACGTTTCTCTGAGAAGGTAGAGGGTGAGCTCAAGACAAACAAAGCTCCGTCCTATGTTCCTGGGCCCACACAAGGTTCTGGAGAAGCTCGGAGATGTGATGTTCAAGGTGGACATCCCGAGCTCCTGGAACACTTCCCCCAACTTCCATCGAGACCAGCTCAAGTTATTATAATACCAGAACTCCATCCAAGGTCGGCTCAACCCGCCGGCCCCTGCATCGAGTACAACCCAGAGACTGGAGAACAGGAAGACGAGGTGGCCGAGATCGTGGACCACCGGGACATCAAGCGTGGGATCGAGAGGTAGACAGTGACAGTATCGCGTACGGTGGCGTTTTGCTCAGCATGATTACGAGAATTCGTGGCAAACCGAGAATGAGCTTATATAGAAGGGTGTGAACGTTTGCTTCGCGAGTAGAAGGCCAAGCATGCCCTCCACTAGGCTACCGCGAAGGTAGCCTGTGGTGGGGGCGCTAGGACAACGGGCTTGATCACGTGTACGCTAGGATGCCGCGAAGGCACTTGTGTTATTCACGTCAATGTGTACGCACCATTGTGGTAATTGGGTCTAAGAGCATATAGTATCAAGTGTACCCCTTTTTCACACTCACACGGCTTAATTCGTGTGTGCGATGATCGCAGATGCTTCCACAGCAGCCCGACGGCGAGGAGCAAGAGATATCGTTGTTCGCTGACGTTGTACAACGTCGACTTGAGGATGGACATATGGATATGAACGTCACGCAGCCACTGGAGGAGCCGAGGTCAGACTCCTGACCAACGCCATGTGCAAGCAGGGCCGACTCGGCGAACGGGCGGTTCTGTCACACCTGCGGTGACACCGATCCAGCAACGGGACGGTGATGCCGTGCGAACAATTCGGACCCAGGGAACGGGCGGAATGATGGTTCTTGTCGGGACGGGACCGACCCGGCGAACGGCTGGCGGCGCGATCGACCCAACTAAGCTGGATTCCGAGGATATCGAGCGCAACCAGAAGCGACCCCTATTGGAACCGGACGCCCAGCGAGAAGTCAGTTAGACGTCGCGCATGTACGAACGAGGTGTCGGCAGGCAGTGGCTCCGCAGATTCCCGGAGTCCGCGACGAGAAGCGGCGGACTTACTCCGAGCGGGTGGCGCGTGGAGACGTCCCGAGCATATATACCAGAGAGGCGTGGCCCCGATACCAGCGGTGGGCTTTATATCTCCCGCGCAGGGGTCCTTGATCGCACGTGCCCCTCAGAATTCAGCACCGCCTCCTACAGGTATGGGACTCAGGTGGATGCCGACCCTATGCCTCTGGCGGACTGTTCCGGGTGCTGGAGCGCGGCCCACGGCCAGATTGGGACAGAGCGTGGTCTTGTCGGCTCGGGCGGTGGCTCGACCGGCGCCATGGACGGTGGGCGCCTACGTCAGCGCGTTTCCCAGCCCACAGCGAGTACGCCCCTAGCTTGCGCGAGTTTCGGGGTGTTCCCGTCTATACATTCAGCTCCCACCATCGCCGTTCGTGGCCGTCTGCAGCGCGGCCTATCACCGACCGCAACCGCTGCACTTTGAGGCAGGAACTGATCATGCGTATGTGGAGCGCGGCTCCATGTGCGAGCTAATCTGCTTCGACTTGCACCCAAGGAGAGCGGGGCCCGGCCGCGACCTCAGGACTGCCTAGAATCGACGCCAGAGGGTTCTGGTACGCGATACATACGGCCCCATGCAAGCGGGAGCTGCCAAAGTACATGGTATAGATGGTAAACCTCGAAAGGTTGACTATCCCAAGTATGCTCCGTGCCAGGGAGGGGCATTCCTCGACGGCCGGGTCGTGCCCAACTTTGTGAGGGCTCTGGGCTTTCGCTTTCACGCTCTCCAGGTGCGCGTCGTAGTGTTGACCATGGCGGGAGGTTTCGATCTTTGAGGAACATGGATGTGGTGTTATTGATTGGAACGCGGGCACAATCATGTTCACCCACCCGCAACAATACTGTACCTCGCTGCATGCATTTATGTCGTACTGGCCCACTGGGACGTGGGTAGACCACGCTCAAACGCGCGCCAACCTGAACGAATACCAGCTCGCGTACAAATTATGCGGATCACCACCCTAACCCCGGGAAGATCCTCGAGGAAATTGGTGAGCAGGGTCGCCAGGTACTCCACGAGTATCGCCAGCGGAGGGCGCAGTCGAGAGGGGTACTGGGCCCCAGCATCGGTGGAATGTGGGGGCCGCGACTTCCTCATATGGATGGATTGCAGGGGGATGACGACATCGATCATGCATCCCATGCATCGGCTATCAAGGAATACGTCCTAAGTTGTGTGGCAACGCCGGGGAGAATTGGCTTTACTAACTGTTACGTCGCGTAACAATTTGTTGTAGTTACGGACGTAAATTAGGTCTTTTGCCTCGGTTGTCCCTAGGTTTACGTGTAGTTCCTACCGGGACACTATTGTCCTCGTAACAGTACTGTGGTACATTGGGTGCCTTTGGGGCCGCCGCGCGCGTACTTTATTAGTGGTCCTGATCCTTTGGTAGAATGTAGTGGACCAGCGTGCATCTGTAGGCGAGGGCCAGGTCGGCCCGAGTGTGTTGGACCGTTGGTGACCATTTATGCACGTTCTACCCCTCGTGTGTGCACTCGGCCGGCGTGTGTTAAATGAATTAACACATATAGGCTTGGGTCACGGCAGTGTAGTTGTGTTTCCTTCCTCTATTCCTGGAGTAAACGGGTTGTGTAAATGGCTTATGGCGTATTATAGTAATACTTACGTTAATGCACTGAGATCTGGATCGTCTCGTTCGTCTTTCGCTAGGGGTTTAACTAGAGGCGGCTTGACTAGTTTAGGTAGCATCAGGCCAGGTAGAGGTAGAGGTGGCGGTAGAAACCCGAGGCGTAACAATGGACTCGGAGGAATTTTAGGTAGAGAGCGAGACGACAATCCCCTGCAACATACGTCATTGAATCAACCCTTCCGCGTCCTGGAAAATGAAGACGACACCTACTTGACAGGTAATGGGCGGGTCGCCTGCAAGCTGGGGGGGTAGTGCTGCCCGATTCGGGACACGCCCTGCCTAGAAGATAGACCTGCTCGAAGCGGAAAATCCTTTTATAGATAGCTCCTTTTCCTCGTCTTGTTTTCCTGAGAGATGTTGCCTACTGTCGTAGATAGGTGATGGTTTTGGTTCTACGTTAGAGAGACGACTAGCGTCTCGTAGATTACACTTTTTCTGCATTCTTGCCTGCGTTGTATTTAGACGACCCATCGCCAGACGCAGAATTCTTGAAACCGGATACTTACGACCACCTGGCGCTGGAAACCTCGTCCCTGCGTGCGTCGTCAATCTGGTTCGGTTTCAGACACCCGAGATAAGTCGCCTTCCCCTCGTTCTCCTTATTTGACTACTCAAGACCTACCAGGTGCGTTAACATGAGCCAGCGACGTCCTTTTCCTGCTCCTTCTCATTCGACTAGTAATAATAGTTTAGCGAAATATTACGTAGTGATTACCCCTCAATGGGCATCTATTTTCTTATCGTGGGCCGATGCTAGGAAGTTCGTTCAGTCGCGTGCTTATAATGTCTCCAAATATAAGAAGTTTATGTCCTTTGAAGAAGCTCAGACCTACCTCTTAAATCATAGTGAATCAGATTTGGGTCTCCATTCTCGTCCTTCTCCTCATGCTCGTCCTGCAGTAGATAGTCTTGTTTTTGTTACATCACCTCCATCTCCTCCTTCGTCTCCCCCTAAACGGGCTGCATCCTCATCTAGCTTAGATACGCCTCTCACCTTAGAGTTCGGTTCCCTATCCATTACTGTTGCTAAAAAGGATTGATTTAAATTGTTTCCTTCTTTTAGGACATTAAAAGCTTTTTCTTTTCTTTCCTTTCCTTAAATTAGGCCGTGTCCTTTATCCTTGTTGCTTTCAGTTAGATTCCTATTCATTTACTTAATTAAAATGGATCCAGTGGGTGGTAATATGTCGCCTATACCTACCAACACTCCTACTATGAATAATAATAATAATACTAACAACCATAACAACACTCGTGGTAACCGACGGGACTCACTTGAAACGGTGCACCATCTCACTCCTCAAGGTAATCTTCGTACCTCACCTCCTTCTCCTGTTACTGGTGGTCGCCGTCGTCCCTCACTTACCCCTCCTACCTATGAACAACGTATGCAAGTCAGATTTAGTGATGACCCTTCCTTACCTTGAACCAGGCCCCTGCCCCTCCTGCAGCCTTGGCTTAACCCTCCAGCAGGTCCTCACTAATTAACAATGCTTCTAGGCCTCCTTCCCACCCTGTGCCTTCCATGCCTGCTTTTAACACGGGTCGTACCTCGCCCCTGTCGGCCCTTCTGGGCGCCCTAGTGCAGTTCCCTTTTACCCACCTGCTTCCTGGTCCTACCCTGAGACGGCCTATGAGGCAGCCCAGTCCCTACCCGTGTGGCTGATTTAGAAGTGAATAGTGATTTCAGCACCATGCCCCTAGATGATAGAAATTATGATCATTTTGCCTACTCCTCTCTCCGTGAGCAATATACTGTTCCTTTCTCCTATGGGCACCAGCCTGAAACGGTGGCCCCTTCTCGACCCCTACCCAAAACCTTTCCTCTTCCTTCCTTCTATCCCGCTTATGTAGTAGTGGAAGATAGTGGCCCTATGGGAAAAACTGACTCTTCGAATCCCCCTAAGCCTCCTGCTCTTCCCCTCTTTGCTAACCTTCCCAAGCTGGATGTCAAGTCTACCCCTCAACAGTTTTTCACTTTTATTATGTTGCTTACCCAGAACACAGAGTCGTGGCAGAATCATAATAGATGGCGCCTCTCTGATGCTGTATTAGTCCCTCACTATCTTACTACCTGTATTACTCCTGAGCTTGCTAACCTCATCCAGTGTGAGTCTTTGGCCTCTCATGCCTACCCTAACTCTGTAGCAGAATTGTTTAAGCGTTTAGAGAACCATTTAGTCCCTCCTGATTCAGATTGGCAGGATAGATTAGCCTTTGGTACCTTGCAGCATGCAGGGTACTAAATCATTTAAGGAGTATATGAAAGAGTTTGATGCTCAGATGGTACGAATTAGGGATTTGTCGGGTGCAGAAGTACGTGCTCGCTTCCTCCAAGGCCTCAGTAGACCCTTATTACGTGAAGTCAAGCGCCAGTTCTCTGCCTACCGTTTTACTGATCTGCCCCTCCTCAAGCATGTGCGCCAGCATCTCTTGCGAGTAGCAGATTTCTTCACCACTCCTTCTCTCCCTACCCGTTCCCGTATTAATAACTGTATTATCCTTACCCCTGAGGAGGAGAACTCCTATGTAGAAGAATTAGATATCTGCGTTGCTGATCTTTCAGCTCTTGATGTCTCTCATATCACATGCTATCATTGTAAGGAAGTAGGTCATCTTAAACGTGAGTGCCCCAAGTTCCTTTCGGGTGCTCCCCCTCATCCCGACGCTCGCCCTCCTCGTACCCCTCAGCGTGCTCCTATTCGTCCCACTTCAGGACGCACTCCCTCAGCTACCCCTAGTAGGCTGAATGCTGTGCAGACAGGACCCCCAGGTTTCCCCTATGATAATCAGGCTCCCGCACCCTCTTCGATCCCTCGTGACCCTCCAGCAGTGGCTTTTTCGCCAGGTCTTCTTCGGGGTTAGTTCCTATATGGATTTGGGGGGGAGGGGGAACAGTAGGCCTGTCAGCCGGGGTAACCTGGACAGGTCCTTAGATAGTACCCCAGATAAAAATTTTTGCCTGCCTTTTTTATAACCTCTGTAGGAGCTGAATCATCCCTACCACTACGTGTGCGTCCTCTTATGTTCTTGAATGGTGGTTTAACTGTTCCTCATACTGTTGTAGACCCCTTCTTGCATGCTGATGAACTCTTGAATGTCTCTGTGTTGGTAGATAGCGGTGCGGCTAGCTCCTTTGTGAGCGAGGCCCTATTTAGGCGTTTAGGACTAGCCCTACCCTCACACCAAACCTGTCACTGTTCATTATGCTGATGGTCGCACCAGTCATTCCCCCTACGGTGTCCCTTCCCCTGGTCATACAAGGACGTACTGTCAACCTGACGGCCACTATAGGCCCTATCACTACCGCTGATGCATTACTAGGATTAGATTGGCACCAGGATAATAAGATTACTATTAATTATGATACCATGGTCGTTTGGTTTCCAGATAGCTCTTACTGGGTACCGGAACGTCATTATAGATTGGAAAATTTATCCTTGGTAGATGTTACTCCTCCTACACCTGTTGATCCTCCTGTAAGACCTATACCTGAAGTATTAATGTCCAATGATGAGTTGCGTTCTGAATTAATTAAAGGAATATGGATATTTATTATGTATGTTCCTTCAGTTAGAAGTACAGGAGATACCTATCACTAATAATAGTGTGGATATAGAGGTAAACACAGTGGATACAATAGGAGTGGGATTTACTGAAAATGAAATAGTAAGATACATGGCTGTGATAGATTCCTCAAAAGTTTTTGAAGAAAAGACTCCTTCTTATCCTCCTCCTCGTTCTGTTTTACACCGTGTAGTTATCAAGGACGGTGCAGTTCCTACGCACTCTCCGATGTATAGAATGGGCCCTACTGAATTAAAGGAACTAAAACAGATTTTAGTGTCACTATTAGAAGTAGGATTGATAGAACCTAGTAACTCCCCTACTCAGCTGGTGTCCTGTTAGTTCCTAAGCCAAATGCAAGTTTCGCCTAGTTACTGATTATAGGAAGTTGAATGATATTACTGTGAAGTCTAAATACCCTCTACCTTGTTATATTCATGATTATGATATATGTTAAGAAGGGATTCGCACTTATCGTCGT
>RPFO01001192.1:0-21550 GCA_009746045.1 Mesostigma viride | reverse complement strand
GAGCTATAACCTAAATATGTATTTTCATATTTTAATTCTCAATCATACTTTAATGAAAAAAAAATCTTATTCTACATATAATTTAAACAATTTGGCAACATATATGACAATATTATTTTATTATTTATTTCAATAAGTTGCATTAAACAATACAACTTCTCTTTTCAATCATTCAATAGAGGAGAATATTTCAAATTTTACAACATTTGATTCCTTTAATAAAAGCAAGTTTGTAATTTGATATCATTTGATAATGCTTTATTAAAAATTATTTTAAAAAACAAAAATTTGTATTAATACAATAGAAAAACAACCTATTTATAAACAAATACAAATTTGCCCAGATTTTGCAGATTAATTTTCACTTCACATTCTTATAATCCTATTGGAATCATAATAATGTATCAGATTTATCTATCATAGGTTTTGTCGATCTATATGGTAATAAATGGGAAGAAGGATCTGCTTTTATTGCTCATAAGTATTTTTTAGAAAATCAAAAATTACCAACATCATTGGTATCAATAATATGAATTCTTATAAATTGCACAAATGTGTTTTGTATTAAAAAAATAATAAATCAACTCATAGTTTTGTTATTGATCTAAGAAAAGAAAAAAATATTAATTAATCAATAATTTAGGAAAAGTGAATATAGGCAATGATTTTGCTTCTTTAATTAAAAAATTAATTTTTTTAAAATCTTTTACAAGTATATGTAAAGAAGGAGATGATATTCTTTCTAAAATTGATATCAATAATTTATCTCGTCCATAGTGCAATATTCTTCTTATTTATAAGAAATACTTTTTATAGACAAAAATTATAAATAATAAATAGAATAATTATATTAAAAATAATTAAGAATATTATGATTAAGATCATCTTATGTCAAAAAAAATAATTAAGAATATTATGATTAAGATCATCTTATGTCAAAAAAAATAATTGTATTATTCGATTGTTGCGATTATTTAACAAAAACTTTTTATATAAAATCATTAATTTTTAAAAGTCATACAAACAAAGATCTATTATATATAATAAATGGTCTAATAATTTAAATACTATACTATACTATATTTATTAGAATTGATTATATATTATTGTTGTAATTGCATAGATATTTTTTATTTATTTAGAAACCCATGAGAAATAAAATACCATACGATTCGAAAAAAATTCTTTACGATTCAGAATTACTTCTTAATTCTGCTTCTAATCGTTATATATTGACAATGAAAGTTGCTAATAGAGCTAATTTAAGACGATATGAAGAATTTGAAACTATGAACCATAGTTCAATAAAACCTATTGCTAGAACAATAATTGAAATGGTAGATGATAAAAATTTTTTAGTTGTTAAAAAGAAATAGTTTTTCGTATTCAAAATATAATACTAATATGTCTTTAGATTAAGATCTAATAAATTTTTTATTTTATTTTGATTCTAATGTGCTGTGTATTATATAAATAATATGATATATTGCTCTAGAGAGGTTTCGAACCTCCACGCTGTAAGCACATGATTCTAAGTCATGCGTGTCTACCATTCCACCACTAGAGCCTTTTTACAATAATTATATCTTATCATATAAATCAATGTTTTATTCAGCCAATTTTCTGATAGAAAATACAATTTTTTTCTTATGGAACAATAATTGTATTTTCTATTAAGAATAGAAAATATATATACAATATATACAATATAAAGGAAAATGAATTGTTTTCTAAGAGGTTGGAATACTAAACTCAATAATTAATTTTTTATTGATATATTTTTAGCTGCTTCACCAGAGATTCTTTTATTTTTTAATTTTGTCATTAATAAAAATAATATAATAATTTTTATATTTCTTTTATTATTATATCGTTGGATTCCTTTTTATTTATTTGTTACAATATTTTTACTTGTGCAACTAAGGATGGAAAAACAGGAATTATTCACATACATACATAAATAAACAGTTGTTTTTAGTTATTCTGTATTTAATCAATTTCGTTTTTTCTGTTTATCAGTTTTTAGTTGTTTATAAAATATATTTTTTATTAACTTATTTAATTATATGGCTGCCCCTAAAAAACGTACATCTAAATCTAGAAAAAATATGCGTAAAAGTACATGGAAACGACAAGCTGCTACACAAGCTAAAAAAGCACTTTCTTTAGCGAAATCTATTGCGACTGGTAAATCTACAATTAGAGGTGTTCAATCAAATTTATCAGATGAAAGTTAGTATTTGATTTATTACTTTCTTTTTTATTAGAATGATAGATTTTTTTTCTTATTTAGATTTTTTATTAGAATAAATGAATTGATTAACCTATACTTCTTTAATGGTGAAAATATTCTATGTAATTTATTATATTGTCAGAATTTTTTTAATCAAAATAATTAGTAGACATAAGTAAAGAGAAGAATAGTTTATTAAAATCCTTGAACTATTTAAAAAAAAAAATTTATTATTTCATATGCATATTTTTGTTTTAAAAAAGAGGTTATTGTAGTTTTTTTAATTACAGAACATATTAATTTAGTGAAACAATGAAATGAATTACTTTTCAAAACTCTCGTGCTCTTGGCGTATAACATTAGGTTATTTATTATTTATGCTTATATTGCCAATATTAGCTTTGTTGTCAAGAGCTAGTCAAGAATTGTTTTCTAATTTTTGGTCTATTGCTATGGAACCAGCTGCTATTTATGCTTATAGTATAACTTTAAGTATGGCCTTGATTGCTTCTATAGTAAACGGTATTTTTGGCATTTTTATTGCTTGGATTCTTGTACGATATAATTTTCCTGGCAAACGAATAGTAGATGCTGCGATTGATTTACCATTTGCTCTGCCTACTTCTGTCGCTGGTTTGACTTTGGCCACAGTTTATAGTGAAAAAGGTTGGATTGGTCATTTTTTGCAATCTTTAAGCATAAAAGTCGTTTTTACTAAATTAGGGGTTGGAGTAGCTATGATATTTGTCTCCTTTCCTTTTGTTGTAAGAACATTACAACCTGTATTACAAGATATAGAAAAAGAATTAGAAGAAGCTGCTTGGAGTTTAGGGGCTTCTTCTTGGACTACTTTTTGGAAAGTAATATTCCCTTCTTTAATTCCTTCTTTATTGACAGGAATAGCATTAGCGTTTTCAAGAGCTGTAGGAGAATATGGTTCTGTAGTAATCATAGCTTCTAATATTCCATTTAAAGATTTAACTGCTCCGGTATTAATTTTCCAAAAATTAGAACAATATGATTATACGGGCGCTACTGTAATAGGTACAGTGATTTTAAGTATTTCTTTATTCATTTTAGTAGGTATTAATATTATTCAATCTTTGAACCAAATGTATAGTAAGTAAACATAAGAGGATCTTATGAATTATCTCATTAGTTCTTTGCCATTTCCCAATAATTTTCTGAATTCTTCACATTCTCCATTTGTTTTTGGTCTAATCTGTGGAAGTTTATTGGGTACTTCCATGAATGTTGGTTCATTTATATCTTTGAGAAGATTAATTATACAAGGAATTCCGGCAGGAGTTGTATCCTATTTAGGATCCGCTATATCTGAAACTTTTTTTTTATTTCTCATTTTATTTGGTTATATAGGTGTTATTGAAAAATGGTTTACATTAGAACCAAGTCTGACATTCATTATAACTGTATTTTGTGCTGATACGATAATAGGATTTTTATTAGATAATAGATTAAAAATTGTATCTTTATCACAAACAACTGATTTATTAAAAATTTTTTTATGTAATGCGGTTATTGTATTTGGTAATCCAGGATCAACGTGGGGAGCTACTTCTTTAATAACTTCCATAGAAGGTTTTCAATTTAGAGAAAATAGTTTATTTTTGTTTGGAGTATTTTTAGGCATATTTGTTATAGGATGTGGAATAGGTTTTTTAATTTTAGCATTAACCAATTTATGGATGATTCAATCAAGCAAAACTTTCAGAAGTTTGATTTATCGTTCTAATAAAATTATTTCTCATTTAGCATTATGTATATTAATACTTTCTACTATTTATTATCATTGGCAAGTATATATTGGTTTATCATTAAGCACATCTTCAATGCCAATGATTACAATTACAAAACATGATAGAGAACCATTTTATACAGATGATGAATCTCAAATGTCATGGAATCGATACAAAAATAAAGTTGAAAGAAAAAATCAACCTCATCCAATGAAAACATTAGGAGGTTTACCTATAAAACAATTTGGACAATGGTTCAAAAAAAATGTAATTACATCTAATCCAGAAGATTTAGATGCAAGAGGTTTACCACGAGAAAGAACAAAAACAGGTGATTATGTTCCAAATTATGAAACTATGCAAGCTATTAGAAACAAGAAATGGTTTTCTCGTAGCAAAAATTATTTATATATTAAAGAAAAAATTTTTTCTTTACTATCTATAAATCCTATGAAAGTCAAATTTTTAGAACATTCTCGTCGAGACATGGATCTTTTTTATTTAGGAGATAAAAAAAGTACAAGAATTACCATTACAGAAATGAGTAAATCTGATTATAATCAGATGTTAGAAAATAGAAAACAAAGAATACAAAATATAATCAACAGAAGAAACTAGTTAGATTTGTGTATAAAGTAATTACTTTATACACAAATCTGACTAGTTTCTTCTGTTTTGAAACTATTTGATATTTTCTTTAACTAAACTATTCCAACCTAAGCCTTCCAAGCTATTGTTACGTCTTAAAGGACGAGTTACTAATTCTAAAATATCTCTTGCATTTGTAAAACCATGAATTTGAGCAAAAGTAAATTCAACAGACCATTTAGTGCTAATACCTCTAGCCTCTAATGGATTGGCATGTGCCATGCCAGTAATAGCTAAATCTGGTTGAAGTTCTTTAATTCTTTGGATTTGATTATAATTATCAGGTTTTTCAACAATCCTAGGCATTGGTACATTCATGTCATTACAATGTTTTTCGAGTAAAGCTAATTCTGCTGCTTGATAACGTTTATCCATATAAGGGATACCAATTTCGTAAACGATCATGCCACATTTAATTAAAAAACGAGCTAATGATATTTCTAATAAGTTATCACCCATGAAAAAAACAGATTTTCCTCTAACCAATTGTAAATAATCTTCAAGACTTTGCCAAACTTGATTTTCTCTTTCATCAAGATTTTGTGGTTGTATATTAAAGACAGAACATATTTTTTCAATCCATGCACGAGTACCGTCTGGACCAATTGGAAAAGGTGCTCCAATCAATTTACATTTACGACGACGCATTAAAATAGTTGCTGTACGACTTAAAAAAGGATTAATTCCACATACATATGTTCCTTTTTCTAAAATTGGAAGATCTGTATATCTTTGGGCTGGTAGCCATCCTGAAACATTAATACCTTGACGCTTTAATTCTAAATTCAATTGAGAAGCTACTGTAGAAGGTAAAGAACCAAATAAAACTAATGGTGCTTGTTCTGATTCTGGATTTTTCGACTCTTTATTAGAATTAGAATCTAATGAAATTTTGGCTGGGCAACGCTCTACCATAGCAGCTAATACTGTATCTTCACCTTGTGTGAAAGCATAATCTAATCCATTCGCTCTTGCTACAACAATAGGTGTATTAATTTCTAATTCTATTTTTGGAGCCATACCCTCGAGATCCATTTTAATAATCTCTGTTGTACAAGTGCCTATCCATACAATTACACTAGGATTTCTATCTTTCTTAATTTGATTACATAATCTGGTTAATTCTTTATAATCATTAAGTTGAGCAGATATATCTCCTTCTTCAAGTTCAGCCATAGCATATCTTGGTTCTGCAAAAATCATTACACCTAAAGCATTTTGTAAAAAATATCCACAAGTCTTAGTGCCAATAACTAAAAAAAAACTATCTTCAATTTTTTGATATAACCAAGCTACACAACTTATTGGACAAAATGTATGATAATTACCAGTTTCACATTCAAAGGTTATAGTATCGGATGTCACTGCTGACATTTCTAAATTCTCCTATCAATTATTTTTTATTGCCATATTCGCATTTTTTATGACAAGACGATTTTTTTCCCCCTTTAGAAGGGGGAAAATTTATAAAATTAATTCAAAAAATTCTAATGTATCATTCTGAACATGGGAATAAATTTTTTTTCTTGAACAAGAATGCTATTAACTAATAAATAATTATTTTTATTAAAATTATTTAAATAATTAAAAAACTTGATTCTACTTCTTGATTTGCTTCTATACTAGAATTTGTAGATTCATTGCTTGTATTTACAGGGTTAAGATAAAAATCAGAAAGTAAACTAAATAATTCCCTGTCGGGAACTTCATTTGGTACTACACCCTCTGGTCTAGCTAGTAATTGATCTGCAATATTCAAATAAAATTCACAAACATAGTTTAAAGATTTTTCTGTTTCTACCATTTCAAATAAAGTTTTCCCTTTTACTCTGGAAACACGTATATCTTCAATTAATGGCAATACTTCTAATACTGGCATAGGACAAGCTTCTACATATTTGTCAATTAAATCTCTTTTTGAAGTACGATTTCCTACTAATCCAGCTAATCGTAAAGGATGTGTACGAGCTTTTTCTCTAACTGAAGCGGCAATACGGTTAGCTGCAAATAATGCATCAAATCCGTTATCTGTAATAATGATGCAATAATCTGCATAATTTAATGGTGCAGCAAATCCACCACATACTACGTCTCCTAATACATCAAATAAAATTACATCGTATTCATAAAATGCATTTAGTTCTTTTAATAATTTGACTGTTTCGCCTACTACATATCCACCACATCCAGCTCCAGCAGGTGGACCACCAGCTTCTACACAATCAACTCCTCCATACCCTTTGTATATAACATCTTCTGGCCATACATCTTCATAATGGTAATCTTTAGATTGTAAGGTATCAATAATTGTAGGAATTAGAAAACCTGTCAATGTAAATGTGCTATCATGCTTTGGATCACATCCAATTTGTAAAACTTTTTTTCCTCGTCTAGCCAAAGCAATGGAAATATTGCAACTAGTTGTTGATTTTCCAATGCCGCCTTTGCCATAAACTGCTATTTTCATAGTAGCTATCTCCTTGAAATAATAATAATAATTATATCATGCAAATTTAATACTTGCTAAAATTATAAATCAATAAATACAAAATTTTATAAATTAATTCTTTTTTTTCAAGCAGATCTTTTTTTATTCATTAATAGATATTGTTAGTGAAGATATATTAAATTACTTATTAATAATTATGAATCTAATAGAGATTGAAACTTATTTAGCAAATGCTTCTTTTGCTTTATTGCTAATAACGATGTTAATTTATGGTATGAAAGCAATTTTTACCAAAAATAATATTCTTCAATTATTTGGCACACTAGGTATATTATTTTCTAATTTTTTAGTAGCTTTGTTACTATCTATACGTTGGTTTGATTCTCATCATTTTCCATTAAGTAATATGTATGAATCTTTAATGTTTTTGTGTTGGTGTTTTACTTTTTTTCATTTATTAATAGAAAAATATATTCAAATTAATTTTATTGGTTTTATAACTGTGCCTATTGCAATGTTAGTAAATGCATTTGCTACATTTTTTTTACCACTTGATATGCAACATTCTACTCCTTTAGTGCCTGCATTAAAATCTAATTGGCTTATAATGCATGTTACTATCATGATGGCTAGTTATGCAGCTTTAATTTTAGGTTCTCTTTTATCAATAGCATTTTTATTTCTCACATATAATAAACAAATTGAATTACAAGGAAATTCAATTGGGAATATTAATGATGAAATGAATTCCTATATTACTATAGATATAGAATTTCAAAAAAATGAATCTATTGAATTAGCAAAATTGATAGATAATTTAAGTTATAGAACAATAGGAATTGGTTTTCCATTATTAACAATAGGAATTATTTCTGGTGCAGTTTGGGCAAATGATGCATGGGGTTCATATTGGAGTTGGGATCCAAAAGAAACGTGGGCATTAATTACTTGGATAATTTTTGCAATTTATTTACATACTAGAATAACCAAAGGATGGCAAGGACGTCGTCCTGCTATTGTTGCTTTTATTGGATTTGTAATTGTATGGGTTTGTTATTTAGGTGTGAATTTATTAGGTCAAGGTTTACACAGCTATGGTTGGTTTACTAAATAATTGGTTCTAAATATTTTATTTCTAATTTATCTCCCCAGGTAGGATTCGAACCTACGACCAATCGGTTAACAGCCGACCGCTCTACCACTGAGCTACTGAGGATTAATTCTATAATATAGAAGATTCTTCAATATTGCAACTCATAAAAAAAATTTGGAATTCATAATTGCATAAATTAATTAAATTTTTGATATTTTATTTGCTTGATATAATTATTGTATAAATAATTTAAGAAAGAATAATATTGTCATAAAGAATAAAAAAATTTATTTTTATGATTAGACGATTTGTGTCTATATGTATTCAATTAATAGAAGATTTATTGATTGGAGGATGGAATTCTATTTGGTATTATTTATTTCCTATTATGCATCCTAGATGTGCTAATTGGTGGTCTGTAGCGCGTTGGTTGCAATGGTTAACATTTTTATGGTTATCCATTGGTCTTATAGTACTTTGTTCTGCCTCATATCCTTCGGCGCAATTTGAATTCAATGATGGTTTATATTATGTAAAACGTCAATTATTGTGGACAATTCTAGGTATTTTAGAATTTAATTTATTAACTAGATTATTAATAAAAGATATATTAAAAATTTCTTCTTTAGGGATTATTTTTTCTTTTCTTTGTCTTTTGTTAACTTTTCCGATGGGAATTTCAGTCAATGGTGCTAGTAGATGGATTGCTATTGGTCCCATATTATTGCAACCATCTGAAATTATTAAGCCTTTTTTAATTCTTCAAAGTTCTTATATATTTTCTCAATGGGATAATATATCTTATAGTAAAAAGATTTTTTGGGTCATTTTATTCATTTCTATAATTGGATCAATATTAATTCAACCTAATTTAAGTACAGCTTCCTTATGTGGAGCAATAATTTGGTTAGTAGCTCTTACTGCAGGAATTCATTGGTTTTATTTAAATAGCATACTTTCTATTGGTGCAGTTACAGCTTTAATTAGTTTAGGT
Source organism: Mesostigma viride (assembly GCA_009746045.1). NCBI lineage: Eukaryota > Viridiplantae > Streptophyta > Mesostigmatophyceae > Mesostigmatales > Mesostigmataceae > Mesostigma > Mesostigma viride. Next base: position 12,376 of record RPFO01001192.1, on the reverse strand, counting down.
TCACAAGAATATCAAAGACAAAGAATTATTTCTTTTTTGAATCCATGGGCCAATCCGACTAGTATAGGATATCAATTAGTTCAAAGTTTATTAGCTGTTGGTTCTGGTCGTTTGACAGGTTCTGGCATAAGTTGTTCTTATCAAAAACTTTTTTATTTACCGATACAATATACTGATTTTATTTTTTCAGTATTTTCTGAAGAATTTGGTTTGTTGGGTGCTTTTTTTTTATTTCTTTATTAATAATTTATTTTAGTTTAGGAATGATTGTTGTATTAAGTAATAAATCTAAAGTCAATCGTTTATTAGCTCTCGGTTGTATCATGGTACTGGTAGGACAATCTTTGATTAATATAGGAGTATCAGTTGGTATTTTACCTACTACTGGATTACCATTGCCTTTTTTTAGTTATGGTGGCAATTCTATATTGGCAACTTTTTTTGTATCCGCCATTCTTATTAGAGTTGCTATTGAAACAGAAATAGATAATAGGATAAATATTTTTTCTTTATTAAATAAACAATCAATTTTTTATTGGTTTAAATAAAGTAATTTTTTTTTTTTCTTTTCTTTTTCATTATTATTTTCTATCCAATAATGAATTAAACAATGTGATGAATATTCAAAAAAAATGTAATGAATTTATAAAAAGAGAAAGTAATGATAGAACAAATAAATAAAGATGGGGAAAAAAAAAATTCGACAGATACAAGAACGATTGTCATTACTTCTGGAAAAGGTGGTGTAGGAAAAACAACTACCACTGCAAATTTGGGTATGTCGATAGCAAGATTAGGTTATAAAGTCGCTTTAATTGATGCTGATGTTGGTTTAAGAAATTTAGATTTATTATTAGGACTTGAAAATCGTGTAATTTATACAGCCATGGAAGTTTTTGAAGGAGAATGTTGTCTTGATCAAGCATTAATTAGGGATAAACGATGGAGTAATTTAGCTTTGTTGGCCATTTCTAAAACAAGGCAAAGATATCATTTAACAAGAAGAAATATGGAAATGCTTGTAGACTCTATAAGGTTAAGAAATTATAATTTTATTCTTATAGATTGTCCTGCGGGTATTGATGTAGGTTTTGTAAATGCTGTTGCACCAGCTGAAGAAGCAGTAGTAGTAACAACTCCTGAAATTACATCGATTAGAGATGCTGATAGAGTAGCTGGTTTATTAGAAGCTAGTGGCATTTATGAAGTGAAACTTTTGGTAAATCGTGTCAGACCAGATATGATTCAAAAAAATGATATGTTATCAGTTAGAGATGTTCAAGAAATGTTAGGCATTCCTCTTTTGGGAGCTATTCCTGAAGATACAAATGTAATTGTTTCTACTAATCGTGGACAACCATTAGTTTTGAATAAAAAACTTACTTTATCAGGTATATCTTTTGAAAATGCGGCGAGAAGATTAGTCGGTAGAAAAGAGTATTTGGTGAATTTAGAAACTGGTAATAAAGGTTTATTGAAGCGTGTACAACAATTTCTGACCGGTTCCGAAGAAAATGTGTGAATTGGAATTTCCATTCATGTATTTTATTTAATTTTTTTTATATATTGTTTCTATATGCTACGTCAGCAATTTTGTTTACAAATATTGATTGATTGACTAATCAATAAATAAATGTAATAAATAATATTTATCTATTATTTAGTCAATCAATCTCATTTTTATTTTTTGTAAAAATTGTTTGTTTCAATAAAAAAGTGATTCTTTAACAATTTATTAATATATTTTAAAAGTAATAAATATATATATGTGTGTGTTTAATAATATTTATAAATCTTAACAATTGAATTATGTAAATATTTAATACTAAAAAACAAGAAAGAAATTTTGACAACACTATATGTTTTGAAAAACAATTTATTAAAAGATTTTTTAGATAACATAAATTTGAAATTCTATTTTAAAATTTATAAATATTATTAAACACACACATATATATATTTATTACTTTTAAAATATATTAATAAATTGTTAAAGAATCACTTTTTTATTGAAACAAACAATTTTTACAAAAAATAAAAATGAGATTGATTGACTAAATAATAGATAAATATTATTTATTACATTTATTTATTGATTAGTCAATCAATCAATATTTGTAAACAAAATTGCTGACGTAGCATATAGAAACAATATATAAAAAAAATTAAATAAAATACATGAATGGAAATTCCAATTCACACATTTTCTTCGGAACCGGTCAGAAATTGTTGTACACGCTTCAATAAACCTTTATTACCAGTTTCTAAATTCACCAAATACTCTTTTCTACCGACTAATCTTCTCGCCGCATTTTCAAAAGATATACCTGATAAAGTAAGTTTTTTATTCAAAACTAATGGTTGTCCACGATTAGTAGAAACAATTACATTTGTATCTTCAGGAATAGCTCCCAAAAGAGGAATGCCTAACATTTCTTGAACATCTCTAACTGATAACATATCATTTTTTTGAATCATATCTGGTCTGACACGATTTACCAAAAGTTTCACTTCATAAATGCCACTAGCTTCTAATAAACCAGCTACTCTATCAGCATCTCTAATCGATGTAATTTCAGGAGTTGTTACTACTACTGCTTCTTCAGCTGGTGCAACAGCATTTACAAAACCTACATCAATACCCGCAGGACAATCTATAAGAATAAAATTATAATTTCTTAACCTTATAGAGTCTACAAGCATTTCCATATTTCTTCTTGTTAAATGATATCTTTGCCTTGTTTTAGAAATGGCCAACAAAGCTAAATTACTCCATCGTTTATCCCTAATTAATGCTTGATCAAGACAACATTCTCCTTCAAAAACTTCCATGGCTGTATAAATTACACGATTTTCAAGTCCTAATAATAAATCTAAATTTCTTAAACCAACATCAGCATCAATTAAAGCGACTTTATAACCTAATCTTGCTATCGACATACCCAAATTTGCAGTGGTAGTTGTTTTTCCTACACCACCTTTTCCAGAAGTAATGACAATCGTTCTTGTATCTGTCGAATTTTTTTTTTCCCCATCTTTATTTATTTGTTCTATCATTACTTTCTCTTTTTATAAATTCATTACATTTTTTTTGAATATTCATCACATTGTTTAATTCATTATTGGATAGAAAATAATAATGAAAAAGAAAAGAAAAATAAAAAATTACTTTATTTAAACCAATAAAAAATTGATTGTTTATTTAATAAAGAAAAAATATTTATCCTATTATCTATTTCTGTTTCAATAGCAACTCTAATAAGAATGGCGGATACAAAAAAAGTTGCCAATATAGAATTGCCACCATAACTAAAAAAAGGCAATGGTAATCCAGTAGTAGGTAAAATACCAACTGATACTCCTATATTAATCAAAGATTGTCCTACCAGTACCATGATACAACCGAGAGCTAATAAACGATTGACTTTAGATTTATTACTTAATACAACAATCATTCCTAAACTAAAATAAATTATTAATAAAGAAATAAATAAAAAAGCACCCAACAAACCAAATTCTTCAGAAAATACTGAAAAAATAAAATCAGTATATTGTATCGGTAAATAAAAAAGTTTTTGATAAGAACAACTTATGCCAGAACCTGTCAAACGACCAGAACCAACAGCTAATAAACTTTGAACTAATTGATATCCTATACTAGTCGGATTGGCCCATGGATTCAAAAAAGAAATAATTCTTTGTCTTTGATATTCTTGTGAACCTAAACTAATTAAAGCTGTAACTGCACCAATAGAAAGTATGCTATTTAAATAAAACCAATGAATTCCTGCAGTAAGAGCTACTAACCAAATTATTGCTCCACATAAGGAAGCTGTACTTAAATTAGGTTGAATTAATATTGATCCAATTATAGAAATGAATAAAATGACCCAAAAAATCTTTTTACTATAAGATATATTATCCCATTGAGAAAATATATAAGAACTTTGAAGAATTAAAAAAGGCTTAATAATTTCAGATGGTTGCAATAATATGGGACCAATAGCAATCCATCTACTAGCACCATTGACTGAAATTCCCATCGGAAAAGTTAACAAAAGACAAAGAAAAGAAAAAATAATCCCTAAAGAAGAAATTTTTAATATATCTTTTATTAATAATCTAGTTAATAAATTAAATTCTAAAATACCTAGAATTGTCCACAATAATTGACGTTTTACATAATATAAACCATCATTGAATTCAAATTGCGCCGAAGGATATGAGGCAGAACAAAGTACTATAAGACCAATGGATAACCATAAAAATGTTAACCATTGCAACCAACGCGCTACAGACCACCAATTAGCACATCTAGGATGCATAATAGGAAATAAATAATACCAAATAGAATTCCATCCTCCAATCAATAAATCTTCTATTAATTGAATACATATAGACACAAATCGTCTAATCATAAAAATAAATTTTTTTATTCTTTATGACAATATTATTCTTTCTTAAATTATTTATACAATAATTATATCAAGCAAATAAAATATCAAAAATTTAATTAATTTATGCAATTATGAATTCCAAATTTTTTTTATGAGTTGCAATATTGAAGAATCTTCTATATTATAGAATTAATCCTCAGTAGCTCAGTGGTAGAGCGGTCGGCTGTTAACCGATTGGTCGTAGGTTCGAATCCTACCTGGGGAGATAAATTAGAAATAAAATATTTAGAACCAATTATTTAGTAAACCAACCATAGCTGTGTAAACCTTGACCTAATAAATTCACACCTAAATAACAAACCCATACAATTACAAATCCAATAAAAGCAACAATAGCAGGACGACGTCCTTGCCATCCTTTGGTTATTCTAGTATGTAAATAAATTGCAAAAATTATCCAAGTAATTAATGCCCACGTTTCTTTTGGATCCCAACTCCAATATGAACCCCATGCATCATTTGCCCAAACTGCACCAGAAATAATTCCTATTGTTAATAATGGAAAACCAATTCCTATTGTTCTATAACTTAAATTATCTATCAATTTTGCTAATTCAATAGATTCATTTTTTTGAAATTCTATATCTATAGTAATATAGGAATTCATTTCATCATTAATATTCCCAATTGAATTTCCTTGTAATTCAATTTGTTTATTATATGTGAGAAATAAAAATGCTATTGATAAAAGAGAACCTAAAATTAAAGCTGCATAACTAGCCATCATGATAGTAACATGCATTATAAGCCAATTAGATTTTAATGCAGGCACTAAAGGAGTAGAATGTTGCATATCAAGTGGTAAAAAAAATGTAGCAAATGCATTTACTAACATTGCAATAGGCACAGTTATAAAACCAATAAAATTAATTTGAATATATTTTTCTATTAATAAATGAAAAAAAGTAAAACACCAACACAAAAACATTAAAGATTCATACATATTACTTAATGGAAAATGATGAGAATCAAACCAACGTATAGATAGTAACAAAGCTACTAAAAAATTAGAAAATAATATACCTAGTGTGCCAAATAATTGAAGAATATTATTTTTGGTAAAAATTGCTTTCATACCATAAATTAACATCGTTATTAGCAATAAAGCAAAAGAAGCATTTGCTAAATAAGTTTCAATCTCTATTAGATTCATAATTATTAATAAGTAATTTAATATATCTTCACTAACAATATCTATTAATGAATAAAAAAAGATCTGCTTGAAAAAAAAGAATTAATTTATAAAATTTTGTATTTATTGATTTATAATTTTAGCAAGTATTAAATTTGCATGATATAATTATTATTATTATTTCAAGGAGATAGCTACTATGAAAATAGCAGTTTATGGCAAAGGCGGCATTGGAAAATCAACAACTAGTTGCAATATTTCCATTGCTTTGGCTAGACGAGGAAAAAAAGTTTTACAAATTGGATGTGATCCAAAGCATGATAGCACATTTACATTGACAGGTTTTCTAATTCCTACAATTATTGATACCTTACAATCTAAAGATTACCATTATGAAGATGTATGGCCAGAAGATGTTATATACAAAGGGTATGGAGGAGTTGATTGTGTAGAAGCTGGTGGTCCACCTGCTGGAGCTGGATGTGGTGGATATGTAGTAGGCGAAACAGTCAAATTATTAAAAGAACTAAATGCATTTTATGAATACGATGTAATTTTATTTGATGTATTAGGAGACGTAGTATGTGGTGGATTTGCTGCACCATTAAATTATGCAGATTATTGCATCATTATTACAGATAACGGATTTGATGCATTATTTGCAGCTAACCGTATTGCCGCTTCAGTTAGAGAAAAAGCTCGTACACATCCTTTACGATTAGCTGGATTAGTAGGAAATCGTACTTCAAAAAGAGATTTAATTGACAAATATGTAGAAGCTTGTCCTATGCCAGTATTAGAAGTATTGCCATTAATTGAAGATATACGTGTTTCCAGAGTAAAAGGGAAAACTTTATTTGAAATGGTAGAAACAGAAAAATCTTTAAACTATGTTTGTGAATTTTATTTGAATATTGCAGATCAATTACTAGCTAGACCAGAGGGTGTAGTACCAAATGAAGTTCCCGACAGGGAATTATTTAGTTTACTTTCTGATTTTTATCTTAACCCTGTAAATACAAGCAATGAATCTACAAATTCTAGTATAGAAGCAAATCAAGAAGTAGAATCAAGTTTTTTAATTATTTAAATAATTTTAATAAAAATAATTATTTATTAGTTAATAGCATTCTTGTTCAAGAAAAAAAATTTATTCCCATGTTCAGAATGATACATTAGAATTTTTTGAATTAATTTTATAAATTTTCCCCCTTCTAAAGGGGGAAAAAAATCGTCTTGTCATAAAAAATGCGAATATGGCAATAAAAAATAATTGATAGGAGAATTTAGAAATGTCAGCAGTGACATCCGATACTATAACCTTTGAATGTGAAACTGGTAATTATCATACATTTTGTCCAATAAGTTGTGTAGCTTGGTTATATCAAAAAATTGAAGATAGTTTTTTTTTAGTTATTGGCACTAAGACTTGTGGATATTTTTTACAAAATGCTTTAGGTGTAATGATTTTTGCAGAACCAAGATATGCTATGGCTGAACTTGAAGAAGGAGATATATCTGCTCAACTTAATGATTATAAAGAATTAACCAGATTATGTAATCAAATTAAGAAAGATAGAAATCCTAGTGTAATTGTATGGATAGGCACTTGTACAACAGAGATTATTAAAATGGATCTCGAGGGTATGGCTCCAAAAATAGAATTAGAAATTAATACACCTATTGTTGTAGCAAGAGCGAATGGATTAGATTATGCTTTCACACAAGGTGAAGATACAGTATTAGCTGCTATGGTAGAGCGTTGCCCAGCCAAAATTTCATTAGATTCTAATTCTAATAAAGAGTCGAAAAATCCAGAATCAGAACAAGCACCATTAGTTTTATTTGGTTCTTTACCTTCTACAGTAGCTTCTCAATTGAATTTAGAATTAAAGCGTCAAGGTATTAATGTTTCAGGATGGCTACCAGCCCAAAGATATACAGATCTTCCAATTTTAGAAAAAGGAACATATGTATGTGGAATTAATCCTTTTTTAAGTCGTACAGCAACTATTTTAATGCGTCGTCGTAAATGTAAATTGATTGGAGCACCTTTTCCAATTGGTCCAGACGGTACTCGTGCATGGATTGAAAAAATATGTTCTGTCTTTAATATACAACCACAAAATCTTGATGAAAGAGAAAATCAAGTTTGGCAAAGTCTTGAAGATTATTTACAATTGGTTAGAGGAAAATCTGTTTTTTTCATGGGTGATAACTTATTAGAAATATCATTAGCTCGTTTTTTAATTAAATGTGGCATGATCGTTTACGAAATTGGTATCCCTTATATGGATAAACGTTATCAAGCAGCAGAATTAGCTTTACTCGAAAAACATTGTAATGACATGAATGTACCAATGCCTAGGATTGTTGAAAAACCTGATAATTATAATCAAATCCAAAGAATTAAAGAACTTCAACCAGATTTAGCTATTACTGGCATGGCACATGCCAATCCATTAGAGGCTAGAGGTATTAGCACTAAATGGTCTGTTGAATTTACTTTTGCTCAAATTCATGGTTTTACAAATGCAAGAGATATTTTAGAATTAGTAACTCGTCCTTTAAGACGTAACAATAGCTTGGAAGGCTTAGGTTGGAATAGTTTAGTTAAAGAAAATATCAAATAGTTTCAAAACAGAAGAAACTAGTCAGATTTGTGTATAAAGTAATTACTTTATACACAAATCTAACTAGTTTCTTCTGTTGATTATATTTTGTATTCTTTGTTTTCTATTTTCTAACATCTGATTATAATCAGATTTACTCATTTCTGTAATGGTAATTCTTGTACTTTTTTTATCTCCTAAATAAAAAAGATCCATGTCTCGACGAGAATGTTCTAAAAATTTGACTTTCATAGGATTTATAGATAGTAAAGAAAAAATTTTTTCTTTAATATATAAATAATTTTTGCTACGAGAAAACCATTTCTTGTTTCTAATAGCTTGCATAGTTTCATAATTTGGAACATAATCACCTGTTTTTGTTCTTTCTCGTGGTAAACCTCTTGCATCTAAATCTTCTGGATTAGATGTAATTACATTTTTTTTGAACCATTGTCCAAATTGTTTTATAGGTAAACCTCCTAATGTTTTCATTGGATGAGGTTGATTTTTTCTTTCAACTTTATTTTTGTATCGATTCCATGACATTTGAGATTCATCATCTGTATAAAATGGTTCTCTATCATGTTTTGTAATTGTAATCATTGGCATTGAAGATGTGCTTAATGATAAACCAATATATACTTGCCAATGATAATAAATAGTAGAAAGTATTAATATACATAATGCTAAATGAGAAATAATTTTATTAGAACGATAAATCAAACTTCTGAAAGTTTTGCTTGATTGAATCATCCATAAATTGGTTAATGCTAAAATTAAAAAACCTATTCCACATCCTATAACAAATATGCCTAAAAATACTCCAAACAAAAATAAACTATTTTCTCTAAATTGAAAACCTTCTATGGAAGTTATTAAAGAAGTAGCTCCCCACGTTGATCCTGGATTACCAAATACAATAACCGCATTACATAAAAAAATTTTTAATAAATCAGTTGTTTGTGATAAAGATACAATTTTTAATCTATTATCTAATAAAAATCCTATTATCGTATCAGCACAAAATACAGTTATAATGAATGTCAGACTTGGTTCTAATGTAAACCATTTTTCAATAACACCTATATAACCAAATAAAATGAGAAATAAAAAAAAAGTTTCAGATATAGCGGATCCTAAATAGGATACAACTCCTGCCGGAATTCCTTGTATAATTAATCTTCTCAAAGATATAAATGAACCAACATTCATGGAAGTACCCAATAAACTTCCACAGATTAGACCAAAAACAAATGGAGAATGTGAAGAATTCAGAAAATTATTGGGAAATGGCAAAGAACTAATGAGATAATTCATAAGATCCTCTTATGTTTACTTACTATACATTTGGTTCAAAGATTGAATAATATTAATACCTACTAAAATGAATAAAGAAATACTTAAAATCACTGTACCTATTACAGTAGCGCCCGTATAATCATATTGTTCTAATTTTTGGAAAATTAATACCGGAGCAGTTAAATCTTTAAATGGAATATTAGAAGCTATGATTACTACAGAACCATATTCTCCTACAGCTCTTGAAAACGCTAATGCTATTCCTGTCAATAAAGAAGGAATTAAAGAAGGGAATATTACTTTCCAAAAAGTAGTCCAAGAAGAAGCCCCTAAACTCCAAGCAGCTTCTTCTAATTCTTTTTCTATATCTTGTAATACAGGTTGTAATGTTCTTACAACAAAAGGAAAGGAGACAAATATCATAGCTACTCCAACCCCTAATTTAGTAAAAACGACTTTTATGCTTAAAGATTGCAAAAAATGACCAATCCAACCTTTTTCACTATAAACTGTGGCCAAAGTCAAACCAGCGACAGAAGTAGGCAGAGCAAATGGTAAATCAATCGCAGCATCTACTATTCGTTTGCCAGGAAAATTATATCGTACAAGAATCCAAGCAATAAAAATGCCAAAAATACCGTTTACTATAGAAGCAATCAAGGCCATACTTAAAGTTATACTATAAGCATAAATAGCAGCTGGTTCCATAGCAATAGACCAAAAATTAGAAAACAATTCTTGACTAGCTCTTGACAACAAAGCTAATATTGGCAATATAAGCATAAATAATAAATAACCTAATGTTATACGCCAAGAGCACGAGAGTTTTGAAAAGTAATTCATTTCATTGTTTCACTAAATTAATATGTTCTGTAATTAAAAAAACTACAATAACCTCTTTTTTAAAACAAAAATATGCATATGAAATAATAAATTTTTTTTTTTAAATAGTTCAAGGATTTTAATAAACTATTCTTCTCTTTACTTATGTCTACTAATTATTTTGATTAAAAAAATTCTGACAATATAATAAATTACATAGAATATTTTCACCATTAAAGAAGTATAGGTTAATCAATTCATTTATTCTAATAAAAAATCTAAATAAGAAAAAAAATCTATCATTCTAATAAAAAAGAAAGTAATAAATCAAATACTAACTTTCATCTGATAAATTTGATTGAACACCTCTAATTGTAGATTTACCAGTCGCAATAGATTTCGCTAAAGAAAGTGCTTTTTTAGCTTGTGTAGCAGCTTGTCGTTTCCATGTACTTTTACGCATATTTTTTCTAGATTTAGATGTACGTTTTTTAGGGGCAGCCATATAATTAAATAAGTTAATAAAAAATATATTTTATAAACAACTAAAAACTGATAAACAGAAAAAACGAAATTGATTAAATACAGAATAACTAAAAACAACTGTTTATTTATGTATGTATGTGAATAATTCCTGTTTTTCCATCCTTAGTTGCACAAGTAAAAATATTGTAACAAATAAATAAAAAGGAATCCAACGATATAATAATAAAAGAAATATAAAAATTATTATATTATTTTTATTAATGACAAAATTAAAAAATAAAAGAATCTCTGGTGAAGCAGCTAAAAATATATCAATAAAAAATTAATTATTGAGTTTAGTATTCCAACCTCTTAGAAAACAATTCATTTTCCTTTATATTGTATATATTGTATATATATTTTCTATTCTTAATAGAAAATACAATTATTGTTCCATAAGAAAAAAATTGTATTTTCTATCAGAAAATTGGCTGAATAAAACATTGATTTATATGATAAGATATAATTATTGTAAAAAGGCTCTAGTGGTGGAATGGTAGACACGCATGACTTAGAATCATGTGCTTACAGCGTGGAGGTTCGAAACCTCTCTAGAGCAATATATCATATTATTTATATAATACACAGCACATTAGAATCAAAATAAAATAAAAAATTTATTAGATCTTAATCTAAAGACATATTAGTATTATATTTTGAATACGAAAAACTATTTCTTTTTAACAACTAAAAAATTTTTATCATCTACCATTTCAATTATTGTTCTAGCAATAGGTTTTATTGAACTATGGTTCATAGTTTCAAATTCTTCATATCGTCTTAAATTAGCTCTATTAGCAACTTTCATTGTCAATATATAACGATTAGAAGCAGAATTAAGAAGTAATTCTGAATCGTAAAGAATTTTTTTCGAATCGTATGGTATTTTATTTCTCATGGGTTTCTAAATAAATAAAAAATATCTATGCAATTACAACAATAATATATAATCAATTCTAATAAATATAGTATAGTATAGTATTTAAATTATTAGACCATTTATTATATATAATAGATCTTTGTATACTTTTAAAAAATTAATGATTTTATATAAAAAGTTTTTGTTAATAATCGCAACAATCGAATAATACAATTATTTTTTTTGACATAAGATGATCTTAATCATAATATTCTTAATTATTTTTTTGACATAAGATGATCTTAATCATAATATTCTTAATTATTTTTAATATAATTATTCTATTTATTATTTATAATTTTTGTCTATAAAAAGTATTTCTTATAATAAGAAGAATATTGCACTATTGGACGAGATAAATTATTGATATCAATTTTAGAAAGAATATCATCTCCTTCTTTACATATACTTGTAAAAGATTTTAAAAAAATTAATTTTTTAATTAAAGAAGCAAAATCATTGCCTATATTCACTTTTCCTAAATTATTGATTAATATAATATTTTTTTCTTTTCTTAGATCAATAACAAAACTATGAGTTGATTTATTATTTTTTAATACAAAACACATTTGTGCTAATTTATAAGAATTCATATTATTGATACCAATGA